>NIPM01000369.1:154909-192535 GCA_002738285.1 Holacanthella duospinosa | reverse complement strand
AGATTTCTGTCAACTGGTGAAAGCTTGCTTTCACCATCACTAAAAAACTTGAAACACCCTGTAGATACCCTGTAGTTATTCCAGTAAGTACAGCATGTTTACAAAAAAATTAATGAAATTAATAATTAATACCTAATTTATCTACATCTCCAATGTTGTTGGGTCAAAAAGGAAAACCCATTTGAGTAGTGGAAACTGTATCAGCCTATTTACCCTCAACTGTCATCAATGGCAAAAAATACTTGTCTGCCCCAGCTAGCACTGTATGCAATGAAAGGTTGTTTACAGAAAAGGGGAACATTTACGAAACTAAGAAAAATAGACTTATTCCAGAGAACGGCAAAGTACTCACTTTTCTTCACCGCAACCTACATCGCTTAAATTTCGAATATTAAAAGCAGTATATTCCATTCATTCTTTTGGGAATTGTTAGGGACAAAATGAAATGTATACTTCCATGTCAGTTAAATTATTATTAAAGAAAATGAGTTCTTGACGTTGAGGCCTTTCGATAGACACCCAACATGCGCAATGAAGAACTCTTCGGCCGAAGGTTCGGTCTTTGGTGGTNGTATATTCCATTCATTCTTTTGGGAATTGTTAGGGACAAAATGAAATGTATACTTCCATGTCAGTTAAATTATTATTAAAGAAAATGAGTTCTTGACGTTGAGGCCTTTCGATAGACACCCAACATGCGCAATGAAGAACTCTTCGGCCGACGGTTCGGTCTTTGGCGACCCACCGAAGCCGAAGGTCCGGTCTTCGGCCACGAGCCGGATGTCCCCTTCGGCGCATCTCTACTAATTAGATTTGGGGTGACGAAAATAACTAAGAGAGTGAGATACACAGGATAACATCTTTCCTCAACTTCGCTATAATCACTGTGTTTGTTACCGATGAATGCACAAGTAGTTAACGTTTTTTGAAATTTGTTTTTCACTCCCGCCTTTTTTGCCTCGAATATTTTATTTACTGATACCGTAAAACCGCAATTGGTTGCGCTATGCTACTGTTCAAATTCAATGTTCTATTATAAGCAAATATATTCTTGGAGGATTTAGGTAAGTGTTGCGTCAATCGAAACAAAACCTTGCCTCCGTGAAGAATAAGGTATCCATTGTTGAATGTTGACACTCAACTCGGAGTTTGCGAAAATTCTACAAATTACACTGGAGTTTTTTTACTTTCACAAAAAATTTCAAATGCGCTGGAATTTTGTATTTCAATCGGTAACTTCGAGTACAATATTTCGAGCCGCAACTCCGCACCCGCAACTTTTGAGCTTTGATGCCCGCAACTCCGCANGAAGAATAAGGTATCCATTGTTGAATGTTGACACTCAACTCGGAGTTTGCGAAAATTCTACAAATTACACTGGAATTTTTTTACTTTCACAAAAAATTTCAAATGCGCTGGAATTTTGTATTTCAATCGGTAACTTCGAGCACAATATTTCGAGCCGCAACTCCGCACCCGCAACTTTTGAGCTTTGATGCCCGCAACTCCGCAACCCGCACTCNAGCCGCAACTCCGCACCCGCAACTTTTGAGCTTTGATGCCCGCAACTCCGCAACCCGCACTCTTGTATTTTAATTCTTCCACTAGAACGCCGCAACCGCAACTTTAAATTTTAAAATTTTTGCCGCAACGCCGCATTCGCAATTTTGGATTCAAAATTTCCCGCAACCGCAACCAACACGTAACCAGAATTCCCGCAACTTTTCCGCAACTTTTTCGCAACTTTCGACAAAATTATAAAAGAAATGTTCCTATAACATTTAAAGCGAATTTAGAGCATAAAAATAGCCTTTCAATTTTATTTATTCAATTTCAATATGCAAGAGTTAAATACAACAATCCATTAATTCAAATTTTGGTTTGCTTAGTTAAAGCAATTAATTGTAAGTGAGCGTTACACAAACTTAATTTCAGATTTGAAATTGATGTGTCAAGTTTTAACAAAATTTAAATTGAGAACGAAAAGGATTGTTTACATATTAAATAAAGCCAATTTTGAAGTTGTGCCTTACGCCAAAATAAGGAATCCTTATCTTGTCATTGCGGATTTACAGGTCATACTCAACAGGAGCGTTTGAGATTGCAAAGACAGACTCAACGCCACACCGCACATGGGACTTTTCCCCTTGATAAATAATTTGAATTTGAATGGCGCGACGCTCTTTTACTGGGTCCTCTGTAACACAGGTGTTCAAGAACTAAATTTTGGTTTCAGTTTCGAGTTTACTGAAGTTAGATCTGTGGTTATACAAAGCCGCTTTACAACTTCACATATTTGACCAACACAACCGAGCCCATCCCAAGTCAGGGCATAATAGTTGCGCACAATATCAAACTATTTCCCGCAACTACTTCACAGAGATCGCAACTCCGCATTTTCAGCTGTTATTTCTGACACCCGCAACTCCGCAACCGCAACTTTTGCATTTTACGCCCCGCAACGCCGCAACCGCAACTTTTGCATTTTACGTCCCGCAACGCCGCAACCGCAACTTTTGCAAGTTCCATAATTGGCCGCAACGCCGCAACCGCAACTTTTATAAATCTCAATTTGGCCGCAACTCCGCTTTCGCAATTTTCGTTATTCCGCTCCGCAACTCCGCAACCGCAACTCGTNGGCCGCAACGCCGCAACCGCAACTTTTATAAATCTCAATTTGGCCGCAACTCCGCATTCGCAATTTTCGTTATTCCGCTCCGCAACCGCAACTCGCAACCTGCCGCAACCTAGTTGCGAAATGGTTGCGATTCTGCAACTGTGGTGGTGTAGTAAAGTTTTAGAAAAATATTTCAAAATGCCAAAGACACTTGATAACAAATATGATGACGATTCCGAATATTTGAAAGACGATTCCCAAAAGGTTTCTAGCGACGAGGACGGGGAATCAAATAATTATTTTCATCGTTCAGGTTTCTTTTACAAAATTGATTTCTGACAAGAACAATATTGAACCTTATTGCCATTGATTAATTTATAGTAAATAAAAATTTTAATGATGGCCATGATACATCCCCTAAGAATCAACTTGGTGAAACTGAAGATGACCTTGCTGTGGTACCTTACAGCAAATTCGACCAATTCAAAATTACTACATTTTCGAGTAAGAATTTCAATTTTAGATTTAGGTTTTTGGACATACTCTATTATTTTCTAATAATTTAAATAGAAGCGGCGTTAATCAAAGTGGGAGCCACAACGAGCATTAAAGAACATTCAATTTTTAAAATTGGTAAAGTTTTATTAGAAGTTAAACCTGTTCGATAATATAATTTATTAGTTAATTATAGGTAATAAGTAGGCACCAACACCACCTGAACCCCACAAAAGCAAAACAGTGCAGTCGCCTATTGTGGATTTTGCTAATGCTGAAAGTTTTGATTCTGGACGCGAAACTGCTTCTTGAAAAGGAAAAATTGAGAATGGAAAAAGTTGAACATGGGCTTCTGAAATTTCAATTATCTTCATGCTCTGAAGTATATGTTGTGATTCCTGATTCTGAATAATTGTGTTTAAAATCATAGTAATAATTTTTAATGAGTGTTTAAAAAATTCTTACTCTCAAACCAATTATTCACTGAAATCTTTTTGAATAACTGCTCGACGAAATACCGTTCCAGAACTACTTTGGACATTATTTGTCTTCAAAATCACTATAATCATCTAAATTATCTTTTAGTGATTATAAAAAATTACGTTAAGTCTGAGCAAAGTCGTCGTATGACATGGCTTGAATAGTCTCTGTGTAAGGCAGACTTAAGTCAGAATTTTATTGTTTATAATACAGCACAAAGTCGGCCTTGTTTTAACGTCCGGGCTGAAGTCAAGCTTTTCAAGTCCGCCGCAAGTCTAGTCCTAAGTCCGATTTAGTAATACCAAATCGACCAAAAGTCTGACTTAAACCCGACTAAGACTTAGGTTTATAATACTACCGTTAGTGCCGGATTTAAGTAAGCCACTCAAACTCAAGTGACTGATTTGCAGAGTTGGGATAATCCAGATTAGGAATTGAGGATTAGGTAATCCAGATTAGGGGTTAATAATCCCAATCCTCAATCCGAGTAAAATGATTTTACAAATTCTAATCCCCAATCCCTAATCCAAAGTGTTTGAAAAGATAGAGTCAATCCCTAATGTCTAATTCCATCTGGAGACTAACCAAACCAATTCCGGCGAGATTGGTTTGGGATTAGAATTCCGGATTAGAAGTGGGAAATCTGGCAATACATTATACTTTTTCAATAAAAGTCAACAGCATGGTACTTCTGTTCTCAAATCTACAGAGTAAATTTAAATATTTCCAAGACCCGTCTCAGGATTTGAACTCACTTAACCGATTTCCAGCAATTCACAAATTATTCCGTCGTTACAACACGTTATTACCCTCACCTTCCTCTATTGAACGTGTATTCAGCTATGGAGGCTCAATTCTCTCACCAAGAATATGGCAACTCACCGATCAAGTTTTCAATCAATTAATTGTTCTTAAAATTATCTTATAGTTTACAATCATAGCCATTTTAGAGTGAAAATTAATTTTGAATTTGTATTAACTACTTGTGAATTTAATTTCTAAGGTGGGTAAAAAATTAATCCATGTTGGGATTAGGGATTAAGGATTAAGTAATCCGCAATCCTTAATCCCGCTAAGGTTTTTAGAAAAGTTAATCCCTAATCTTAATCCGTCTCGTCTACTTTGGTTAATTCTTAATCCGTAATCCCAATCCCGGATNGTGGGTAAAAAATTAATCCATGTTGGGATTAGGGATTAAGGATTAAGTAATCCGCAATCCTTAATCCCGCTAAGGGTTTTGGAAAAGTTAATCCCTAATCTTAATCCGTCTCGTCTACTTTGGTTAATTCTTAATCCGTAATCCCAATCCCGGATTTTGAGAAAATTCAATCCGCAATCCCTAATCCGACTGAAAAAGTCATTAATTACCCAACTCTGCTGATTTGTGAGCGATTTGTACTCTAAATTGGAGTGTGGTGAGAGATGCTTCGAATATCAACTCCAAACTCCCATGACATAATTCGTTCTTGAATACCAACTCTCCTCTCAAAGAATTACTCAAGTCGAGTAAACCCAAACACTCACTCAAGTGTTGTACCTAAATCCGGCCCTTACAGTACCAGTAAATCAAATATTGAAGGCGAGAAAGTAACACTTAAGAAAAATTTTTCAAAAACAATTTTTTCAAAAAATTTGCAGAATCGCTTCAGAATATCCTGGCAAGGATTTCTATGCGAAAAATCGAAAAAAAAATTTTCAAAAAAAAAATTTTTTTTTTGCCTCCACTATATGGTGATTCAACCAAGATGCGTGACATAAAAGGAACTGGAAGTTTTATTGCGCTTTCAATTTCAATAATGGTTTGGGTTTGAATTTGATGTGTTGTTCTGAGGAGTGTTGGGAACTGGAAGCTTAGTTTCCAGTTCCTAAAGAAATGTTTTTTTCAGTTGTTAAAGAAATGGTTCCAGTTCAGTTCAGTTCAGTAATTTTGCGTAGAAAAGTTTTTCCAGTTCAGTTCAGTCCAGTATTTTCCTGAAATCATTTTTTTCTAGTTCAGTTCAATTATGCCTAATATTATGCCTAAAAAATTTCTTCCAGTTCAGTTTCCAGTCCGGCTTGTGGCACAAACTACATAATCGAATTTTTTGATTTTGTTCTTGGCCCACGAATATTTTAGACAGCAAAATTTAAATTTAAAAACCATCAAACCAACTAATTTTGGTAATAAAATAGTCTATGTTTATCTTAACCTCTTCCTTTCAATCATTGTTTGTTTGTTTGGAATCCAGATCCGGATTAGATATTTTTTGACACAGGAAAATTTTTGTTTAATACATGGATTCCAGTAATTCGCAAAGGTCATTTTTAAAATTAGACATTTTTCTATTGGTGCTCTGTGACATTTGATCCCGTACAACAAAAATATAAAATTGACTGAAATTTAAAACATGAATCTTCTTATTCAACTAATTATTATGTTTTCCTTTTGTTTGACCTCCGCCTTGGTAATCTCTATCTTCAGAATATAAAACTAGATAATTAAAAAAAATTAAATTAGATAATTAATTTTGAATATTAGAACATGGAGTACAAATTTTAAATTCCCACGACAATATCCTTTTCATAATTTTGACATTTTGTCTGGTCACCGTTGTTGACTTCCTAATTTTAAAATTCACCAATTTGGTTAAAATTTGATTGAGTTCATTGTACTCAATTGGCCACTAGGGAATCAATGGTTGAAATAAAACATCTAAAAACACTAAGGTAATACTTGATTTCTCCATAGACTTAAATAGAATGTGACCAAATTCAAGACTAGATAATCAAAATTTAATGTTCCATTACCATTAAGCAAATAAGAATTTAAATTATAAATTTCACTGAAGTTGAACAATTTTTGTGTCTTAGGTAAAATGTGACCAAACAACAAGTTACATTGATTCTGTAAACAGATTCACTTATATCAAATTTCAGCTTAACGAGTTAAATTTTATAATCTCAGGACATCCGTGACTAATTTGCAGGTCACATAATATCAATGCAATTTCCATAGTCACCAGTTTTGCAAGCGGGTTTCCATGTTTTAAATTTGAACAAAATCGGGCATTATTACAAGTTAAGGTCAAAAATCGCATAAGTAAGGTAACAAAAATTGACATATGAGCAAAATTTTGACCTCAGCTACAGTTATTTTAATAAGACCATAATTTGGTTTCTTTAATTTCTGAATAGTTTAATAAAGTAGAATTTACGACATACAATTCGCATAACGTACAAGTCAGTAAATTCATTCGGGATGGGTTTACCTTAAGTGTTCCCATATCGAATCCACAATCCACTTACTTTTTTCGGCTCGTTTCTAGTTCAGTTTTCAGTTCTCCTTCAGTAACTTTATGAACATTTTCCAGTTCAGTTCAGTTCATTCTTTCTTTGTTCACTTTTTATTCCAGTTCAGTTCAGTTCAGTATTTGCCTTTATAATCTTTTTTCCAGTTCAGTTCAGTTCAGTATTTGTCTTTAAAAATTTGTTTCCAGTTCAATTCAGTTCAGTATTTTCCTACACAACTTTTTTTCCAATAAAGTTGTTCAGTACTTTTTGTTTTTCAAGACCCTTTCAGTTCAGTTCAGTCCAGTCCAAAAAACTGAACTGAACTGGAAAAAACTGAACTGAAATGAACTGAATTCCCACACTGGGATTGACACCTCAAACTTTACAAGTAATCATAATTACACCCAAATTTGATTCCTAAATTCGTTTCTCATGCTTTATCTTTTTCTAAGCAGGTTCATCCGAAGGGAAAATAATCTATGCCGAGAACTTTATAATGTAATAACCGGAGGAAGTAGAGATCGTAAACTTGCAAACGTTGGAGTTTCCAAGCAAAGCAAACACTAGATGGACAATACACATAAATCTACGGGGTACCTACACGACTTAAGCATCCCGCAGGGAATTCATATGCGTATTATGTATACCGTACCATGCAGAATATGTGAACGCTTTTTATCTTTTTGCTATGCAATCTGTGTGTGGAAAAATAAAAAGCTTTCACATATTCTGCATGGTATGTAAGCTTATCCTGTACTTCTTCTGTTTGATTAGCCCAACCGATGTAAGTTCTGACTTCCAATTTTCTGAAGTCTAGTGCCTCCGAAGCTACCTTGGCTTTGACTCCGTGCAAATTTATAGTCATCGAGAACAACATTAAATCCAATCAAATCAATGCGTTTTTAAATTTGAGTTATTTTCCCCACACTTCACACTTTCTTCCTGTTGCCCATAACGAAAGGGTATAAAGGTGTACATTTTCTAGAATATGTTTTGCCTACTTCCCGCTACTTACTGAAATAAGCAGTTGAATAAAATCAAAGTGAAAAGTGANGAGTTATTTTCCCCACACTTCACACTTTCTTCCTGTTGCCCATAACGAAAGGGTATAAAGGTGTACATTTTCTAGAATATGTTTTGCCTACTTCCCGCTACTTACTGAATTAAGCAGTTGAATAAAATCAAAGTGAAAAGTGAAGTAATAATTATTAATTAAGTTGAGTTAACTCTGCTTGTCTTCAACATCAGAGGTAATAGATACATAAATTAAGTCTCATGAAATTCTCCTGAAGGTTTCATTCAATTGTAGGTTATTTTTTTCTGACACGAGATGGACTGCGATTTTTACATTCGCTACTACGTGGGTCATCGAGGGAAATTCGGTCACGAGTTCTTGGAATTTGAGTTTCGGCCGGACGGAAAACTACGTTATGCGAATAACTCCAACTACAAGAACGACACGATGATCAGGAAGGAGGCATTTGTGTCATCTGCAGTACTATCTGAACTTCGCCGGATTATCGAAGATTCAGATATTCTCAAGGCAAGGGATTGATTTGAATTTTGATAAACTTAGACGTGGATTTTCACTCAAGTATCGATGTAGGAAATAGTATCAATTAACTGCACTTAACGGAGAACACAGGATAGGAGTATTCGTCCACCTTTCAATGCATTATACTTGTTAGCGCTGTTTTTTTTTACTTATGACATTTCACACCCGCACTACTAGATTCGTCTGTTCTTAGTTTGGGTTTTAGTGAATACATTTGGATCGAAGTTAATAACTTGACCTCGGATACACTCTAATCGTCTACTAAAAATTAAAACTAAAGGAAGAAATATACATAACTATATGCGTAAACAATAGTAAACTAAATCGCTGTCGTTATGAAGGAGGAGACTTAGCTTTTAGTAAAAATTTTCTGAATAAGGTAGACGTATGGTTTGTGGACAACTTGGNAAACGAAAAAAAATTTTTTTCGAAAAAAACTTAGAAATTTTATACCTTGCCCCCGGTATGGGTGATTCAACCGACAACTTGGGGTAGGAATCAGTTATTTTGATTCGTTGCATATTCGACCTGTTTCNGTTATGAAGGAGGAGACTTAGCTTTTAGTAAAAATTTTCTGAATAAGGT
This sequence comes from Holacanthella duospinosa, assembly GCA_002738285.1. Classification (NCBI taxonomy): domain Eukaryota; kingdom Metazoa; phylum Arthropoda; class Collembola; order Poduromorpha; family Neanuridae; genus Holacanthella; species Holacanthella duospinosa. The sequence goes on along the minus strand of NIPM01000369.1, from coordinate 183,533 downwards.
AGACGTATGGTTTGTGGACAACTTGGGGTAGGAATCAGTTATTTTGATTCGTTGCATATTCGACCTGTTTTGCTATGCTTGCTTCTATATTTTCCCACTATAGTTTTAGTTTTGATTAGGGAATTGATCTCTTATTGGCTATTTTGTTTCAGGAAGACGACTCATCGTGGCCGATTCCTGACCGCGTTGGTCGTCAGGAGCTGGAGATTGTGGTTGGAGAGGAACATATCTCCTTCACGACATCTAAGATTGGCTCTTTGGTGGATGTTAATAACTCAAAGGACCCTGACGGTCTCCGTTGCTTCTACTACTTGGTACAGGACCTAAAGTGTCTCGTCTTTTCACTGATTGGACTCCATTTCAAGATCAAACCAATCTGAACTCCACTTCATTGCTCTAAACTATTATTTGTCTACCCTCCATTTCTTGAACTAATGTAACTCATTTTTTACTTCAGTGCAGTGGCATGAGTAAAGAGAAAGTTTATACCCTGCGCTGCTTAAGTAGTCTACACTTTTTGAATTAACTTTTCCCCTCCAGTTTGTGTTTACCTGGTTATNCCTGCGCTGCTTAAGTAGTCTACACTTTTTGAATTAACTTTTCCCCTCCAGTTTGTGTTTACCTGGTTATACTGCAACTTATCTCGCACTTATGCCAGGTGACGTCTGCATATATGGGCTGAAAAACTCAAGTCTAGAATCCAACCAGCAGATCTATTTGTTGGCGAAATTCTGTTAAAATGTGACAGCGAGTACTAAAAATCACATTTGACCTTTAGTAACCTCCAGAGGTCAAATGAGAAGCCGAAGGACATTCTGTCCCATTTAAACATTATTTGCATGGAAAGATCTACTTGATTGCAAAGGTTGGATTCGATCCTTCTGTACTCAAAAATTTTTTCTAAGTTTTTTAACACAAATCCCCATCTCGAAAATTTTCTAAGTTTTTTGACTTTTCGGTTCCCTTACAACTCAAAAAACTACCTCTACAAAAGTTGTTGTGAACAACCAATGGAGGAAGATATTCCTCTAACATTTTTCTCCACGATGACCTGGTCAGGGCAAAGTTTAGGTTAAAATAAAAAAAACTTCGGAAAATCAAGAAACCTGAACTTTGACCTGACCAGGTCATCGTGGAGAAAAATGTTAGAGGAATATCTTCCTCCATTGGTTATTCACAACAACTTTTGTAAAGGTAGTTTTTTGAGTTGTAAGGGAACCGAAAAGTCAAAAAACTTAGAAAAAATTTTTGCGTACAGAAGGATCGAATCCAACCGATTGCAAAATCTAATTTAAATCTGACAGGGACTACTAGACAACATTAATTTTACAGGGTTCTTTCTTTCTTATTTATTTTCTATATGCAAAGTAATTGAGCAAAAAAATTTTGATAATTAATTCTAACCATCTGGCAGAGAGAATCAGAGCCATGGCTCGTTAGCTAGAGCTAAATCACTGACTTCGGTTTGGTCATACCTACAAAGGAAGCAACTGCTAAAAGTCTCCTGAGTCCAGAGTCCAATTAGAAACAAGCTACCAACACACAGCAACAGGAAATCAATCAAATAAATTTGAAGGTGTCAAATAATGAAATTAACTTATTTTCACAATGTGCCGTGCATTTAATGACCAGCTCAGTTGCGAGGGAAGAGTTTGGTGGGAAAAGTGAAGGAGAAGTTTTTGCCTCTCAGCCATGGATAACAAGCTGAGAATAAAATTGAGACAAAAAGTGTAGACTACTTAAGCAGCGCATGGTAGTTGATTTTTTAACCCTCAACTTAAAGTGCCATTTATGTAAACTTCCAAATCAATTTAATCACAAGAATTTCAGATCCATCGGAATTAATTAACCCGTGTCATTCACATATATTTAAGAAAATGCTAAATGACAAGTATTAGTTGAGCACATGCATATTGAGAGAAGAGGAATTTAAATATTAAGTTTAGGTCTGTACCAGACCTAATTATGAGATTCGCGCCAAAAATATGTGACGTAGAAGGACTTTCTCCTTCCTCAAGACTTAGTCCGTCTTTCAAAAACTTAATTCCAGACCTAATTCCCTCTCACTTTAGGTCTGAGATTAGAGGAATTTAAATATTAGGTTTAGGTCTGGACCGACCTGCTTTTTCTCGACTTTCACACTCTCGGTTTGAGTCTGAATTTGTTGTAACTTAAGAGGCTAAAATATTAAGTCCAGACCAACATTTGGCTTGATTGGTTGGATGCTTAGATTAACCACCAGTAAAATTTAAGAAAACTAGTTACGATTTTAATACTTTAGATGACCACTGTTTCCTAAACTTCCGGTTTCATAAAAATGATATGCTAAAATTATGAGAATGTTTAAATGTAAATTAGCATCCACAGAAAATGGATTAACTCACTGTTCCTACCTAAACACTCAGATCGTACTTTCGATTTTTTTCGAAATTCAACCTTTTTTTAGACCCAATACTTAATTAATTACTAAAAACATTACGTAATTTACAATTAAAACTAAAACAAATGAAACGAAAACTTAAATATTGCTTATAAACTGTAAAAAACAAAAAAACATAACTCTTGGTTTGGACTTAATCTCGGACCTAAAGTGAGAGGGAATTGGGTCTGGAATTAAGTTTTTGAAAGACGGACTAAGTCTTGAGGAAGGAGAAAGTCCTTCTACGTCACATATTTGTGGCGCGAATCTCATAATTAGGTCTGGTACAGACCTAAACTTAATATTTAAATTCCTAAGTCCAAACCAAGAGTTTTTTTTTTTTTTCTTCAGTTTATAAGCAATATTTAAGTTTTAGTTTCATTTGTTTTAGTTTTAATTGTAAATTACGTAATGTTTTTGATAATTAATTAAGTATTGGGTCTAAAAAAGGTTAAATTTTGAAAGAAATCGAAATTACGATTTGGCTGTTTCTGTAGGAACAGTCAGTTAATTCATTTTCTGTGGATGCTAATTTATATTAATAAATATTCTCATAATTTTAGCATATCATTTTTATGAAACCGGAAGTTTAGGAAACAGTGGTCACCTAAAGTATTAAAATTGTAACTAGTTTTTTTAAATTTTACTGGTGGTTAATCTAAGCATCCAACCAATGAAGCCAATTGTTGGTCTGGTCTGGACTTAATATTTTAGCCTCTTAAGTTACAACAAACTCAGACTCAAACCGAGAATGTGAGAGTCGAGAAAAATTAGGTCGGTCCAGACCTAAACCTAATATTTAAATTCCTCTATCTCTCTAAAAAGTATTCCATATCTAAAAATACCTCGTCTATTCACCTCTTATTTAATCTCACATCCCTCTTTGTTTATTGCGTAAGGTCCCAAGCTCTTCAGCTACGTNCGTCTATTCACCTCTTATTTAATCTCACATCCCTCTTTGTTTATTGCGTAAGGTCCCAAGCTCTTCAGCTACGTAAGGTAATGAGAATGAGTTTTAGTCTCTCCGCAAATTGACAACTGTTAGTGTTCGGCATCCCGACTTTCCCGTCTCCGCGCGGATNATGAGAATGAGTTTTAGTCTCTCCGCAAATTGACAACTGTTAGTGTTCGGCATCCCGACTTTCCCGTCTCCGCGCGGATGGGTTTGGATGGGAACAGGAACTTATATTTTTCTCACTGGATGGGGACGGGCAGGTCGACTTGTTACAAAAGATGAGGACAGTGAATCATGTTCTTCTTTAAAATAACTTATTTTCAAAATATGGTGACAGGTGAGATATGTTAATCCCCAAAAGATGAGGGAAAACTTTTTTTGAAAGTGACGAATGTGTAGCGACAGTACCCCCTGCTATATGTATGTATTTCGGCGACTAATTTACCTGGGGACAATTAAATCTACTTTTATGTTGAGCTGAGGATTATTTATTTTTAATTATTCTGTTTTGACTTTTGTCGTCTAAATTTTAATATATTGTCGTTGGAACTTTATTATTATAAGTAGTCGTCTACACTTAGGAAGTGAAATTGATTTGGATTCCGAATCATCATAATTTTCGGTAAAGGATTTAGGCAACGGGTATGGAGTTTAACAACCCCATTCGTTGTTAGGTTTAATTACCTTTAATTTAGATACNCTACTTTTATGTTGAGCTGAGGATTATTTATTTTTAATTATTCTGTTTTGACTTTTGTCGTCTAAATTTTAATATATTGTCATCACAGTTGGAACTTTATTATTATAAGTAGTCGTCTACACTTAGGAAGTGAAATTGATTTGGATTCCGAATCATCGTAATTTTCGGTAAAGGATTTAGGCAACGGTTATGGAGTTTAACAACCCCATTCGTTGTTAGGTTTAATTACCTTTAATTTAGATACACACCGTCCACCAAATATCACTACGCAATGGAGAAAGGTATAGAGTAAAAAACGATGAGAAAAAAACTCGAGTTGTTGCATCAGCTTTCCGATTTTGGCCGGAGTATGATTCTGAAGTGGTGTTTGTGTTGGTAAAACTTTCTCCATTGCGTAGTGACATTTGGTGGACGGTGTAGTTAGTTTAGCTTTGTATGTTACAATGGGATGTTAAAATACAATGAGGATGTTACAATCAACCCCCGCTATTTAAATGTAGCCTAACCCCTAATTTAGACTTCATGAATTATTTCCATGATCTTCAATTTCTTGAAAATTTTCACTTCAATTTCAACTTTTATCATTTATACTCCGTATTGCAAANTTTCCATGATCTTCAATTTCTTGAAAATTTTCACTTCAATTTCAACTTTTATCATTTATACTCCGTATTGCAAAATATCACTTCATTTTCATTTCAAGAAAACTTCATTTCAATTTTTCTTGAAGTTTGATGACCATTTAGACTTCACGAGATTGTCATGGGAGCTTGAAGATTCTTGAAAATTTTCAATTCTTTGAAAGTTGAATCCAGTTCAACTTTCAAGGAATTGAAATGAAAATGATTGACAACTTCGCCCCAAATTGTGATGGCGCTAAAAATCTTGGGGTTTAAAACAATAATTTCAAAATTTACTAGTGGAATTTATAAAATTTAATTTCACTCACGTTCAACTTTTCTTGAAGTGAAGTTGAAATAAATAACGTGATAAATTTTCTTGAAGTTGTCATCAAGTAAAAATGAGTAAGAAAAAAATTGAAAAAAAATTAATTGAAATTGAAATGAAATTGAAATGAACATCAAAATAATTCTTGAAGTTGTCATGAAGTATAAATGAGTAAAAAAATATTGAAAAAAAATTAATTGAAATTGAAATGAAATTGGAATGATCATGAAAATAATTCTAAAGTCTAAATAAGTCTAAATCAGGGGTAATTTTGTAAATTTTGATTTGGAGTGTTTTGGTGTTCTATTATTTTATTATTATTATTTATTTTATGTAAAGAAGAGGACAGGAAAGAAAAAAATTTTTTTCTAAACGGAGACGTCTTTTTTTTTGAAGAGTCGGGAACGGGACGGTGAAGTTTTTTTATTTAAAAAAGTGAACGGAATGCCATGGTGCATAAATTGTTCAGTTAAAGACGGGGACGGGACGGGNAATTTTGTAAATTTTGATTTGGAGTGTTTTGGTGTTCTATTATTTTATTATTATTATTTATTTTATGTAAAGAATAGGACAGGAAAGAAAAATTTTTTTTTTCTAAACGGAGACGTCTTTTTTGTTGAAGAGTCGGGAACGGGACGGTGAAGTTTTTTTTATTTAAAAAAGTGAACGGAATGCCATGGTGCATAAATTGTTCAGTTAAAGACGGGGACGGGACGGGGATGGGTGGTTGTTGTGCCGAACATTGGTGAATTCAATCAGTTGGATTTTTGACAATTTAATTTCATGTTAGGCTCGCCCAAGTGTCGAGTCAGATTATCGAATTTTGTGAGGTTTTTCACAAAATAATCTCACGGAGAAAGCTGGTACTGGATTGCAATGTCAATTCACAGTATTTACATTGTTTCCAAATCCGGTGGAATGATATTTAACTACGACCACAATTACCCCAAGGTAGAAACAGAACGAACTTTTAATTTCCCTCTAGAATTGAAACTGGAAGTGAGGAATAAGAAATTAATTGTTGTTTTTGGTGGGCAAAAGGATGCCGTTTGTGGTAAGTATGATTTGATATTTTCAAAACTCGGTGGTAATAATAAAAATTATGGATATTTCGATTCATTTCGAGGAGTTTTTCCAGTGATACCGATCCGAGCCGAGCCGTGGCTTGATTGTTGGATCGAGTTTCACCTGTGGGTGGTATATCTAGACTTCAGGTCCTTGGGTTGGGTTCTTTTGTGAAATATCTTTGTATGTAGTGTCTCTAATGTCTTTATTCATTTAATTTTGTAATTATTTTCTAACTTTTACAGCTGGACAGACTCTGCTGTCAATAAATGGTAAACCGATATGCGAAGGTCCAATATTAGAAGATGGAACAAATGTTGTTGAGTTCCTTACCAATGAGGCTAATTTTCCTACAAGGTATTTATCATTTATCTTATCATTGATACACATCTAACCATAGCACGCATGCGTTAATGTTTTTAGTTTTATTTTACAAGCCTCAAATTTGGAAAAAGTCGAATGTCAACAAACGAAAAAATGTTTTTGGGTTCCATGTTCTATCCACTGTATGCAATAGCCAGTCAGATTAGTCCTGAACCACATTCATCGGGAATTCAAATTATTGAAGCAGAAAACTTTAAATTACATTGCCTTCAGACATTAACTGGTGAGTGAAATAAAAAAGTAGACTTTGAATCACAATAATGAGAATCTTAACCACTGTTTTTTTTTAATACCTTAGGTGTCAAGTTTATACTTATAACAGACCCGAAATTTGTTGGAGTTGATATCGTTCTTCGACGTGTTTATGAAATTTACTCCGATTATGTTCTCAAGAATCCATTCTATGCTTTAGAGATGCCTATTAGGTGTGACTTATTTCTAGAGAATTTAAAATTATTGCTTGAAGAAGTTGAGAAGTTTGGAATTTCGTACAAATAGAAGCCTAAGTCGCCAACGTTTTATTTATGCTAAATAATATATTGCAAAATTCTTACGTGTGGGTTCAATATCGCTTACGTTAGAAAAAATCTGCTTTTGCAGTAAAAAAAAATTTTTTTTTTAACGTTACAGTTCAACCTCGAGGTCAATGAGCCAATGTGTACCTGGATCTTTTGTTTCAATACAGATTGTCGTCTCCGTAAAAATAACTAGTATTTTATTTCGGGAAGTCATGAATATTAGGGTTAGCCAAACTTTTGGATGTATAGCAAAAACATTTGATATATTGATTTGACGAAAATATTTTCATGATCAAAAACGGAGTAATCTTTTCCCGAATTTATCTATACCTTATTGTTAGTTGTAAAATCTTTCACTATGCTGGCGACTTGTTGAATGGATATTTGAAAAATTTGCATATTACGTACAGGAAACTAAAAATTAAACATACTTGGATGATTAACCGTAGGCAACGTCAAAAACTCAATAGAGCACGGCATTCGCATTTTAGGCCGAGGCCATATTCTACTAAACTATTCACATGCTTTGCTTGGTTTAAAAAACACAAATAGTTTCCCACAGAACTAATAATTATCTGACTTCGAGATCATAAGAAAAAATCTAAATTGACTCGTGCACGATATCAGCTGGGACTTGAATCAAAATCTACAAGCTTGATCCATCCTTAATTTACCTCTATGCAGGAGAATTCAACTTCTTCGAGTCTTTCTGGATGTATCAGAATAGCCAAGTCTCTGTATTTCAACGGCTCTTGTAAAGTTCGCGATTTATACGGGTTGCTACTCATTTTTTTGTAGATAATCCCATTAGTGAATTTGGTAAAGGGGATACATCAATCGATCGAAAATTTAATGCAATTTAATAAGAACCTCACATTCATTGTTGACGCCTTAGTCAAATTTTGCAGAATGTTCGCAAACTTCTACAAAAAATTATTTTGGATCTAGTACTTATATTTTGCAATCAAAAGCTATTATACAAGAATAAGATCCAGCGCCCTAATGTCGTTGCTCCCCAGCTACCGTCAACCGTACACTCTTATGTTATATCAGGAGAAATGGGTGAGGAGCTTTATCTTATTTTTGGTTGTAGTGTAGAATGATGCATCATCTTACGTCAAAAAATTAATTAATCTACATGCTTTTACTGACAAAAATTTAAGAAATTAATGTTGACTAAACATTATACGCACTGCCTCAGCTTTCTAGCTCAAGGTAAACAATTTCTACTTGGGAGACGTGTATTATGAGTACATACCTGAAATGACCATTTCTCGGCTAAATTTGACAGAAAACAAAAAATTTGACGAAGTGTTCTAATTCATATTTAAAAAACTGGATGCTTATTCTCGGATTAAATAGCTGTGAATACTGACCGTGCAAAAAAATTTATGAATGAGACAAATTCGCATATTGCATTTTAATATTTCTTAGGGAATCCTATTTACCTAGTGATTCACAATAAGTTAACAGAAATTCTTTCTCAATTATTTTTTACATGAGAAAAAAAGATGAGAAAAAAGTAAATGAGAAAAAAATGAGAAGAAAAAATGGAAAAAAAAAATTTTTTTTTAACTTATTCTGAATCCATAAGTATATCATATTGGTGACAGTCTATCTTATGGTAACAGGAGCACTATGATGTAGTAGTCATGCTTAACCCTTTACTATCCGCTAATAGAACATGGAGGGGTTACTATTTATTTACAACTTCTGTCATTGTCTATGCTTTATTTCCCAAAAACAATTCCTAATAAGAAATCTTCTCTTCTGTAACTAAATGCGGTATTTCGAACCTATATTATAAAAAAATGGAAATACAAAACTTTATTTCTAGAACAGGGTAAGTTTGAAAATATTTTTTATTTTGTAGATGATTTCCATCTTAATTGTCAAATTTTTTCAGAAGTGGAAGGTAAGGGAATTCTGAGTTTTATTTTTTATTTCTCCAGATTTACATAGCGAAGTAAACTTTAGAACACTAAATGCTTCCTTACCTCATCTCATGTTAATCCTATAATCATATACAGGGAAACTCGTTTAATCTTATTCTGACACAAGTCTTTTTGTATCAAAAATTTTTAAATTCCCGGTGGCTGTCCATGCACTTAAGTGTAAGAATAGGTCGACTTATGTCACTTCACCTGATTTCATATTTCATCTTGAGTCACCCATTCCAATCCCGCACATGGAAGTTTACTTCTTTTAAACACAACTTTGCTATATTTTTAATTTTCTTTACTTTTTTTAATTTCTCGAAATTGTTTATCATTCACTTTACACTTTAATACAATGGATATAGAAAACAGAACAGAACTAACAATTAAAAGTTACAGATTTGAGCAAACTTAGACAACAAAATAAGTAGCAAAGTTATCTCTGACAACTATCACATTGACGAAAGTACAGTGAGTAAAATTTTGAAAATGAGGGACCAGATTGAATATGGAGCAAGTAAAAACACAATTTAGTTGAACATGAACATAAACATATTCCTAGTGTGGGACAAGTTCAGAAGTATTGAGTAAATTAAGATGTGGATTCTCTGTAATGTGACAAACGAATGAGGTTCGAAAGATGCTAACTGTTGCTTAGAAATTTAGGCAAAATCATCACCGAAGAAAAATTTTCATGTTGTGTACAGAAACAAATTACTATTTGCTTTAGGTTAGACGTATGTAAATTTGAACACTCACTGTCATAGTAAAATTGACAGGTAAGCCAAGATTCACAAATCCGCTTTTTGTCACCAAAGACCGTGTTAATCACCAAAATTAAAACAGTTGCATATATCGCTTTCTGTCACATTCGCTTTATATCACCAAAAATTAGGACTCTCTTGGGAGTAACATTAAACGAATCCCACTGTATATGACTTTTCAATACAACATTGCAATTGAAATAATGCTGTTTCGATACATCTTATAATTTATTTCTAGCTATGTAATATTTCATAAGCAACTAATTTGTACAAAAACAAATAATACGCAAATGGTAAATTACTAAAGTTAACTAGGTCATTCCACATACAGAATTCAATATTAATACCTACTGCTGTTCAGTTGGCGGTTACGCTGATCCACTTCCGAATTCAAAGTTTTCCTTTTCAACTACAGTGAAGTCCGGTTATAGTGACTATTTAGGTACCGACAGGATCTATTCAGTATAGCCGGAGTTCATTATATCAGTATAGTGAACGGACGCTACAGTTCAATAATTGTTCATTATATACAAATATTTGACTATAAATTTAGCTACGTCGATGTAGAGAAATACTGGGTGATGGAAATTTGTTTGAGACTTTGAAAAGGGCCATGTTCTCATGTTTAATTTCCTTTTCAAGTAGAATCATCAACGCTTCCAGAATCTTCTAACATGAGTTTTGAAAAAAATTAAAGAATTTATTCAAGCTTTCTTGTTTACCTTAAAAACATGAACGTGCACAACCTTCTAGTCACCTTTAAAGCATCGCGGGTTTTGAAATATTCCTACGATAATTGGTCTTTACTTTTCCGATCTAGTCACATTTAAGTACAACAACACGGTGACATCGTTTCATGAACTTCTTCCCACCAGATCGAATTCTTCTAAGCAACAACGAAAAATATTTCGTGACGGTTTTACTTTAAAACTGAAGTGTGTTAACTAAAATTCACTCTAACGCCCGTTTCATGGTTTTTCAAATCGTCGTGTTTTCTTTTTTTATAAAGTTGTCATGACGTACTCTAAATTGGATGACAATACATACTCTTTCAAATTTTTTTTCGTACCTTTTTCCAAAAAAGTAGAGACGGTTCAACTTCACACGACGATCGGAGTTCGCAATGAAAAGAAAAAGTATGTGTTGTTTCTTCAGAAAAAACTTTTTTCAAACTACGGCTGAAAAACGCAATGACATCGAAATGAAAAAGTATGGATTGATTTTTCAAACTTTTTCAGAAAAATTTTCCTGAAAAAGCTGGTTGTGGAAAAAGCATGGAACGGGCGTAGGTTTCATTTAAGTCGGGTGCATAGATGCGCAAAAAAAGATTAAGGAAGAATTCATTGAGGAATTCAGACATATTTCATGCGGGTTCCATATAACCGGGCATAATGACTCTCGTGACAGGTAGGTTTGGTCCACTAAGGCCAAAAGTTCAGTATAGCCGATTTCATTATAGCCGGACTATTTAACATATAAACTCCTATTAGCTTGTCAGAGACCGGACAGTACGGTTTGATATAGCCGGAGCTCTATTATACCCGTAGTCACTATACCCGGACTTCACTATAATAGTAGTAGAATTTGTAACAAGTTTAGTAAGTAGTTTATGGGAGCGAAATTTATAGGCAGGACTGCCAGATTTTATAATGAAAAGAGACTAATGCGGTATTGTCTATTACGTACTTGTTCTCTTGGCGAATCAAAAAGGGTTTCTTTGAAGAATTCTATTGACTACTTTCACACTACTGGCTAGATACCAGTTAAAAAAATCACCACCTTGTAGTTTATACTAAGCAAAACCAGTGACTTTTTTTCTTAAACAGTGTATTTCAATTAGTAGAGTTTGAGGTAAAAGACTAACACAGTAACCTTTTTATAACGCTTAGTTTATTTTCTGCCAATGTATTTAGTATATGAGCAAGAAACGTGTTGCAAGATCAAATTGGATAAACATGCTAAATTTTTAACGGCTCAACGGGGATACCATCAATACCCTGCTATCACCCAATTAAATCGTTGTTTTCAAGTTTTATCAAGTAGATAAGTCACACATTGGTAAGTGGGTAATTTTAGGGTACTGTGGGAATGCCAGTACAGTCCTGAAAAACTCATTCTGTATTGTACGATCTACCATGTTTTTGTCTTGATAATTGGTTATGTTAATTTATAGCTTGTGAAATGAGATAAATTAAGTTATATGGTCAGGAAAACCTCTCATCCAAATCACTTTTGTTGTCATTCAGCCAGGAAAGGCTATTTTGTTAAAATGTCATGAGTTGTAATTAGTGTTCCGCATGGCTCAGCTTTTGGCGTGAGCCAGAGCCACTGGCTCAATGAGCCATGGCTCATGGCTCATCCGAGCGGTGAGCCAGCTCATGAGCCATGGCTCTGGCTCCGCACTTTTGTTGAGCCAGAGCCATGACTCATGGCTCAACATAAAAAATGTTTTTTTCCCATTAATATGCACATTTTGCTAAAAGTGAGAATGACCTAGTGAGAATAAGCCAATACAAATCATAATTATGCACTGGCTAAAGGCAAATTGCCTTTCATTGACTAAAAATTCCGAAAAAAAAAAAAGTAATGATTTGGAAGAAAAAAAAATGAAAATTTAGGGAAAAAGTGGAAGAATTTAGGGGAAAAGTTGAGCCATTGAGCCATGGCTCACAAGTTTCGTTGAGCTGGCTCATGAGCCATGGCTCTGGCTCAAAATTACTATATGAGCCAGAGCCATGCACTGGCTCTGGCTCAGAAAATTTTGTGAGCCAGCTCGAGCCAGAGCCAGAGCCAGAGCCATTGAGCCAGCTCATGAGCCAGAGCCATGCGGAACACTAGTTGTAATCAAAGCAATAAAAAATAAACTTCCTGAATAATTAAAACCACCTTGTATCCTCTACATTCAAAACATTCTTCTGATTTGACAGAGAGGTTTTGGCGCTGGCGTGGTTTTTGAAATTTTTTAAAGATATTGTTTTGAATTTATATTCAAAACACCTCTCCTCATTTCAGAATTCTATATATCTCTAAAAGTTTAGCATTTTCTATGTAAAATATTTTAGAAGAAACTTTTTCACATAATTAGAGAAAAAAGTTTAAAATGGCTAAACTTTGGAAATTTTGTACAACGCTAGCCAGATGATTGCAAGAAGGGTAGCTGGTTAATATTAAGCCTTTGTAAAGTTAGAATACAATAACGAAAGCAGGTAGCTTTGAATCGTATGGCTATTGAAGTTTGGGTTGTGGAGTTGAGAATATGTGTTGCAGTATTGCCAAGTTGCAGCAATTTGAAATATCTAAATAGAGGTTCAGAATAAGATAACAAAAAATTTTGTCTCAAAATCTTCAATTTCTGACCACTTTCCGCGAAAGTTTGAANCAATGAAAGGGTGGGACAAAAGTTGAGTTTAAAGAAATAGGTTACATGTACTTGAATTTCACAACTGTGTTTACCCACTTGATCTTAGCATCCCTATCTTTACATTTTTCACACCCTCTTTTCTTTCATTTCCACTTTCAAATTTGCGGTATTGAAACTTTTGTGGTTTACGGTGCAGAAGTTAATATACTCTCGAACCAAATAGCATTGAGCCTACGAAGTTCTCGCGCATCTTGTCATTTAAATTTTAGGTGTTGAAGTTAAAAAGTTTAATTTGTGATTCAGATAAATCTTTATTCTTTGATTTTTGGTAGATTTGATTAATTCTATGTTTCTTTCAGTATCGCGAATCCAATGTTTATCTTCATATTTTTGAGTTTTGACTTCTGTATCACTGAAAACAAGTTGCCTGCATTTATTTCGTTTTTGATTTGGAGAGACCAGGTTTCATTGAAGTACAATATGTTGTACCCTGTGTCCCGGAAATGTTTAACGTGGCGCCAGTAGTACTCACGTTGAGCTGCTATGTCATTGCATTCCAGGAATGCAGGTTTACTGAATAATTTATGATATTTAAACTTGCATTTTTCAATTAATCATTTTCTGAATGTTTCTTTACCAAATCTTGGAAAGTTATCACCTAAACACTTTTGGTGCAAGTTTTCGACTGTAGAATACACATTACTTTCATAAAGGCGATGACAGATTTGTCTGATTACAGAGATTATAAACAAATCAATTTCTTTTGTGTGACGATCAGGTGTATCCTTTTCAGGTTTTGGCGGTAGAACTGTGAATGACCTTTTTACCATTTTAACACCACATCCTATAGCAGTGCTTGAATTACAATTTTAATTCTTATTTTTTCCAGAAATTTCTTAGTGTCTCTCACCCAATCCTTCTACACACTCTCCTTCAACATAATTAGAAAATGTTTCACCTTTAAAAGACATTCTTCTTGAATTTTTGGTCGCAAGCTAAAAGTAAATCAATGAATAAAACTTATCTGAAATGCAAATTAAACTTTTTAACTTCACCGCCAAAAAATATAATTGAGAAGACGCGCATATCTCGAAATGAAAAACAAAAAATCTCGCAGCGAGAACTTCGTGGGCTCATTGCTATTTGGTTCAAGAGTATAGGTTTTATGACCACCTCCATCTCAACAACTGACGGTCGTCGGTTCAAATTAGAAAATTTTAATTTTCTATTTTAATTTTCGGTAGATATCTGTATAGAAAAATTTTTTAAATCACATCGAAAACTTTCTCAGTGTAGTATATAGTAATTGGGATTTGTTTTTTGTGATGTGATTTTTGCTTGTGCCAGTACCTACCTATTTGCAAAGAAACATCCTATCCATTATTTCAAAAAGTTTTATTATTAACCTCTCAAATTCTGAGCAAGGTCAAAGAAAGATGGTCTCATTTCATATACTGTTTATTAATCAAGCTTGGTCTTAAATTGGACATAAACCAAACGAATTGAAGAAGCTTATTTTACTACAATGAACTATTTATAGCCGAATTGCATTGTAGTTAAATGTAAATTTTTCAGCATAGAAATTAACAACCTATAGTGCAGATTTGATGATAGTAATAGTTAAGGTTCTCCCTGACTCCTACTCCGGAGTCGGAGTCAACACGTGACCCGACTTCGGAATTGCTCCAATATTCTTCAGAATCGGAGTCAGTGACTCAGGAGCATAATCTCCCCTCTTCGGAGTCATGACTCCGGACGTTTCTGACGGAAACGTTAATTTATCAGGTTCAGGGTCCATGGAGACCGTTTGTTGTCGCTTCGCTTTATAGGGTCGCGCAGTTTTGGTGTTTGGCATGGGAGATTTTTGGGAGAAAATTTGGGACCGTTCTTCGTTAATTAAAAGTCATTTAAAAATATTTCATCATGTTTTTGTTTCTCATGACAACAATCCATAGAGAAATAAATGTACACAACGGTCCCAAATTTTCTCCCNCTATCCATAGAGAAATAAATCTACACAACGGTCCCACATTTTCTCCCAAAAATCTCCCATGCCAAACACCAAAACTGCGCGACCCTATAAAGCGAAGAGACAACAAACAATCTCCATGGACCCTGATCAGGTTNTTAAAAATATTTCATCATGTTTTTGTTTCTCATGACAACAATCCATAGAGAAATAAATGTACACAACGGTCCCACATTTTCTCCCAAAAATCTCCCACGCCAAACACCAAAACTGCGCGACCCTATAAAGCGAAGAGACAACAAACAATCTCCATGGACCCTGATCAGGTTCTAACTTTGTTACAACCAAGGTTGCTATGAGGAATTAATCTAAACTCACTATGATAAGGTAACTCAATTTTTTTTTTCAAATTAAATTCTTTGAAGAAATAATAATCAACAAACAAACAATAATATCAAAGTTAAGGAATGAAAAAAGATTTTGTTTCAAAATTCATAATATTAAAAAAAGTTTTTTTAGGTAAAACCAAAAAAAAAAAAATTTTTCAGGTGAAACCTAAAATTAGTTTAAAACATAAAATTAGTATCTTTTTTTTGTTAAATTACCTTGACAACTCTTGTAATATAGAAATCTCGGTTGCCTGCAGGCAATCAGAAAAATTAAATTTGAAAAAAAATTCGAGTTACTGGCTAAACTTATTACAGTGAGATTAGATTAATTCTTCATAGCAACCTTGGTTACAACTCAAAATAATATGTACCTTACGCCTGGTTATAATATCTTCTGTGCATAAATTACTGAAATACAGTAACACTCTACTATAATAGTTAGTATTTGCCGAACCGAAATACAGATCTTATAACCGTATGTTATGNAAATACAGTAACACTCTACTATAATAGTTAGTATTTGCCGAACCGAAATACAGATCTTATAACCGTATGTTATGCTAAAACGAGTTCTTCCTATGCTAAATGCATTATTCTCGGTTCAAATAAACAAAACTTATTCATTTCCAATGAAGGAGTTTGTATGGTATAAATAATTTTGTAAACGAAGTGCACTGTATGCGCTAACTTGTGATAGAAGGGCTAATTTTAGTGTTAGATTTTTGAAGNAAATACAGTAACACTCTACTATAATAGTTAGTATTTGCCGAACCGAAATACAGATCTTATAACCGTATGTTATGATAAAACGAGTTCTTCCTATGCTAAATGCATTATTCTCGGTTCAAATAAACAAAACTTATTCATTTTCAATGAAGCAGTTTGTATGGTATAAATTATTTTGTAAACGAAGTGCACTGTATGCGCTAACTTGTGATAGAAGGGCTAATTTTAGTGTTAGATTTTTGAAGGCTAGGGTTTAATTTTTAAATAGTTTTACGTCATTGCTATCGCTGCATATTATATTACTAGTATTGAAAAAAAACCTTGGATTTGCATTAATTTAAAGGGATTCTGAAAACAAAAAAAAATTATTTTTGACTTGGGAGTCACTCCAAAAATTTGCGGAGTCGGAGTCAGTGACTCCGACCAAAACCGGAGTCATGTTGAACTGTAGTTATAGTTTTAGTCTGCCGGTTGGCAAACTGCATGACGAATGCTCACANTAAACCGGAGTCATGTTGAACTGTAGTTATAGTTTTAGTCTGCCGGTTGGCAAACTGCATGACGAATGCTCACATGATGTAAACAAGTGTTATGTTGGTGAAGAGTTCAATTTCTTTAAGTTATTTTTTGTAACTGAAAATATTTACATTTATTAGTTTTAAAATTCGAAACTGTCTTGTATAGTGTCAGAGTTTCGTAGAATTTAGTGCATTATCTCATCTCTACAAGTTTTTCAATTCTTTATAAGTTCCATGTTATCTTCAGAATGTAAAGTAAAACCCAGTGCATTTGTTGTATTACATATTCATAAAAACCTAGATTCTTAAGAATATTCATCCCATGTAGTTCAATTCTTTACAATTGATTATTTTTAAGTCAAATCAACGAAATACGAAATTCCTAATCGCTAAAAATAATAAAACTGCTATCCTCTTGTTTAGTGCGAGATGTAGAACAACTTTTGTCATTAATGACCTTTGATCTATTTTCACCCTCAATATNATCCTCTTGTTTAGTGCGAGATGTAGAACAACTTTTGTCATTAATGACCTTTGATCTATTTTCACCCTCAATATGTAACTTTGAAAAATTTTTAAACAAGAATATCTGACTTGAAAATTTTTAAACCGCATGACAGAATACGTTTTTTAATTTCTCTTTGTCAACACGGGGAGAAAATTTAACGAAGTTAAACTTCAAAAATTCCATGTCAACTACATTCTAATGATTTTTTTTTTTTTAATTTAGTAATTAGATCAATCTAGTGGTAAAATAATAGAATTTAGTAGTATAATTTACAAATTTTTGACATTTTATAAAAAGCTGAAATTTTTATGCAAATTCAGAATGAGAAAAAGTGGCGTAAGGAAATGGGGAATGAAAAGCCTCCAAATATCACACAATGAAATGAAATGACAGAGCGATTTGATATAAAATACTTCTTGATCGAATTTTTTTAAACAAATTAAAAAACAATAATAACAATTAAAAAAAATTGTGCCAAAATTTCATTAAGGATATTGTTTTATAAAATTTCTGTATTTATAGTTAGAAACAGGTCATCTAGGTTTACAGAAAGTTATATCTGCTCAAATTTTTTATACTAAACTTGGAACTCTGTTTACATCTATGTTTTTGTCACAGGAGGAATTCTAAAATTTTTTAACACTTTTCAATAAACATGAAATCTTTTCCAATTATTCATAGTGTATTCTGAATTTTTTCAAAATTTAATGCTAAACGGTCGAGATTTGTCAAAGTTATAGTTGTCACTCCAAATTTTTTAATGCAATTTACTTACTAGGGAATAAGGACCTTATCTCGTTGATTTGAGCTAAAAAGAGTCAATGACGAGGTAACTTCTTGAGAATTTTCTGATAAACTTTCTGCATTAAATATATAATTTTTACTGTGCAGTTATGTTTGAANCTCGTTGATTTGAGCTAAAGAGAGTAACTTGGTAACTTCTTGAGAATTTTCTGATAAACTTTCTGCATTAAATATATAATTTTTACTGTGCAGTTATGTTTGAAAATGCACACGGAAACTTTGATTATCTTGACAGTAAGTTTAGTATTCCTTATAATCTGTGACACTGGTAATGTAAAGAATTTTGTTAAGAAAAAAGTGTTCAAAATAAAAAGCCCCGTTAGACATAATGTGATTGCTACAATACTCGTCGAAGGACTCAAATTTTTGCCTGAGGAAAATATGAAAAAGGTAACTAATGGAATATTATGTCGTGGAACACGCTTATAAGATCTCTTATTTTGCACGGGGAATTATGATATTGTATGGTCTAATAATGGATATAACCTCAATTTGGTCTTATATAAAAGCTGTGACATTTTTTAATGAAATAAGTGGTTAAATTTAATTGACGGGGACTTAAATAGTCAACAATGTATAAGCTATGCTAAAGTAATAAGTTAGCGGCTTACTACTTCAATAACGCAGTTGTTGCTAATGCACTCTGTATTATTTACCTTTAGGTTCTACCTTAGTTTTAAAAATTTCGCGAGATATTTCAAAGCTTTACCACATTTAGGCTTGAAAAGAGCATCAAGAACCGCTAATATTAAGTTTAATACTTTATCAATTTTTATCTCTATGGTTGCTTAAGTTGACCTTAACTCGAATCACTTTAGCATAAGTGTTTGGACTAACTATGATTAAAAGTGTCATCTGGTACGGACTTTGGTTTAGAATTCGGGTCTTATACTCACTTTGGTTTTATAACCGTTGGCCTTATAGAGCGATAATTCCCCATGACAAATACATTGTTTCAAACCAAGTGCATCAAAACATTTGATAAAGGATGTTCCACTGTATTTACTTGTTTTACAGTCGAGCGTACTTATAGAACTGACGTTTGTAAACCAATTTCGTTATAATACTTACTTTTGGTTCAAAACTAGTTTGAATGAATGTATTTGGTATGGGGAAATATCGCTCTATAAAACGAACGAATATAAGACCAAAAACCGACCTCCAAATTAAGGTGTATTCCGGAATTAATTCTAATTAGAATTTAAAAAAGCTGTAATAGGAGATCAAGAATAAAAATAAATAAAAATCTGTATTACTGTTTATTTTTTTCACTGTATCACAAGTTCATACCAAACATGTTATGTTAATGATTCAAAAATTCATTTCTTCATTAAATCCCAACGCATTTTATTAAACTTACATGACAATTTCAACAAAAGAGGCTCTAGTTCATCTGTCATGATGGAGAAATGAAAGGGTGGGAGCTTAGTTACGGGTTCTGTTAAGTGCCTAGCATCGCAACTTCTCTCGCAAAGTTAGGTACTTGCGAGACTCCTTAGTCATACCTTCTCGCTTATCTACTCTCTGGTAAGAGTTGCGATACTGCCAATACTTAACATTGCAGTTGCTAGAAACGGTAGTCACGGATCCTACTTTCTCGCAAAATACTAGCTTTTTTCCTCGCAACTTTGCGTGTGATGTTGATCAACCGCAACTCTTAATTTGTTCTCGCAAACTCTTGATGTTAAATTTTGGTTTACATAACTTATAGTTCTATGACTTTAATTGAAGCAATTAAATAATTTTAGTAGAGCATTTTGAAAAAAAAATTTTTTTTTTGGAAAACAGTTTCAAGATTTGTGGAGAAATGCTATAATCCAAAAAAAAAATTTATTTTCAAAAAAAAATAAAAAAAAAAATTTTGAAAAATAATTTATTTTTTAGAAAAAATGTGCTTCAATAAATTATAAAATTTAATTTTACTCAAGTAAGTTATTTTTTGAATAAATAGCCCATCCACGACTACTGATTTGCGAGATTCTCGCAAGTATGTTTGCGAGAATATTGCAAGTAGAGTCGAGTTGCGAGAAATCCATGACTAAGCTCCCTGGGCAACAAGTATCGTTCATTATACCCGATTGTTCATTTCAACAGAGTTTGTAATGAATGACCAAAATCTGACATTAATGTGCCGATCTCCACGCAGGGATAATGTTTTCTTTGTTTTTTTCCTATACAGTGAGTGTTTCATACGTCCCCACTCAACGACTAGTATCACTGTGGCATTTCACAAGTTATCAATTTTTGTGAGGCGAAAAAATATTCAAAATCGCATTAAAACATTGAAAAGGGTAAGAATATCAGACAGAGAGAGAGAGAGAAGGAAATGAGCTTTTGTAGATTCGATATATTCGTAGCGGAGAATTCGAACTATACTCATTTGTAGCATAACGCGACAAGTTTAGGTATAAGAAAGCTGTATGCAGTGAACCAATAGGATATGCTTGGCACAAAAAAATTAAATGGAAAGAGATGTATGTTTGCAGATCCGAATAGAGAAAATTAGAAATAGTATACATCGCAGTAACTCTGAGTACAATGTTACTGTACTAATGAACCAATGTGGTCTAATTGAAATAACAGAATGAAATGAAATTTTAAGAGACAAACTGAAATATTGGACTTATCAGAATAGCAAAAATGATAACTTTGAAGGGATTTTAGAGGCACAATTACTGTATGCTGACAATCAATCATAAATAATTGGCAAGATACTATGGTACGAATTGAATGGAATTTTACATTAAATGATATTCAACTCCAAATATAATTGTTTTAGTTATGAATACAATTGAATGGAAAATTGTATTAAATTTAAACTTCTCTGTAGATCTAAAGCATTAATAATTTCTCGCAATCTAATTCCAATTTATCTGCATTCTTTGTTTCACAATGTCTGTGAACTGCTTTTGGACTCTGCGGTGTAACTAAAATTTTCATAACGACCATTGTCAGCTAAAAATATTGATTTTTTGGAAAGGGGCCATGATGCTCCATACCCTGAATTACTTTTGAAACAATTGAATCGTAATGTTTCAAACCCAGTGTGTCTTGGAAACGTTGCGTTGACAGTAAAAATTGCATCAACAAACTAGACTTATGATATGCTCAAATTTGCACCTGTTTGGATTTTATTTCGCACAATTGTTTTTATCAAAGTATAAATCGTACAGAAAAGATGGTTGGAGTAAGGCAGCGGGTCTTGACGACTACCGCCCAGCAAAAAATCCCGTGCTTACCGCCCATGCCTACCGCCTATGCCTACCGCCCAGCAAAAAATCCCATGCCTACCGCCCAGCAAAAATTCATTCCTACTGCGTTATATCCCAACGCTACATCCCAGTGCTACATCCCAGTGTAAAATCCCAATGCTACATCCCTGCTTAAGTTATATAAAGCTTTGTAAAACCGCAGCCTAAATCCAACCTAGACGTATTCACGCAAACACGCATCGGTAACATGCACAATCGTGATTGAGTTAGTTGAGCGTGATTGCATACCTGTAACGGATATCGCGTTCAGGTATTCAGACTATATTTATCCGCGGCGTTTGAACGAGCCGAAGGCTCGTTCAACAGCTATCGGAGGCGCGCGAAGCGCGCCGAACATTTCTTTCGCGTGATAACAAAATACTAGTGGGAGTTCTGTTTCGTCCAGGTGTGTAGATGTGAGGAGACTCGTAATCTCACAGTAGCCAAGCGAGGCTCTAATACTCAGGGTCAATAGATATGAGATATAAACTTTTCTGTGAAATAAGGAGACCCATGGTCCAGTGTAGAAATCCATAGGCTACTCTTCTTATTGATTCATTTCATTGCAGAATACCGGTTCGAATCTCTCCAACCCCAAGAATTTTTCGAGGTCTTCCAGGATTCTCACTCCGTTAGTTAGTTAATCTCTTTAATTATAAATAATCCTGGAAATGTCGCATTTGCTTAATTAGGGATAGTTATACTGAGTTAGAGGATACAGTGGACTCTTGCTAGTGGACACTTGAGGTCCAGTGTTATTGGGAAGAGGGTTTTGTAGGAGTTCTGTTTCGTCCAGGTCTGTAGATGTGAGGAGACTCGTAATTTCACAATAGCCAAGCGAGGCTCTAATGCCTAGAGTCAATAAGTATAAGAAATAAACTCTTCTGTGAAATAAGGCGAACCATGGTCCAATGTTGAAATATACTGGATACTCTACTTTTAGACTCAATTCCTACATACTGATGCAATATTTTATTGATTAACAAACTGCACGTTACACTGAGATGTAGCATTGGGATGTAGCATCAGGATGTAGCATTTGCCAACCGCTGCCTAATTCCAACCGCTATTTTAGGATTTTTAGGTTAGTTTCTTATGATCTTCAGGCATGGGTGGTAGGCATAGGATTTTTTGCTGGGCGGTAGGCGTGGGCGGTAGGCATTGGCGGTAGGCATGGGCGGTAGGCATAGCATTTTTTGCTGGGCGGTAGGCGTCAAGACCCGCTGCCTTACTTCAGCCGAAAAGATTGGAAGGAACACACTAACTACCTGAGTGAGTTGGACCAATAGTCAGAATCATTTAATTGACCAGCCTGGGATGGATGATGGGAAAAGCTGAAAAATCAAAAAAAGCGGTTGCTGTCTTTCGGGACAGAAAGGGCAGGTTGAGTAATGAAATTAAGCAAATCCTGATGGTCACTCGAAAATAAATAAATGTTAGAGTGATAAGGACTTTAATAATTCTGAAAATAGGTAAAATAATAATTGNGGTCACTCGAAAATAAATAAATGTTAGAGTGATAAGGACTTTAATAATTCTGAAAATAGGTAAAATAATAATTGCCCGCCAAGATCAAAAGAGGATTATTAAGAAGATACTATGAATATAATAATATAAAAGAGCATTATAATAGGATTATAAAATAAAAATATCTTCTGATTAATGTTACAANGGTCACTCGAAAATAAATAAATGTTAGAGTGATAAGGACTTTAATAATTCTGAAAATAGGTAAAATAATAATTGTCCGCCAAGATCAAAAGAGGATTATTAAGAAGATACTTNTCCGCCAAGATCAAAAGAGGATTATTAAGAAGATACTTTATGAATATAATAATATAAAAGAGCATTATAATAGGATTATAAAATAAAAATATCTTCTGATTAATGTTACAATCATTTAAGTCACTTTACATCTAAAACATCAAAAAATTGTGTAACCTATGAACAACTAAAATTTCCCGGAGAGTATTCTGGAGTAGTGCAAAAAATAATATTTTTTAAATATTTTAAGGTACTTCTCTTTACCACGAAACCTGCAGATGGGTGCGATGGAATAAACATATTGCATCCTAAGGCAAGGATTTATTATGATGAACACGAAGATAAAGTAGACCAAAATATGGAATTTATTTTGATGGTGAATTCGCTGAAGTGCAATTTGGTCAAAAAGTTGGCTAATGCTCGTTCTGCAGGTTATACAATGCTCCTGATCCACGATACATTATCAGACAATTTACCCGAATCCAACATTTGGGGATCAGAGCTTGAGGCTTACGCACGATCCCATGGAACCAAAATGATAAATGTATATTTCATCGGACAAAAGCATGGGCGTCTTCTTGCTGACATATTCGCCTATCCTAACTGGTACTAACTATTCCAATTTTAGAAATATCTAAAATAATAATTGGAATCATTGAATGCTTTAATTGTTTGATAGGCTATTCGGGTTTAGTATCTCAAGTTCAGATGATGATAAGTTCTTTTTAGCAAAAGATTACTTGAGCGAAATAGCAGCAGCAGGGACTTTGCATGAAACTCATATTAAGAAGAAAACTTCAAAACCCAAGGAAGGTGGTGTACCTTTGCGGTGAGACAAATATAACTAATATTAAATGTGACTTGTTTAAATAGCATTGTTTTACAAGTTATCACGATATATAGTTTACCGTGACGTCTTAAAAACTAATTGGTAATTCTAATTGGTTTAGTGAAAGAGAATCCTATTCAGACAGTTTGATGGTAAAGTCAGTCCTAAAGTCAGTATTTACTTTTGCCCAAAGGTTTAAGTTTACTGTAAAATGCCTAAATCTTACCAACTTGTGGTAAAACAAATTAAAAAAAAATAAAAACTATCGGAGAAAAATGATTAACAATTGTAGCGAATGTAATTTTCTGTGAATTTCGGTTTAGAAACATATCTGTTTAGCGAACGTAGTGGGGCTGTTGATTAGCAATAGTGATGAAAAGCTTTCCTTTATTGACGTATAAAAATTTATAAAATGAAATGGATACAAGAAAAAAGTTAATTCTCTCGCTTGAATTATTTGAAGTTAATTTACAACAGATACAGTAGTCGACGAATATAAAACCTTCCGTTATAAGACAATATTGGTTATAAGACCCAATTTACAAGATGTGGTTTTGAACCAGCCTAATGCATTTAGCATAGGAAAATAGTTCGTTATAAGACACCCAATACTTTCGCTGCAAGAACAACTATCTTATATCCGTCGACTATTTTACTAACATTTATCATGATTCATTCCATTAACTTGCAAAGCTTTAAACTTACACGATTCACCAAGTTACAGGTGGAACCTCCTGTTACTTGGAACAGTTTATTTTCTTGCAAGCCTACCATTCGACCTAGTAAGTTATCTAAATAAAAACATAAATGTACTACTAGAATTACAATGGAAATTAGCAAACAAAAATTGATTGCTTGAAAAATTCTATCACGTTGAATTTTCTACGACAATTAACCATTTAGTTTCAAATTTTAAACAATGCTGCTCTTAGTCGAATCTATATAAAAGGAGTCGACTCAAGTTTTTTCCACAATGGAAAGACTATACCTCAAGGCTAATAACTGCGGTTCATCAATTCTGTAGTTTCAAAGAGCATAAGTCTCATTAAGTCTCATGGACTTTTCAAAATGAAAAAATGCTGTGCCAAAGTCAGCCGTGACTAAGGTTCTGAGTCAATTCATGAGTCCTAGTCTCGGAGAACTCTATGTAACATGATCAATGTCATATTTGAGATGTTGGGAAGCACTAATGTATGAAGTTTTTTAGTTATTTTGTTGTTTCTGCAATGCTTTATTTCAGATGGTATTACTCATCGGCAGAAATTGAATATCTACTAACAACCTACATGTGGGTATCTCCACTTCTAGCCGTTATTTTGGGTGCATGGTTATTTTTCTTTCAATGCGTCTTCCTGATAGCCCTATACTGCTTGTTTGGAGTTGGTGGAATTCTGTTGATATTTACAGTGCCAAGTCTGCTGTTTGTGAGTATAATTTTATGTTTTCAACAACACATTCTTACGAAATTGTTGAAATTTTAATTTCAGTTGGGTCCACTCAGATGCTTCCAGTACTTTTGTAGACTGTTTGGGATATCAATTGTGGGACTTATACAACGACAGCGACGGGATCAATTGCAAGGAGCAGAACAGTTGGAGCAGAATAGTTTGAACAGAACAGTTTCAAGGAGTGTTTCAATTTCGAGGGATAGTTCGGAGTCAGGCTCAGGTGTATCATCGGATTCGGGATCAGAGTACGAAGTATACATTCCGCCTACATCGCCTGCGCCTATCTCATTGGAGCCGGTTCAAATAGACAGCATCATTCTCCGACTGCTAGAAATCGTCTTGGCTGCAGAGACCAACAGAAGAGGGGGAATTCCGAGTCTTACCGCTGCACAAGTTGAGCTTCTGCCTCGTAGAAGATTTTCCACAAGTAAGATCGTATTAGCTATAAACCAGCGGAAAAATAATCGAAAAGATGTCTGTAATACAAACAGATTTGTAAAAACATTCCTTCTAAGTCGAATTTTTATCATAATCTCTATTGATCAATTCAATATTAGTAGATTGCGCCGTAGTAGTACGCATTCTGATCTCCAGTTTGTTCCTTAAATTGTTAGTTCGGTCGGTTATGCTTGTAGTTGCGCCAGCATCTGTAACAGCAATGTTACGATTTGTTCTGCTTAATCAATCGCTTCAAGCAGCAGTCTGAACTGGTTCAATGATTTAGGATACAATTGTCTTGGCTGGGTTTATACTCTGATTATTACTATTTCGGACGATATTTTTACATGCTTAAGTATAAGGCTGATTCACCATTGCTTTGGTAAGGTAAAACACTTACCGTATTTCTCGGTTTAAATCCCCTGGGGAATTATTATTTCAAATCGGACAAAAGGTGGGGAATTATTTCGAGAGGGAAATTATTTCGAGGTGGGGAATTATTAATTGGAAGTGAAAATTTTGCTTTTTTTATAGTTGTTTACTTCTTTTAACAGGTAAAAAAGTACAAATAATGGAATTTTCTTATCCATGTCAGGGATATCTGATACTTTATTGTTTTTTTTTATCGTTTTGATATTTTTGTCACATTCTAAATTTTTAAATTTCCTCTTTTCAGGTAATTTTACATAAATATGTTTCTAATTTCGCGCCTAATGTAATGATTCTAATTTCAAATTTGAAACTTTTAATAATTCTTCATGGGGATTTATTTCGAGGTGGGGAATTATTATTTCAAACTAGCCAAAAGGTGGGGAATTATTTCGAGGTGAGGATTTAAATCGAGAAATGCGGTTTACATAAATACTCATTACATAATCTCCATATTGATGGATAATAATTTTGGGATTACTGTGGTGCGTTTGGATGTCATCAAATGTCAATATGTACATAATGCACGTGAATACTTGTCTTGATGTAACAATTTATCAACGAGAACCCCGTCTAGTTTACAGTAAAGCGGGGTATCCATCAAACGAGTACAAGGTAAAAAGTAGAGATGCCCCGAGTACTCTGTTCACCGAGCAATACTATATAAATAGCACTAGGCAATACTCGGCAATATTCGAAAATGGTACTCGTCCACTACTCGGCCAACTGCACCGAGTATTTCTAAAACTTTTTGAAAGTAAAAACTAAACTCACTTGAAAATTTTACAGCATTTTTTAATTATAATATATGGCAAGAATATATTTTATACTTTTTTGAAGTCAATTTTACAATTTACTGAAAAAATTCAGTCCAATTCAGTTCAGTACTATTACTTTCCAGTAGTTTTCCAGTTCACTTCAGTTAAATTCAGTACTTCATTACTTTCAAAATATTCCCAGTACAGGTCAGCCCAGTATTTCACTATTTTCTAATCACTTCCAGTTTAGTTCAATATTTTTCATTTCAGTTCAGTTTTACCTATTATTGAAATCCTTTCCCGTTCAGTTCAGATCAGTCCAAAACTAGAAAGCCCTGAACTGAAATGAATTCCCAACACAATCTGTAGTGTTCTTTAAATTAAAAATTAAAAATCAGCAGGTGTGCAGCGGCATCAAATTTGACATAAAGAAAATGACGCTTAAACGTCACAGATTTACTGTACATGTTGAACAGCATCGAATGACACCCCATATGCTTAAGAAGCCGAGTACTCGGCCGAGTACTCACTATCTCCAATACACCGAGTACTCGTACTCGGCAATTGGCCGAGTATTGCTACTCGGGGCATCTCTAGTAAAAAGTGTCGAGCCGGTTAAAAATGAACATTTTGTTCAAAAATTTTACTGGACGGTACCCATCGTTACGGACCCACCATACAAAAAATTATGAAAAATCTTTACTTCCCAGAATTTTTACCGGACTCGCTGGTAAAATTTTATCTATTCTTTGTAGAGTAAAATTCCCCATGCGTATTTCTCCTGTGTTGAGGAGAAAAATCGAGAAAAAGAAGGAAGCGGAATGAGATTAAAAAGCGATAAAAAGATCTTGGCTGACCCTTTTTGCATCCCGTTTCTTTCTTTCTGAGCCCATTTCTAATTAATTAGCACAATTTTAATGGGCTTCAATACCGTTTTCGCGTTTCTCTTCCTTCTTAAGCACCCGAATCCAGATTTTGCCTTGGTCCCATGATGGAAATCCCGCTTTAAGCGGTAAAAATCTTTGAAGGAATGAATATTAATAAACCTATTAGTGAGTCTATTAGCATAGTTCCTAAGTGAAAACTCCATCCCAATGCTTTTTGAGATAGAGTACCGACGACGGGTGGACGGAAAGAGGAGATACATATTGTTTTTAAGGCACAATAATTCCGAAAAAAATTTACAATAGTTTAAGGTTACAAAACATGGGGTTAATTCTAAGATTATAAACTTTAAGTGTATATTTGTTCTAACACCCAAGTATTCTAGGCTTGGGTGAACCCACGTATGGACGTAATATTACTTGTTATAAGACCAACGTTTAAGACCAACGTATAAGACCAACAATGTATCCCTTTTTGATTGATGATGTCCAATTCATTACTTTTCTTCAAGAATATAAGACAAACACCTACTAAGTTTTTTTCTTGAATATCTGAGCTTGTTAGTTTGCAATACCCACTATTGGATGGCATCAGTCGAATTTTCTTCATTGTGGGGATTTGAGCATAAGACACAATCCCCACTACTGTACTCATAAATGAGACAGTAGACTCCTTACCTGGCAATGAATGACCAGGAACGAGAGTTTCGGAGTTGTATTAAGATTGGGAACAAGATTCCACAGATCGGCTCTGTAGCACAAATGGCAGTGCGTTGGGTCCGGAATGCCCAAGACGTGGGATCATACCCCACCAGAGACCAAATTTTTGTGGCAATCCCTGTCTCAATCTCAAAGTGG
>NIPM01000369.1:124463-154840 GCA_002738285.1 Holacanthella duospinosa | reverse complement strand
AAAAAAAATTCACAATTTATAATTACATTTTTATTTGACACATAGCTAACGTACGGTATAAATATTTAGAAAATAAAATGGACCCGGAAGAAATTTAGCTAATTTCGAGCTAATTTCCTCCAACTCGTTACGTTCAATTCAATTAAAGCGCCAGTCACAGTAAAGCCGTAGTTAGCAGCAGAGAGAAAATCTATCCACATACAGTGTCTATAGCAAAATTTCGTTCGCCAAGTCACATAGGATTCTCAGGCTACGGACCATTTAACGGAAAGGATATTTTATTTTTACATCCATTCAGACAAAAAATCGTGAATCCAGTCACCTAAAGTGTCAAAACTGATTTTCTGTGGCATATTTTCTGACGTGTGTATATGATTTTGGTGTGACTTGTAGATGTAGATATATATGTATATAAATATATATCTATATATTTACATTACATTATATATGAATGCAAATATACATATACAGAGAGAAAGATTAAGTCGGAGACATTACCCCCATGTTTAGCCGCCGGGTCTCTCATCAGCGTTGGGCATTACTTTTACTCATAACGTTAAAATTTGTAAATAATGCCCATAGCTAATAGATGGGTAAATGTGTTAACAGAAGGGGAAATGTCTCCGAGTTAATTTTTCTCTCTGTACATACATACATGTATTTGTTTATATGTAAATGAATATACATAAACATGCACATGTAAATGTATATATACATATATATATACATGTGTAGGTATATACATGTTATATACATGTATATGTACATATGTATTTTTGTATAAATGTATTTGTATAAGTATATGTATGTATATTCTTATGTGAGGAATTTCTTATAATGATTAAAGTAATATTAGGGAGAAAAAAATTCATGTAGGAGGATTCGTTATCAGACCGAAAAGTTAAGGATTTCTATCCACAGCTATGTCTTTTTCTTTGGACTGGGTGTGACTGGAAACGCGATTCTTTGTCCGAGTATGTGTCATTTCAATTTCTCCAAAGACAAAACGCTGCAGCCAGCTGAACCGATGTGACTTGTTGCAAGCCACTTCGTTTTGAGTTTCTCCAAGGATGAAACTCTACAGACAGCTGTGGCCAGCTTGACAGGAGTCCCCACGACTGATTTTCTATCAGCTGGTAGCTTGCAGCTCAGGTAAGCTTGGCTCATTATACGATGGATTCTTTTTGTCAAATACTGGCAGACTATAGCTTATAACTTGTGTTCCTGATTTATAATCATAATCATAAGACGTAAGTTATAATTTTACACTTTTATCAGTTTGTAGTAGTTCTCTATGAAAAAATATCTCTAACAATTAAAAGTTATAACTTATAAAAAGTGAAATTGAATATGTTTATGTTCCTATACATCCATGCCTTTTAAGTTGTTGGCTACTCATTACTTTTTAATGCATTTAATTATAGCTGACGAAACACTTCGCGCGGAATGCTCAATCTGCTTGGAACATTTTGTTGATGGAATAGATGTCATGGGAATGATTGGTTGTTCTCATATTTTTCATCATTCTTGTATTTCGTCATGGCTATCACGGGTATGTGTACGATAATCAAATTCATATTAGTTAGATATTTAATTTCTTAATGATATTTATTTTTAAGATTGGGAATTGTCCAAACTGCAGGGCTCCTGCTTTAGGAAATAATTAAGACTGAACGAAATCAACTTATTGGACACAAGGTTTCAATGTTGTTGAAAAAAANCCTGCTTTAGGAAATAATTAAGACTGAACGAAATCAACTTATTGGACACAAGGTTTCAATGTTGTTGAAAAAAAATTATAAATTAATTATAATTCATAATTTGAAAAAAAATTTTTTTTTTCGAATTATGACAAACAATATTTTAAACTGGGGCTAGAAGCTCTTTACCAACCACCACGTTAACTATCTTATAATTTTCTAGTGAAAATTTCTAAATACTATGAAATCTTGGAACATTTCACGAAAATTANAATACTATGAAATCTTGGAACATTTCACGAAAATTATTCTGTGCAGACTAACCACTCAAGAAACACCTTGTAAGTGGTTTCTTCCGATATAAATGGAATGGAGCGTAAATTGTTGTGTGAATTTTCGTGATCTTTTATTCCAAATCCTAAACTTTATATAATGTAAATATAAATGTGGAAGAATTTATTTTACATTAAATTTCTTAAGCACAATTTCTGTCTCTTTTACTTGCTAAGTTATAAATTTGAGAATAAACAGCAGAATTATTACACGAGGATTTTCAAACCTTGTTATAAAAACTTTATCGAATCGTCATATCAGGTCAGTCGCTTAGTACATCGTCTCAAAATAACATCTGAAATTTTCAATTTTCAAAAAGTTATACCTTCTATTTCAGTGAGGCTTGATTTTTTCGACGGAATACACTACTCTTTAAAACTATTTGTGAAATTTATTATTTCTAGCAAAAAACAATTGCTTGGTAGTGTTCATGTTCCAATGAAATAGTACACTATTCTTTCTAGTGAAGAGCATTGACCAAAAGTATCTTTCTTATGTGCTATTTCTCTAAATCATACTGTATAATCCTAAAAAGAGTAAATTAAGACCAAATTTTTGTTTTGTTAAAATAGATTGTTACAATATCCAAGTCTTGTTATAACTTGACCTTACTGTTAATAAAAATTTTCGTNGTTTTGTTAAAATAGATTGTTACAATATCCAAGTCTTGTTATAACTTGACCTTACTGTTAATAAAAATTTTCGTTTGTAAAAAAAACAGTGTCGTCTGCACTGTCAACGTTGGCACCATGATGGCAGTGATATTCAAAAAATAAATTTGTTACATTAACAATTAACATTTTATCAATTAAAATAAATTTCCGTACTTTTATTTCACATTATCAAATTTCATATTTTAGAGCCATCTGACAACAATTCACACAAATATCCACACCTTCATTTACTAAAATAAAATTGAAATTGTAAGATTGTTCGTACAAGGTACTTTTGTCTGTCAGTCACAACTCACAAGTGAATTCATCGTGGATAAGACAGTTGAAGGGTGAAGTACAAAGTTGATGATTCATTCTTCACAAGAAGTACAATAGAACCACTAAAAACATATTTTACTAATCTACTGATAACAATAAGTACAAAAGTACTAAAATAATTTGTCTTTTCTGAAATCCAACTCATTTTTACATTAAACTATACCATCCGTAGGGGCATAGGATGAGTTGATGCAAAACTACAAGAACTAAACCAAACAGCTGTATATTTATACAATCATTTCATTATTCATCAATCAGTTGAGTTCTTTTTCTTGTATTTTCTTTTATCATGACTAGCTTAAATGAACAGCAATTATTCGAAAACAAACTAGAAGAAATAATTATCAATAGTTTAAGAAATCATGGAATAGTTCATCCAGTAAAGAATGTCATCATCACGGAACCACCGGAATTGGTGGGTGAACATTTTGCTACTGTTGCTGTTTATGTGAAAGTGGTATTCAAAGATACACTTGTCAAACCAATGAATCTATTCGTTAAAAGATTCTCATCCAATGAAAGTCAGAGACAACTTGTCCAGGAATTACGTTTAATGGATAAGGAAGCATCATTTTACATCGACTTCTTGCCGTATGCTCGAAACTTTTGCAGTAATTATCTAAGGTATACGTTTTTTGGTATTTTTATTTTACATGTTAACAAGATGCTAATAGCAAACTTATAAATTTTTAGGAGTGAAAACCTTTTGGATTGTTTTTCGAAATGCTTTTATGCAGATAAGGAACTTGTAGTACTAGAAAATTTANAGTGAAAACCTTTTGGATTGTTTTTCGAAATGCTTTTATGCAGATAAGGAACTTGTAGTACTAGAAAATTTAGTATTGGATCACGGCTTTGGAATGCTTTCTAGAGATGCGTTACAAGATTTGGAGACGGCTGAGTAAGTTGTTCCAATGCTGGTTCAATGTACAAAACTTTTTTTTAATATTCCAATTTTTTTAAATGAAAATTTACCAGTTACGAAGAAAAATATCAATTGTCATATTTTTCATAAAATATATTAATTTATGCAACTTTGAATAAAAATATGATTAATTTGTCTTTTGATTAGGGATCTGACTTCAGAAAACTTAGAAATTTAACTTTCAATTTGAATTAAAAAATTTTTTAAACAAGGAGACTTTTTGGAGTCAGAATTTATTTCTTCCACTTGGCTTTGTGGATCTTAATTTTTAGAAACAATAAATTAGACTTTCATTTTGTTGGTGTATTATTTCGATCGCTCTGACCTCCGTGACAAATGGCAATAAGACACATGTATCACCAACTAATATCTATAATTAGAAACAATCTTATGGGCATTTGCAACACATGATGGCATTGGCCATCTTTTGTTGCAATTCTGAACCATGTTCAGTGCGAAGAAATCAATCAGTATTAACTTATTATAAATATATAAAAACGTCCAATGTGCTCATACAATTCGTACTTTGTATATAAAATACATCCTGCCTATGCATATGTCCACTGCGCATGTAAAATGCATAACAAACAATGCGCACTACATAATAAAACATCAATAGGCATGTGTACGTCGCTGATCACGTACAATGTATACTACGCATGTAAGCGTCCGCAGCAAATGAGTACTGCAATTATAAATGTTTGCTAGCTATGAATACGTCAACTGGGTACAAAGAATGCTTTTTGCGCATGTAAACCCTCAATGCGTAATGCTCATTCAAACTTCCAATGGACAAGTAAACATCCACGGCGCGTAAAATATTTACTACTTATGTAAATTATCACTATATACAATGCGCGAATTTAATCCACACTAGGCATATAAACATCCACTGAGGATTTATAATGCCTACTGTGAATGTAAATAGTCATTGCTCACTGCGCATGTATGTTTCCCCTGTACACGTAGAAGAACTTGATACATCATCTATCAGGAAATGAAAACCCCATTCTGATCCATCTAGTTTCGATATTCTATTTATTATTTAACATGTAAACTTCCACAAAAGAAAATACGATTCTCGGGGAAACGATCAACTACGTAGTTTAGAATTGGTGAACACAGCTCATTTTCGAATTCATATTTTGCTGTGGAATTGGTTAACTACTAGTGTAAATCTCAACTCGATCGGTCAAATCATTGTTGAGATAACTCCTGGACGTACTAAATTATGGAAAGAACAGATTTATAATGTGTTTGCAACACAATAAAACAAGTACAACACAAACTAAACACACCCAAAGACTTAGCAAAATGGGAAAGCAACAAAACGTTTGATTTATTATAAGTCGTATTTTGATGCAACTGTGGTTAGCAAACTTCTCCCACTATATTTGAAATTTTACTAGTTAGCGACTGACAATAATCCTAATTTTTCTGCATGTTTTAGGGTGGTGTTGGAAAATTTGGCTAACTACCATGCTGTATCACATGCAATCATTTCTAAAGAAGGATTGGAGAATTTTAAATCCAAATGGGATCTTAACGTCACTGAATCATACGATATGAGCCATCCATTTATANGCATGTAAAATGCATAACAAACAATGCGCACTACATAATAAAACATCAATAGGCATGTGTACGTCGCTGATCACATACAATGTATACTACGCATGTAAGCGTCCGCAGCAAATGAGTACTGCAATTAAAAATGTTTGCTAGCTATGAATACGTCAACTGGGTACAAAGAATGCTTTTTGCGCATGTAAACCCTCAATGCGTAATGATCATTCAAACTTCGAATGGACAAGTAAACATCCACGGCGTGTAAAATATTTACTACTTATGTAAATTATCACTATGTACAATACGCGAATTTAATCCACACTAGGCATATAAACATCCACTGAGGATTTATAATGCCTACTGTGAATGTAAATATTCATTGCTCACTGCGCATGTATGTTTCCCCTGTACACGTAGAAGAACTTGATACATCATCTATCAGGAAATGAAAACCCCATTCTGATCCATCTAGTTTCGATATTCTATTTATTATTTAACATGTAAACTTCCACAAAAGAAAATACGATTCTCGGGGAAACGATCAACTACGTAGTTTAGAATTGGTGAACACAGCTCATTTTCGAATTCATATTTTGCTGTGGAATTGGTTAGCTACTAGTGTAAATCTCAACTCGATCGGTCAAATCATTGTTGAGATAACTCCTCGACGTACTAAATTATGGAAAGAACAGATTTGTGTTTGTTTATAATGTGTTTGCAACACAATGAAACAAGTCCAACACAAAGTAAACACACCCGAAGACTTAGCAAAATAGGAAAGCAACAAAACGTTTGATTTATTATAAGTCGTATTTTGATGCAACTGTGGTTAGCAAACTTCTCCCACTATATTTGAAATTTTACTAGTTAGCGACTGACAATAATCCTAATTTTTCTGCATGTTTTAGGGTGGTGTTGGAAAATTTGGCTAACTACCATGCTGTATCACATGCAATCATTTCTAAAGAAGGATTGGAGAATTTTAAATCCAAATGGGATCTTAACGTCACTGAATCATACGATATGAGCCATCCATTTATACTGATGTTCACAACAAACGGAGTAAAAAATTGCATTACAATTATGGAGGTAAATAAAAAAACATAGTTCNATATACTGATGTTCACAACAAACGGAGTAAAAAATTGCATTACAATTATGGAGGTAAATAAAAAAACATAGTTCAATTGAGATAATGTCAACTAATTATATCTTTAACATTCACTCGTTAAGAATTCCAAGAAGGAGGGAAGGCAGCCTGTAATCGACTTTCTAAATAAATTTTTAGTGGACCTAACCAAAAGAATTGACAAAACTTTTAAAGAATACCCAGAGGAGAAATTTCTCGTTTTTGGTCACGGTGACTGCTGGAACAACAATATGCTGTTCAAATTTGAGCCGAATTCCAAACAGATCATTCGACTAGTGTTTGTGGACTTACAGGTAAAGTTGAATATACGAAAAATTGCAATTAAATATTTTGGAGTAAATTGATTTTTAAGGTCGTTCTTTAATATTTCAGAAGGATTGACAATTTTGGGAATGTCGAATTTTTGTAATTAAATAGTTATCTAGTAATTTCCCCGTATAAATAGAAAGAATGTAATATATGCAAGGTTCTTGTGAGACGCAAGGAAGAGATTTTTGAGAAACTTGATANGAAAAATTGCAATTAAATATTTTGGAGTAAATTGATTTTTAAGGTCGTTCTTTAATATTTCAGAAGGATTGACAGTTTTGGGAATGTCGTATTTTTGTAATTAAATAGTTATCTAGTAATTTCCCCCTATAAATAGAAAGAATGTAATATATGCAAGGTTCTTGTGAGACGCAAGGAAGAGATTTTTGAGAAACTTGATATATTTCCATTTCATATTATTATATGCACTGGAGTTAATCATTTTCACAATTGTAACAGCCTCCTCCACTTATGAAAAATAATTCTTACTTAGAAATATGATTCGGGTTCGAAAATGCCACTGTCCATCAACTATGAATATCTACAAGGTTAGCCAAACTTTAGTATCATTTGTACCAAAAGTGAGTTCCCAACATGCAGCCAAAACCATGAAAGCATAGGATAATTTGCATAAACTGTTCACAGTTTTACCCACCATAAGTATCCAAATTTCATAAATGATAATAATTAATCCAAGGAAATTGAAAAATAATTGATTGAATCAAATTGATACTGATAAGTTAATATAATTATTAGTGGTAATAGGATTTGTTACCGTAAATTTATTTGATTTTTTAAAGTCAAAATCCACGATAAGGTGAGAAGAATATTTTTTATTCATATTTTTACAATCATACAATAGTTGTGTTCATTTAGTTTGGAGATACAATTTGAGCATAAATTATAGTAGGAACTATTATGAATGAAAACCTTAAAGTTTGTACGGAAAATTGAAGCAGAATCCTGCTGAACATCTCAATTCTAGGAATTGGGAATACCTAAGGGCAGATGTAAATAAGTATATTTAGTGAAGAGGTGCAGGAATTTTATTAAAAAAAAAATTGTAGGACACAAATTATTAGTTCTTAACTAAGCTTCGGTAGTTGGGTACGTCCTGACCATGCTTACGGTTATTTTCCAAATCTCTCTCAATATATCTCTTTAGTATTTAGTAAATGTGATCTGGATTTTAGTGCAATGCCGAATATGTTCACAAACAAGTAAAAGCAGATTGATAAACATTGGCTGTTTTTTTTCAGGCTACTCGTCTGGGATCTCCGAACATTGACATTGGACAATACTTTTTTACAAGTGTAAAGAACTTTACAAGGCAAACAAGACTTGATGATCTTCTACGACATTATTTCAACCAGTTTCAAAAAACTCTTGGCACATTAGGTGCAACCTGTCGTCTAACTTTCGAAGTAAGTGTCCAAGCAAATGCACATAATATAAATACTGATATAAGTTATCCTCTTTAGGAATTTCGACAAGATTACAAGCGATGCTGCGAATTTGGATTTACAATAAAATTGACAATGTTGTCGGCTTCAAGTGCATACAAAGATATCGATTTTACCAACATTGGAAATGACGAAGAGAGTATAGAAATATTCAACAGTTTCGTGCGGAAATGGATTGAGGCGAATCCTGAGAAGATGGATTCGATTGAAAGAGACATAATTTCGGTAGTTGAAGAGTACAAACAACTCCAAAACGAATAATACAATAAATATAAAATGTACCAACAGCAATAAATAGTGTTAAATATAATTAATATTTCTAGTACATGCATCCTTCATAAAGTATTGGTTGGACACAAACGTTCCAGCTAAACCCTTTCAGGACAACTCAAATACAGAGAAAAGCTCAGTAGACATGTTTCTTGCTTTATTGCATTGAAAGTTTGGGACTCGACGAAGTATTCTTATTTGTGTCTTTCCTCATGGACAAACCCAACAAATTCATTTTATTGAAAGAATATGTGTGTACTCAGATGTAAAAAGCAGTATGAACTTCACTCCGGAAAAGTTGGTTCCAAGTGCCGCTATTGGTGAAATGATTAATTTTATAATCAAAGAGAACTAAGCAACTTATGACATACAACTTGGTATGTAAGAACATTTTGGTAATTGAAAATTTGTAGCAGAGGTGATACATGAGTTCAACATTCACGCATGCTACTATTCACTCACTATTCAGTGGAAAACTAAACACGATGAAATAAGACTATCGCGAACTACAGGGGTCACCGTTAAAAATCAATTTATAATCAAATGGAAATTTTCCAAATTCCCATTGCAGTTGCCATGAATGCTTATATTTTATGAATGTAAGGACGTACACTGTGCACTGACAAGATGTAATGACCATGTAAACGTTCACTTCACATCCCCAAATGTAAAGAAATCCTTTTTGAAGAATTGGGTGCCCATATACGAACTTGATGCATAATATGGCGATTTCGCAATTCTGACTTGAAACCCCCCTTCCCGCCGGAGCTGAAATAAGGTCACTTCACACAGTATCTTGTATTTAATATACATTGAAGAAAGTTATGTCGGAAACAATGACACCCGAGTTTGCTCCATTCCACCCATCTCAAGAATCATACAAACTAGAGCAAAACTCGTAGTGCTCATTTTTGGAATGGATGGGATTGGAAGAAACAAATTTTGAGAGCGGTCAATGTGAATATTTCAATTTAGAAAAAATTACAATCTATTCTACACTAGCAGATAACATATGTTTTGGTAAGTGTGAATTGTATAGTATCCTCTGCTTGATATATAAATTACATGTTGTAAGATACCTGAAATGAGGCCTGTTATGACCAAACTAGAAGAATGGCAACCATGAACAACATTGCTTCCAACCCCAAACCACTTCGTTTTTTAAAACTCTCAGTTTCTAAACTTTTAACTTCGTAACTTTCAACTTCGAAAGTTTCATTTTTTAAATTTCAATGTCGAAAGTTTTAATTTTGATAATTTTAATTTTGAAATAAATAGTTACTATCTTCAAAGTAAATTTTTTAAAGAATGTTGCGCGTACACCATGAGTATCTTGGTGCCACTGATATCCCTTCATACCTTAATGTTACATTTTTCGAAATACTTTACTATCCTAACATATTTTCGGGTAAAGCAAGCAATTTACTAATATTGCCCCAGCTTCATAAGATTCAAGAAATCTATTGAAATTTCTGACAATTTTACCTTTGGGAACCAAAAAAGCGGGAAAACATTGACAATAGTCGAATCATTAAAGAACTCAAGCTAATAAGGAATATTGGTTTTACGGCCACATGTACAGTCGCCACAGCTAATTTTAAGAATGCGATGCCGACAACTTTGAACCATGACTACAAACGAAGTGTAATCAAGGCTCAATGGCGCTAAGATTTAAATAACATAAGCTGTGATTGCCATTGAAATAAGAAATTAGTACAGAATTATTCAAAGATTAATAACCATGTGAAAGCACTTACTTCAGAATTCAATTTTGTAATTAAAATTAACTAGAAATTTGCCAATGCTGTTAATTTCAGGTGTTTTTGTTTAGGTATGAAAACCCTCATATCTGTTCTCTTCCTCTTATTTTTTAAAGCATTTCTCATTGGCTCCAAGAATAGAGAAATTTTATACGTAAAATTGGCTCCAAATTTGCCAATGTTACTAATTTTATGTTTCTGCTTGGTTCATAAAACCCTCATCTTCTGCCTCTTCCTCTTATGTCAAATATTTCTCATCAGCTCGCAACAGAGAGTAATTTTGTATATAAAATTGTCTCTGATTTGCAAATTTCACGTCTATGTTTGGCTCTTAAAACTCTTTTCTAAATTTAAATTAATTAATCATTAGCGCGAACAGCGAATCTGATGGGGTTTATAACATCGTCATGTCCGTCTGTCTGTCCGGACGCAGTGTCTATGATTTGCTAGTTACAGTTTGGGATATTTAGACCAATTGCAATGATGCTAAACGTAGAAATGTTTAAGAAAGAAAACGTATGATTTTCGCAAAAATGGATTGGAGATGAAATTCGAAAACGCCATTTTAGTTTATTTTGTGGAAATTTGTTCTAAACAACATGTTCCGCTACTGTTTTTAACCATCTAATTGTTTCTTCATGTGTCTATTTATTGCTCCACATCGTCATCTAGAAGTCTCTATGTGACTCTGAAATTCTACTTTCTGTTAAATCAAGTAACTGGACATAACCTAATGAAGCGGAAAGAGATGAAAGTTTTAAGTGCCAAACAGAGACACATGAAATTACCAACAATGATAAATTTATAGGTAATTTTTGTTACAAAATAACTTTATTCTTAGAGCGAATGAGAAATACATGATACAGTAGGCGAAAACGGAAGGAGATTAGGGTTTTAGGAGTTAAACAGAGACATGAAATTAGCAGT
This sequence comes from Holacanthella duospinosa, assembly GCA_002738285.1. NCBI lineage: Eukaryota > Metazoa > Arthropoda > Collembola > Poduromorpha > Neanuridae > Holacanthella > Holacanthella duospinosa. The sequence continues at coordinate 143,442 of NIPM01000369.1, read as the reverse complement.
ATTCGCAAATTTGAAGCCAATTTTAGTACAGAATGGCCCTATCCTGAGAGCCAAAAAAAATTGACATAATAAGAGAAAACGGATATAGATGAGAAATTTAAACCAAACAGACACAACAGAGGTATACTTGTATTCCATAGACGTTGTGAGTTTCGCGGTACCTGCTTGGTTGCGACCTATTTTCATAATTTAAGTTTTGCAATGTACAGTTAGCACAAATAAAACATCATACTCATTCTGAAACCTCAAATTAAACAACATTCTATTGGCTGAAGCTACGCCTAATATTTTCGTGTTTGCACAGTTGTGAGTTGGCCATTTTCTACCTATATTGAAGAAAGTGATATATGAGGTAATAATTTGGATTACCTTGTCATAACCTCGCTTCACATATGTTGCTAATGCTTGCAATAAAATACAAGACGAGGACACGAAATCAGGGTTTTCAAAAATCTGTTTCTAAATTGAGATTGTGGAATGGCAGAATTAATAATTCATCCGCAACTTTCGTATTTATTCATTCCATAGTTGCCCAATGCTTAAATCTCAGAAACCCAAATGTCATGAGTAATTATTCTTTCAGTTGATCATTCTCTTTGTTTGTTAATTATTACCAATCGGCTTTTTGTTTCATAAAGAGTTGTTAAGGATGACTAGCCCAGGTCAGTATACAGTGCTATAAAGTGAATGATGTTGATTTGCCATTTCCAGTGAAACCATAATTATAAGAACGATGTCTTGTACACTTAACTTCCGATTCAGCAAAGTTGGGAAACCTGTAACACAATTCGTTCAGAGTAAACGACACGGCGGACGTATTAAAATGATTTTTGTAACATTTTTAATTCTATGACCAAATTAGGCTTGAAAATTGAAAGTGGAAGCAGAGAAACTTGCTAGAATTATTAAGAACAAATTCCATTTCATTAGTTCTGGTCTAGGCTAATACTCGAAAAAGTTTCATTTTTAATAGCTAATAATTACTTGACCTTCCCTGAGCAGGAATAAACTGAAATACTCGCTTCTTCATTGAAACAGCCAAGTTGTTTAGCAGATTGTTCGGGATTTGTGTTCCATTGTATTCAATTGCAATTTTTAACTCATTAATATTATGGAATTGCATTCCATTAGCATAAAAGTTTCAAACAATGGCGCCATACTTATATTCAATTAGGATTAAGTCAGGTGAAAGTGCTGGCCACTTCATGACTGACATTTGGTGAAGCTGAAAACAGCTTATGGTCGATTGCGCCGTATGACAACTTGCGTTATCTTGCATGCATAATCCATTTTTTTGACTTAAACGTCCAATATGTGGCACCAGATAGATTGCCAGATGATTACGATAGCAAATGCTTTTTAGGTAAAGGAGCGAAGGCAATGGGATTTCCTTCATGGTGACTGAAGGCACCCCAGATCATAACAGATCCGCCACCCTTGTGTCAGCTAGAGAAAATCCTTTTCTTCTTCCTTAGATTGTGCTAATAGTATGCGATGCCATCCGATCAATCCGTCTAAGTTAAACTTCTTTTCATCGCTCGAGATAACTTTTGACCACTCTTTATTCCAACCTACTCGCTCTTTGGCCCAATTTAGGCGATCAAGTTTGTGTCGTTTGGTCAATGGAGGTTTCTTATTCAGTTTACGGTAAAACTTGCGGGAGCTCCTTGCATACGAAAAGATACAAATTTTTCAAGATCAGTGATAATGAAGTTCATTGATTGCTGGTTACCTTTAGATTTAGCCGTTTGTCCCTTGGTGAAAGTATTGCTTTCGGCCTTGTATTACGTTTTCTCAACGTATTCTCTTGGACGTTTGAATATTTGAAGATACATCATTTAGACCTCTTTAAGGCAGTCAGTTAGACCTCTTTGTCCCAAAGGTCGCAAAATTTTTTTCAGTATGCCAATTTCGCCCAATTTCAAAGTCAGAAAACACTTTCCATCTTGACATACTTGGACTAAATTTACAAGATCAAGGGAATTGACCGTGGGTCTTCCTTTTATTACTCAAAATTTCTTCTTTCAGCTTCATAATGATATAGTTAATTTAAAAATGTGTATACCACCTCAAATTTGATCGACAAATTAGCTCCAAAGTTCAGCTTTCACAGGCATTTTTGACAATTGTGGCCATTTCACTTCGTCAATTTTCAATATCCGCGCTACTGTACTATCTCATCTTCTAAATAAGAGAGTAAACTCTTCTCAACTATTTCTAGCTGACATTCTCTTCCGAAGTAGTGAGCAAAATTTTAGTCGTTTTTATAATCATGGTTGCTCTTACGTCGATGAGAATTGTTGCTTTTTAAGTGTAGATATTCTACAACGAAGACACATAATGTCAAGTGAAAACGAGATTTCTACAGTACTACAGTGCTACTACAAATATCAAAGGCTAAGAGAAAAGCCTTTTGACCGATGCCCATTTGCTGTAGAAAGCAGATAATTTATTTGCAGGGAAGGTTATTAGCTTTAATTTTTTCTGGCGAAATACTACAGTTTCAGAACGAAAATTGAAATGTGGGATACGATTTTGAAAAATCAAGTTTTTATTATCAGTGTGTCAGAAGTTATGGTTTTTTGAAAATTGTAATTTTTGGATGTTCTTTTCAAGTAAGTGCCGTAAGTGTTTTGTCTGTTATCGCTCACATGGGTCGATAGACAGGGACTTGTATTCTCTCGGTTCAAAGCAGCCAAGCGATTTTTTGATCTCCAGAAACAATAATAAATTTAATAAGTATGAATTAAAAATTGAGTGACGGAACAAAGAGACGCATGTTCTAGTGTAGAAATTTACCGGTCCCATCATCCTACAAGTACCCCAAAAATCCCCAACTCTAAGCTTTTTTTTAAGTCTTATGGGTTAGTTAAGGTTTGTATATAAAGTATCAATTTAGGGCGTTGATTTTCGGCTATGCGTCGAAGTCGTCCAATTTAAGGTTAGGTGTACTGACTTAGAGTATGCAGTAGAATCTCGATAGTGGACACTGGAAGTTCAGTGTTATTGGGAATGAGGAATCTGTCTGGATGATTCTGCATCGCCAAAATGGGAAAATGCGAGAAGACTCGTATTCTCAGAAAAGTGAGGTTTTTATCCTGTGAGACAAAAAGTGGAATAGCTGGTGTATTTCTACACTCGACCATTATTGGCCTGATTGATGTGTAAAAATTTTTCCTGGACAACTATATCGGAAAATCAAATCAAGTTGTCGTACCCGAATAGCACTTTCGGAATCAGCGGAACTAATTAACGTCGATATATCGTGTCAACAAATAACGGTAAGTACATACTGGCCACGCCTCTGAGTAATTGGAAGTGGACCAATATAATTAATACAAACAACTTCGCATGGAGCTGATAGTCAAGTTGACAATTAGCACATGTGCGAACAAAGTTATGTACATACCTGAACATCTTTGACCAGAAATAGTGAGATTTAATTTTATACCACGTTTTCAAAAAACTTAAGTGACCACACGACGTAATGTGAATTTCGGTAATTTAATATTTTCTAATTTTTGGCGGAACAACTAATCGCCACAATCGCCCATGTTCTTCAGGATTACTGAGATAACAATTACCATTTAGAAACATGAAATCTTCAACATTCCATGGTTTCTTTTGTTTTGGAGGAGTGTAATCTGCCTGATTTAGAAAATCGATAATTTTACGAAAATTCGGTTTGTTATTTAACGTTAAGTTATGTAACTGNAGATTTAATTTTATACCACGTTTTCAAAAAACTTAAGTGACCACACGACGTAATGTGAATTTCGGTAATTTAATCTTTTCTAATTTTTGGCGGAACAACTAATCGCCACAATCGCCCATGTTCTTCAGGATTACTGAGATAACAATTATCATTTAGAAACATGAAATCTTCAACATTCCATGGTTTCTTTTGTTTTGGAGGAGTGGAATCTGCCTGATTTAGAAAATCGATAATTTTACGAAAATTCGGTTTGTTATTTAACGTTAAGTTATGTAACTGNTAATCTGCCTGATTTAGAAAATCGATAATTTTACGAAAATTCGGTTTGTTATTTAACGTTAAGTTATGTAACTGTAACGGAGACAATCGACGTCAGATTGCAAATACACAATGCTGGGAGTTAGACCATATAAGGTTTCCTCAAAATCTTAATGTATAAAACAGTTAGCTGGATCAACAGGAAAGCGTGAAAGTATGTTAGCATCAGTCTGTCTATTTGCAGAAAGGTAGATGGTTGTGAAATCATACGGTTGTAAACGTACAGTCCGTTAAGCGAGTTGAGCATTTGGATCTTTCAAGTTAATAAAATGACGCAAGGAATGATGATCGGTAATAACGTCAAAATGTCTACCATAAAGATATGGACGAAAGATATTAATTGCCAAACAATCGCAAAACATTCCCGTTGTGGAGTAGCTAATTCCTTTCCTCTTGAATCAAACTACGTGAAGCATACGCTATGATTCTTTCTTTACTATCCGGTTTTGGGTAAAGGGTGGACCAATGCCGTAACCACAACTATCAGTATTTAAGAACGTTGGAGCCTTTTCGTCGGAATACGCTAAAACTGGAGCAGACCGAAACCACCTTTCGGTTCTAGGAACGCTTTTTCAGTCTCAACTATCCAGCTGAAGTGAACCCTTTTTATCAAGCTAATGCTGTGGATCGGAAATTTTCGTGTAATTCGGAATCAACCTACGCTACTACGAGCATAAAGCAACAAACCAACGAACTTTCAAAATATGTTTTTGGAAGGGGAAACTCATGATCGGCCCTAATTTTTGCAGGATTCAGATAACCACCGTTGCCAGAAACAATGTAACCCGAGAAATTTAATTCTGCATCTCCAAATGCACATTTCGCTGATTTCAATTGGATGGAAGATTTCCGTGGTGTCTGAAAAACTAAATTCAACCGTTCTAAGTGTCACTCAAATGTTTTTCCAGGAACGAAAATATCGTCTAAATAAACTAGACAATCTAACGATTTCAATGAACCCAACGCAGTATCCATGAAACGTTGAAACATTGCTGGAGCATTACACGAACCAAACGGCACAACGTTAAATTCGAACAAACCATCCGGTGAAACAAATGCAGTTTTAAGAGCGTCTATTGGATCCATTTTGGTCTTATAGTACATTCCCATCTCGAAGCGTATGGAAAGCATCATCCATTCATGGTAACGGGTAACTATCACGTCGAGTTAATTAATTTACTTTCCTGTAATCGACGCTAAATCGCCATTAACCATCCGGTTTCGAAACAAGAACGACTGGTGACGACTAAAGAGAATTCGATGGAGAAAGAATCCCATTTGCTAACATTCGATCAACTGATTGAAAAATCTCCTGACGTTCAACAAATGAAACTTCTTTGAACCTGAAGAAAAATGTCTTTAAATTAAAGAAGAATGGAAATTAATTGAGACATTTAAATATTTTAACCCATTGGAAAGAAATTGCGATAATACTACTCGGGAAAATCAATGAATAATGAACCCATTAAAGCGGATGGAACGTTTTCATCTTTTGACTTCGGTGATTGAAATTCGTCAAGTGAACACTAAATCAACGATTCATCACCAAGATCAAAATATGAACAATTTGATTCCTCCTTAGCTTAGCTAGATTTGTACTTCTGCTAAGATTTGTCACCCTAGTGTGACTTATTCCCGAGTTGATGAATATTCTGAAATTACCCACTATCAATTGTAATAGTAGAAATGACGGTGTCACATAGATAAATTCTTGGAATGACGTGAAATTCGATCCAATGATTATGTGCGACAAAATGTAGAGTAGTTGGTGTATTTCTACATTGGACAAGTGTCTTATCTCACAGGAAAGTTGTTACCTCAAACTTGTCATTGTCTCTACAGGTCAAAACCTCGCTTGGCTACAAGCCTCCTCACATCTAACCACCTGAGCTATACATAATTTTTGCCACAGAAACTTCCATCCAAATAACAATTGACCCAGTGTTCACTATTAAGAGTCGTCTGTATCCTCTAACTCAGTACTACTAACCTTAATTTTCTATGGATTCGACATATGGGAGAAATTGAACTCTTAGATTATTTACAACTAGAGACAACCTAACTAACGGAGTGAGAACCCTGGAAGACTTTGAAAAAGTTTTGGGGTTGGGGAGACTCGAACCGGGATTTTGCTAGCCATTTTATGAGAGACAAATTAGTAGAGTAGCCGGTGTATTTCTACATTGATCTTTGGGTACGGGTCTCCCCACATCTAAGCACCTGGGTCATACAGAATCCTTTCCTCAATTCCCAGACAATAATAATTATGAGTTTAAGATAATAATAAGAAAAAAATTTTTTGGTACTTTGTTGTCGTATTGTCAAATTTCATAGATTTATTGCATATGATTACAATTTGAATGAATATTCACACCATCAAGTACCTTCGTCAGTGAGTCACAGGTGCACCATGGTGAATTACAGACTTCATGCTACCTAGTACAAACTTGATAAGAGACATTANACAGTGAGTCACAGGTGCACCATGGTGAATTACAGACTTCATGCTACCTAGTACAAACTTGATAAGAGACATTATGAGCCTACTTCAATGTATTTTACTATTCTATCGATAATAATAAGTATAAAGAACTGTAGTAATTTGTATTTTCTGAAACCCCTCTTTTATTCTTTAAATTACACGTTCTGTGCATTCATAGAAGACTACACCTAACAGCTGTCGATTTGTACAGCTATTTTTATAAATCATCAACTTAGCTACACTTTTTCTTGTATTTTCTTACATCATGACTAGCTTGAATCAACAAGAATCAGTCGAAAACAATCTAATTAAAATAATTATCAAAAGTTTAAAAAATAATGGAATAGTTCATCCTGTAAAAAATATCATCATCACGGAGCCACCAGAATTGGTGGGTGAACATTATACCACCGTAGCAGTTTACGTGAAGGTTATGTTTAAAGAGACATTTATTAAACCAGTCAATCTTTTCGTTAAAAGATTCCCATCCAATGAAAGTCAGAGACAACTCATGAAGGAACTACGTTTCATGGAAAGGGAAGCATCATTTTACAATGACTTCATGCCTTTTGCTCGAAACTTTTGCAGTCGTTATCCAAGGTACACGTTATTACTATTCTTTTGAATAACAAAGGGAGAAAATAACAAACTCTTAATTTTAGCGGTGAAGACCTATTGGATTGTTTTTCAAAATGCTTCTATGCAGATGAACAACTTATAATACTAGAAAATTTAGTATTGGACCACGGATTTGAAATGCTGTCTAGAAATGAATTACAAGACTTGAAGAAAGCTGAGTAAGTTATTGCTATATCAGTGTAGTAAAAAGATACATAGTTTTTTAATGAAAATTTGCCAATTACGAAAAATATCACTTAGGTTATTTTTTGATAGGTTTGTAACCAAACAATTATTGTTGCGTAACATAGAGTAACTCTTAGGAGAGTTAAGATGTCGACAATGTACAATACGTTATTAAAGGGAAATAATTAGAATTCAAATATTCCAATAAACCATATTGGAACGAGTTTCAGATATTGAGATGTAGGATGTCGAAAGTAAAAAATGAGCATAATTAAGTTTTAATCAACTTTAAAAATACGAATGCGACACTTCATTTTTGACAAAAATTAGTAGAATCTAAATCTTCGAAGGAATCAAGGGTTTGATTGCGTTGCGTCAAAGAAAGTTTGTCATAAAAATTTCGTCACACGGAAAGTTATTGTCATACTCTTCACACTGTCATTTTATTTGCTGATACAGAAAGTTTACTAGGAAAATTTAAGATGTACTAATTACCTCATTAAAATAAATTAAATAATGTTCATATTATTCACAGAAATTAGCAATGGTTTCCCAAATTTAAAAGCTGTTTCAAAAAAACAGCTTTTAACAAAAACACATCAAAGTTAAATTGCTTACCTAAGATTTTAAAGTTAAGGTTATTTTCTAAAACGAAAAATTCTAAAACTAAGGTTATTTACCTAAAAACAAAAACTAAAATTTGAAATAAATTTGGACTCAATCAAAATAAGAATATGTTTAACAAGTGTGATAGACAAATCCAATGAACAATTAATTTTTTGAAATCTCTTAAGTCATTTACCTTGTGTGAATTTAATGTGGTTAATTGATTGTTTGATTTGAACCCTTGTTTTTTGCTAAGGCTGAATTTGACCAGACTTATCTGGTCAAACCCTTCGTAAGTACTGCACTGCATCGGCTCTCCAATTATGTGATAAATTTAGGGCTTATTTCGTATGATAATTCTCAATTGAAATTAAATAAAAATACAATTGTTCTCTTAACGCGGATAGATGCAAGGGCAGAGATGTAATTGATTAATTTATTCTTAACTGATTACAATTCATGACCAACAACAACAAACACAGAAATTCTTCTCTTTCTCTCCTCTCTTTTTTATCTTTTAATCTATGTAAAAGCAAACCGGCGCTGGACCAATCATGAACTTCCACCACTATGGCAACGTGGACCAACGGTGTGTGGAAAACTGTAAATCTATTTTCCAGATAACTTCAACAAGACGCTGTATTATGAGTTGAGAAAATTTTTTAGAATTGTACTTAAGTAGCATCATGATTGTATTAGTTATGGTATCTAATGCACTGCTTGTTTACACAATCTTGCTTTCTATNTACTTAAGTAGCATCATGATTGTATTAGTTATGGTATCTAATGCACTGCTTGTTTACACAATCTTGCTTTCTATTTAAAGTAGAACTATCCAAGTGATGAACTTTCCCAGCGACGAATTTACCAGTATGGCAAACTTTCTGTGTGACGAAAGACCGCGAAACGGGAATCAAGTGAATCTTGCNTACTTAAGTAGCATCATGATTGTATTAGTTATGGTATCTAATGCACTGCTTGTTTACACAATCTTGCTTTCTATCTAAAGTAGAACTATCCAAGTGATGAACTTTCCCTGCGACGAATTTACCAGTATGGCAAACTTTCTGTGTGACGAAAGACCGCGAAACGGGAATCAAGTGAATCTTGCAGAATTGAAATAATAAATTTTATTATAATCCCGTCAGAATTATTACACCATACTCTATTCTGTGTAAATTTTAGGAATAATTAGTAGTCCATGTCGGGAGCCAAAGAGTCGTGGCTGCTTAATATTCGGAAGTAGCTATGGTACTAACTTCCGAGGGAGGAAGGAGCCATGACTACACAATGATTTTGACTCCCAAAAATTTGTGAGTCATCTATGAGGTAGAATCAGAGCCAATTCAGAAGCATAATTTATGGACAACACTAGGGTCAACATTCTGTTTCATTCTTCAGTTGGTAGCCAACGGTTTTCTTCACTCGGTGTTTTTGGCATCCAGTTACACTTTTTAAATATGTCGATGTATGAAGTTTATCAACAGCTGTATGTTTATTAAAGTATAAAATCTTGGAAACACCCATCTCCTGGAATTGAAAAGAATATATCCAACATTTTGAAAAGAATATCCAACATTTACAATTGTCAAACAGTCATTAGTTCTAACCCACTGCTCGTACGACTTAATTTTTTTTCATACATTAACACTACATTATGATCTAATCTAAAACTCCATACTCCCCAGATAAATTTTATTTCTAACTCTAAATTTTCAGAGGTTTTAAGAACCTAAGTATGGCTTTATGATAAGTTTATTTTTCGAACAAGAATATTGCTATAATAAACAGTAATCAAACTTCCAAGTTTTGAAACTTACAGATATTTGTCTCATATATAACATTGTTCTTGGAGTCACTGAGTATGTTCACAAAGTTTTAGCTAGATCCTTTCGCCCACTGTATGTTAAATTTGCTGACCTATGTAGGTCAGACGTCAATTTAAAACGTTTGTCTCATGAGAACATTGTTCTGGATGTAATTCTGAGTGCGTAAAATTTCAGTGAGAACAATCAGATCCCTCCGTACCCTAATGTTAACTTTTGTGACCTCTGATTGTCAGAGGTCAAGCTGCACAGCCGTTTATTTCATTTAGACATTGATCAGGGGATTATTATAATGTTTCCCAAATTTCAAAAAGATCTATCATAGAGGATGTTAAATTTAGTGCCATATGTCAATATGTCACTATGTGAGGTCATATGTCAATTTCTACAGAGTAAGTTCCACGTCAAACTTTTCCGTTGAGAACAAGAGCTTTTCCGTTACTACAACTTGGTATTTGCTTTTATATTTAATTATTATACCTTTTCATTGTGGGAATTTTGTGTCATCTCCTTTCGTCATGCAGCTGTGGTTTCATGGTATAAAAACCATGAGTCGATAAACGTTTGGCAAACGAAAGCTATAACTTATTGTTCTAAACTTTCAACTTCACGGGACCAAGTGGAGGAACTTACCTTGAGGCAGAAAAGAACGCTAAAACTCTCCTTATTAACTGAAATTTGCTTTCATGAAAACGTTTTCTTGGCTTGCTGTAGATATTTGAAGAGATGTGGAATTCATAGTAATTTGTGTGCAATGCAATTAGGTCATTAATAGTTTGGTTGCAATAACAAAAATTGACCGGTTTATCACAATATTATCAATAATAAAACGGAACAATCGTAGAAGCACCAAAAATCAAATTTATCAAAATCGAATATTCGACAACTTGTTTGCTTTATAATAAGTGGTAGTTTGTTGTGCTTGGGATTGGTAAACTTTTTCCAATGTAATTGAAATTCATCTATTGTTTGGTAGAAATAAGTATACATTAAGCAGGTGAGATGGGTGGGATTTAAAGTGGAATGAGGTGATGGGTTTCCAACCCCCTATTTTTTGTGCATGCCTTTTACAGTAAAAACTTTCTTAGTTTACTATTATTTCTGCGGGACCCTGTAGTTAGCAATTTACATGATAATAATTTTTTGAATCTATTTTAGAGTGGTGTTGAGAAACTTGGCTAACTACCATGCTGTATCACATGCAATCATTTCTCAACAAGGACTAGAGGAGTTTAAATCCAAGTGGAGGCTAAATATCACTGTGTCTGTTGGCAGGAATCATCCATTTATGCAGTTATTCACAACAAACGGAGTGCGAAATTGCATCAAAATTATTGAGGTAGAAAATATAAAGTATGATAGGAGATAATGTCAACTAAGTAGATCTTTAACACTCATTCGTTAAGAATTCAAAGAAGGAGGGACGACAACTTGTCTTAGACTATCTAAAAAAATTTTTAGTGAACCTAAGTACAAAATGGCAAAAAATCTTTGAATATCCAGAAGAGAAATTTCTTGTTTTTTGTCACGGTGACTGCTGGAACAACAATATTCTCTTCAAATTCGACCCGAATTCAAAAGAAATCACGCGCCAAGTGTTTGTGGACTTACAGGTAAAGTGAAATATGGCTTGCAAATGCTTAGAAATCAAACTAGTCTTTTTGGTTGTTTTAACAGTCTTCATGCCAATTTTTTGCTTCTTCAGGCTAATAGGCTAATACGAGAGAGTACATGATTCAAAAGTGGAAAGTCTGCTTTAAAAATGAAAATTGACACAGAATTAAAGGGCAAGTTTGCTATAAACTTATTCAGCAGGCATCTATAGGATCTTAGTTAAAATTTGCACAAATGTAGGCCTTAAGCCATTAGACATCGTAAATGATGTTAGGTAAACCCCAACTTCGGGCATTGCTTTGTTTGACTTCCGCAGGTTACAAAAGGTCAACTGATGAAATACGATGTATATGAGCAAGTGATATATCAATAGAAAACAAACTCCATTCTGTTTCTAGTCTGTACTCATTTTTGAGATTTGGCACCGACTGTGACTTTCAGGAGCAAGTAAATATCAAAAAGTTTGAATCTTATATGTGTTTAAGCAAGTGAATTTTTTTTCTGGAAAGCTCTTTGTATCAGGATTGTAAATCTACCTTAAATTTTCTTCTGATCCAATAAAGGTTGCCTCCACTACTTATCAAATGTGAACAGTTAGAATAACGTATCTATTTAATGGCTAACTTTTTTTGAAGATTTAGGGGTTTTATAGGCGCCACGTATATACATGTCAATATATGTATATACACTCCCGGAGATTGCATTGTATTCAAAATAGCAAAAGTGACTACAAAATTAAAAACAGAATGTTAATTACTTCTAAAAATGTATCACTTCCCCAGATACGGGATAATCTATCAGTTGATCTTTGGTGATCAACTGATAGAATATATCTATGTAACAAACAAAGTGACGTCTCTGGTTGAACTTTGTGCTCTGCTTTTTAGGTATATATGGCTACATTTGTGTCAATTTTCACTAATATTCAATGGATCCCGCTCTATAAAATTATAGATGCTCTATCCTTTCAAAAGTTTAAAATTCCTTCTTGCGGTGACCTTTTTGCTTATTTATTGACCACACTTATGTTAAATGCAAATGACATGCACAATACTTTTTTTTACAATTTGTTTTGATAAACCACTCTCTTTCCCCTTCGCTCAATATTCTTCTTCTCAGTATCAAATTCTACATGGTTGTCTGGCTTTCCTTATGCCAGCGAATGATGAAACAGTAATACATACTATTCCATTCGTCGTTCTGACTTCTATGACCTAAGCAGGTTAACGATGGGTCCGAATTCTTCTACACTAAACCACTGGTCAGGGTAAAGAGCGATAGACCATAAACATGTAATTTCTTCTTAATTAAATCAAGTCATGAGCATGACTTTCCTAATCAAAAATATGTGTTAGGAAAAACAACTTAAGCTGTTAATTTCGTCATTTTCAGAACTGTTCTAGATAGAAACTAGATCCCATTTTTATCTCTTTGTTTCTCCATCTTTACTAACTGTTGTATCTCTGTTTATTTTATTTTTTGTGTACAATTCAATTACTAAGTTTTCCCTTTGGAGGTGAGTTAGTTTATATATAATGAGCCATTACTTTTATTGCCACGGACAAGTCTGACTGACAAGTCTCCGACTGTTATTAGGTCAAATCCCAGGTGTTGGGAATACCTTATTATTTTGTTATTTCTCTAGCTAAGACGGAACATTTTTAGTTAAGATGATTGGTTTTTCATATTTATATCTTTAGATGTCATTTTCAGCGCTTGAATAAGCTTATACTGTTATTTCCTAAAGAACAGTCTCTCATTACATGGCAACAGACCGTACTTCGTACTTCATACTTCATACAAACAACTTCTCTGATTTGCCATAAGTCTGAATAATCCAAGTCCTAAGGGAAACCTATTTAGTAAATGATACCCTGAAAGTGAATTGGCTAAAAATAAGTGGACTAAATTGTGAGTGGTCTAGACGTGAGTGGCCTTAAAACTCCAGCTTAGTCTTGTGCTGAAATAGAATCTAGTGAGTAGAGCCACTCCCAAGCCCAAAACGGAGGGAGATGAGAAAAAAGCCTGGAAAAGAAAGATATTGAAGCACAAGCGATCATCGTCCTCACTGGACGTAAATCAGGCTAACCATGTTTACAGATGCGAAATGTCCAAAACAATGTTTGACTGCCTAAAGAACGTGAACTCAGATAATAGTTTTCAACAAACAGCATTTGTTGAATCATTTTTAAGCCTCACAACGACAGTAGGTCTATCAATGCTAATTTCTCAAATGGAGAACCACTCAGACAATATTTGAGCGACAAGGGTTTGACCTTAGACGACACAACCATCGTCACAAAAATAGTTTCCTGCTACTGGATGTGGGACAACGTCAGTGAAGCATCCCAAATGATGCAAAAATGTTCAGGCTAGTCTGAGAAAAGGAGAGTTGGAATGTAGACAGGTAATTTTGTCAAGGATCTTGGAAAGAAATTCTCCGAATTCAAAAATGATCTCAGGGGAAAATCTTCTCCAACTCAATAATAGCTGAGTTGAAGAAAAAACCGTCTGCAGACATTGTGGGAAGAGAGGGCATTGAACTAGCGAATGTCACTCTCCACGGAAAAGTTATTTTGAGAAAGAAAAGCAAAAGAGAATTGAAAGTGAAAGTCAAGCTTCTCAAAACAGGCTTCCATGGTAAGAACCTATACTGATTTGAACTCTAACGATGTTTGTGTCAGCGTCTCCTTCGCCACTCAACATATAACAAGAAGTAAGGACTTACAAGAACACTATAAAAAGTTAAAAAATCCCAGACCAGTCTCACTTACAGACGATCATGAGGCTCATGTAGTTGGTATTGGGAAAGTGTGATTTGAAGCGCTCTTACAAAATAACTCGATCTCCAGCACACTTTATAATCTTCTGCACATCCCAGGGGAGGTGAATTTGTTCTCGGAAAGCGTAATGATTCAAAAGGGGTATGTAATTGTAAGCAATGGAACCGGAACCCTTTTTTACTATACTTACGGTAGACAAGGACCACAAGCTCAGTATGTAGATCAATTTTCCTGAATGAACTTTCGCCTAATCATGTCATCAGCTGATATTGCTAATATTAACAAGTAAAATTTGTGGCACGAGTGTCTATCCCATATCAATAAAAGCTACATAACAGACAAAATGATGATAAACGCAGCCTCTGGCATTACAATTGAGAAACTCAAAGATGTTATCTTTTGTGAAGAAAGGCATTAATAAAAGGAGACTAGGAAACCATTCCCAGCTACAGTCAAAGAGATAACTGCAAAGCCAAACAAATTTATCTGGAAGAATGCCGGTCGCGTCTTTGGGAGTGTCAGAAAACTTTCAATTGGTTAACGATAAGGCAACAGGATTTCAGATGACATACCTTCTGAAGTAGAAAAGTAATTCTTTCACCGGTGTGAAAGCACACAATCAGTTTATTGAAAAACATTGGAAACAAGATGAAGTTTTTCCGTTTTGACAACAGGACTGAGTTATTAAACCAATCCCTTCCTTCCTTTTTTGAAGGAAAGGGAGTTATACATCAAACCACCTTCCATGTTGTCCAAAGTCTATGGATAAATTGAGGAGGAGATGCGAACCCTCAAGGATACAGCGCGTGCGATGATGATCTCATCTTAGACTCCATACTGTTTATGGGCAGCAGCAGTCGCCACACCTGTGTATATTCACAACCGAATTCTAAACAAGCAGAACCCATCTAAAATAGCACGGGAGAAAATTTTTAGTGAAAAGCCAAATTTGAATGAAGTGTACAAGTGTTCGGATCAACAGCATATGCCCACGATCCCAAAGATAAAAAAAGGTATGGTTTCCGAAAGGGGAAAAATACTTGCTACTGGATTACAATGGCATGTCACATGTACAATATTACGATAGGACTTTCAGCATCATCATTTGTAAAAACGATAGTTTCTATGAAAATGACCAGGAGAAGTCAGCACATTTTCTATGATACAAATTACATTGATGAAAACCTAAAGAGAAAGGATGAGATGAGGGGAACACATCCAAGAAATTCAGAGAAGGTAAAACCATTTTGCAACTGAGAGAATAGAGATCGTGGAGAAAGTGAGGCTATTTTGCGATTATAGTTCAACAGGCGGATTCTTTCATACCGCACTGGTTGAGAAATCAAGTAAAGGAAACCATCCAGACAGTCGATGGACATTACAATGTAACTATTCATAGTCTTCAGAAAATCGTTGTGAAACTTTTGAAAAAAAGTCAAGATGAGTCCGAGTTTATACTTGCCAGATTGAAACCGAGACTTAGCCTGAAGAAACCAGAAAAATATCAAACAAATCTAACTATTAGTCCAATGGAACCACAAACATTCGATGGAGCTATGTGTTCTGAGGATTTTAAAGATTGGATGGGAGCCATTGACATCGAGTTGAAAAGCCATGAGAAAGTGAAACCTGGGAAACTGTAGAGAAGCCAATCAATATCCAGCCATTGGACACCGGTGAGTTTTCGAAGAAATAGGTCCCGGACGGTACAGTCGTACAGGTAAGTATAAGGTCAGGTTGGTTGTCAAGGGATATGGGCAACACTACAGAGTGGACTATCTTGAAACTTTCTCCAGTGTGTAGATATGAGTCCACCATGTTGACATATGGCAACCACAAAAAATCTCATGAACAATTTGACATCAAAGCAGCTTTCCTACTCGGAACATTGGTAGAAATCATCTATATGAAGCCTCCACAAAGAGTGAAAGTATTGTCGATACTTTCTGGGGAAAGTTTACCAACTCAAGAAGAGTCTTTTTGGTAAAACAATCTTCATGTTGTTGGAACTAAACTTTCTCCAATTTTTTCCTAAAGTTAAACTTTTTCTCTAGCGCAAGAGTCCCAAGTGTATTTATTTGCCCAAATGGCATGTGAAAACCATTCTTATGCTCTATGTGGATGATGGCTTGGTGGTGTCGTACTGTTTAGAAGCCGTTCTAGCTGTATTTGATAGAATCAAGCATTTCGAAATAAAAATCTAGGATCCAATCACCGCCGTAAGAATTGAAATCCATCACAATACTTACACACGAAGTATGATTTTCGCAGAAACATGATTTTTCCAAGAACTGTATAAATTTAAGAAGGTTGAGTACATGCAATGTTCAGTTCTGATTCAGCCCACAGAAGAGTTGAAGAGAGATGGTGAAACCGATCCTCGACTACCATCCGGAGAGCTGATTAGATCACTTCTCTTTTTGTCAAGGACAACCCGTCGTGACATAATTTGTGGTGTTGGAATGCTCTCCAATACACATCACACTTCGATGAGTCTCACTGGAACTTTGCAAAAGGGATTTCCCTTTACCTGGAAAGGCCTGCCAGACTCACACTTTACTATGAGTTTAGTTCTCAGATGACAGTTATTGGCTGTACGGACTCAGGTTACGCTAGAGATTGAAATGACTGGAACTCGACTAGTGGATATGATTCCTTTGTGAACAAATATTTAGTTTGTCAAGCCAGAAGTCATTAGTCGTAGTTCTTTTTTCAACTAAAACAGAGTACGTAACATTAGCTCCAAGAGCAAAAGAACCTATCTGATTAAAGATTTTGGTCAAATAGCTCGGTTTTCTCCAGTAAGATCCTGTCAACCTTTCAGTTGCCAACTAAAGTTTCATAAAATTAGCACTTAATGCCGAGTTCCTTAACCGCTCCAACCATATCGATTTAAAACATCACTTCACTAGAAACCTGATTGGCGAAACAGAAATAGAAGTAAACTACGTTCCTTCTGAGGAGGATCACAACTCTATAAGAAGATTTTTTAGTTTCCGTGTGTATACAATAAATTTTTTTTTAGGTCTGAGTCTATTGTTTCATTAACGTATTTTATTAGTTCTGCGAAATTGATTTTGTTCTATTAAATTTCTTCGAAACGTATGGTCATACCAGCTTAGTTGTTTAAATTGTATGTCTAATTTTTCATAGGTTTTATTGCAAATATTTTAATTTTACTTATTTTCAATTACACTTTTCGTTTTTTGGAATGAATTGGATAAGTTACCTGAGTTGAGCGGAAATCATAAAAATTTCGCTCTTTGCCGACATTTGGTTCCTGGCACTGTCGAGATCCCGTCATTTATCTTCCATGTGTACCCAACATTAATTACAATCTACGTTAGTGAAGTAGACAATATGATTGGAAACAAATAAACCAGGTTTATATAAATCATGAATTTTTTTCAGGCTACGCGTCTAGGATCTCCGAATATTGACATTGGATATTATTTTTTTACAAGTGTAAATAACTTGACTAGGCAAACAAGACTGGTTTACCTTCTACAATACTACTTCAGCCAGTTTGAAAAAACTCTTGGCTCTTTAGGTGGAACATGTCGTTTAACTTTTGAAGTAAGTATCCAACGAACACAGCATATTTGATTTCTTGAAAGATGTGATTGTCTTTAGATTACTAAAAACTATTCTAGGGGATTCCCTCACTTGAATGGTTATAATTACCACTCATGTTCATAGAGTCAATCTGTAATATTATTCTTCTACACTTCGATTACATACTTAAGACCAATTTTTTTTTCATTTAATTTTACAATTTCATTCAAGAATACTGTCTCAAGAGCCAGGGCAACCACAAACATGTAGTGTTTTCGCATTCCACACTTGGTTGCATACCCCAGAAACTGGTCCTTAAAAAATCTTGTTGTTTTGCTGCAAAGTTCAACAAATATACATCTAATTGCGTATTCTTTACTGCAATCTAGAGGATAAGCTGGAGATAAATCCAGCAGTAGTTCCTTATATAAACTCAAATTTATCAAAAATACTGTTTTTTTCCTACACTCTTCTGCTGAGTGAATTTTGTTTATACTTGCTTTCGGCAAAGGTATAACTTAACTCGAGATTGGTATTTTGGTATCTGCAATCGCTAAAGCATAAAATGGGAAGACACTAAATTTTAAGCAGCGTGTATTTGTTTTAAGTTTGCATCAACTTTAGCTAATTTTATGATATTATCCTTCATATCCAATTTCTTACAAACTCATCACCAATGAGATATGGATATCCATCGACAATATCAACCATCTTGAAGTTTTTGTGTGGTCATGTGTTAACTAATGGTCAGAATCACACTTCGCGTAATTGTACATAATTACAATTTGAAAATTGATATTTGAAGGAAAGTCGTGTTTTTGAACTTCTTTTTTTGCTCCTTCAATTTTGAATTATTTCTTGTGTCATCTTACTTACTGGACCATTTGTTTAATTGGGAATCACTGGACTGAGCATTCCTGTCATCGAATCCTGTCGAAGCTGTTCCTTTACGGTCATCATCTTTACTACAAACCTTGTCAAAGTTGTCCATCAGAAGTAAAAAAAAACTTTCCTAAAAATTTAAGCATTCAAAATATTGTTGGGTACTCATCAACAACCTTCAACTTCCATACTCGCCTTGGCAACATCCAACATTACTTACAAAGCTAAGTCAATTATTTAACTTAGTATATGTTGGGTCCACCACAACTTTCCTGCTGAAAAACTGAGATACTATCACCACTTTTATATCTATCTAGGATTGCAGGGATTTGAAACAATTGTTTTACTCAGATCATTACAACTAGAAGCCTCATCCCAGTTGACCATCCTGTTT
>NIPM01000369.1:17933-122663 GCA_002738285.1 Holacanthella duospinosa | reverse complement strand
ATTAAAAAATACAACTTTCTGCCAGAGAATAAATTCACTTTCGTTCCTATCGCTGTCGAGTCAAACGGAGTATGTGGACCCAAAGGTCTGAACTTGATTAAGAAAATTGGCAATTACATTCAAATCGCTTCCGGAGAACCTCGTTCTACATCGTTTCTGATTCAGCGAATAAGTCTAGCTATTCAACGAGGAAACGCCACTTCCATTTTGGGCATTCTTCCAAAAGGAAAGCATTTGGAAGAAATTTTCTATCTTTAACTTGCTTTTCAATAGATCCACTTCTGTTCTTTTAATATTAATTTTTTTTGTATTTGCATTAGGAAAATAAAATCAAGTTTGTATTTTAAAAAAAAATTACAATTACAATTATTAATTGTAATTGTAATGGCCATTAAATCCGAACTAAATATTTGTAATTGTAAAATTCTGAGCTCAAATGTAATTGTGCAATTGAGTAATTGGATAAATTATTTAAATTAATAATTACAATAATTACAATCTACACATACCAGGTCAACAAAATGAAGAAAAGAGATTAATATTGACACTACTCTTGTGGTATTGGCCAATNAATCTACACATACCAGGTCAACAAAATGAAGAAAAGAGATTAATATTGACACTACTCTTGTGGTATTGGCCAATCTTTGTGAAAATCTTATTCGTCTTGCTAACTCCATATCTACAGTTATGAAAAAATTCTAGTTGTTCGAGTTCGATAACGCAAAATACAGTGGTTAATTTTCATATGGGCAAGTTTTTCATCCTGAACTTAAGACTGATTGAAAACCTTTTAAATAATATTCATGCTATTTAAAACAACACTTAGATGTTTTCTTGAAAATATGTAAATGGATAGGTTAAGGCAACTTCTGTGTTGTGTTACGGAATATTACATTGCTAGAAACGTTTACATGAATTTTGCTTGCACNTGAGTAATTGGATAAATTATTTAAATTAATAATTACAATAATTACAATCTACACATACCAGGTCAACAAAATGAAGAAAAGAGATTAATATTGACACTACTCTTGTGGTATTGGCCAATGTTTGTGAAAATCTTATTCGTCTTGCTAACTCCATATCTACAGTTATCAAAAAATTCTAGTTGTTCGACTTCGATAACGCAAAATACAGTGGTTAATTTTCATATGGGCAAGTGTTTCATCCTGAACTTAAGACTGATTGAAAACCTTTTAAATAATATTCATGCTATTTAAAACAACACTTAGATGTTTTCTTGAAAATATGTAAATGGATGGGTTAAGGCAACTTCTGTGTTGTGTTACGGAATATTACATTGCTAGAAACGTTTACATGAATTTTGCTTGCACATCTGAAGGATTAAGCACTAAAGTTTCACCGAAATAATGAATTAGTAAACTAATTACTAATCCTAAATTTTTTACTATTTTTAGAGACTCCATCAGCAGATATATTTGTGAAATTGTGAATACTATTTAATTGAGACAAATGTAATTATCGCTTACAAAATCACAATTGCAAGTAGTCGATTACTGTGATGGTGAATCGATTACATTTGGAGAGTAACTGTAATTTTAATTGATGCAAATTTGGTAATATAATTGCGTAATTATAATTCAATTACATATCTGTTGTAATTGTCCGAACTGTGGTCAGAACTGTTGTAAATATCAGGGATTGAAGAATTCATCATTTAAATTACCTTATCCTGGTAACGATATATAGCTTCCTTCTTAGATTCCTTTTGTTGTTGGCGCTGTAGTGTGGACTAAAGTATTTGTGGTGTATTAATTGTTTCTATCTTCGACTTTCTATCACACACTCAGTATCGTAATTCCTCTTCAAAAAGAGTGCCGAAAAACTAAAAATTACGCAATATGCATGAATGCGCTGTATAGACGGACGAACACGGTAATGTTAAAAATAAACCGGTTCCAAAAATCTTTAATTCGTTATAAAAAAGAGAATAGAAATGCGAAAAATAAATTGTAAGAAAAACTAGCGATGTATTAACCAAAGCCCTCTGGCGCTTTAACTATAGATGTTCTATATAGATATCTAACCAAAAATTTGTTACCATTTTATACAAGGTAAATGAAGGTATGTTGTTTATAAAACAGTCAATGGGAATGACGACTTCCTTTATGAGTTTTTCCAACAAAAATCAAGAAACTAAATCTTGTAAATTTACGATTCGAAATAATTTAAATTTGCAGTTCATAAAATTTACAAACCAGATCTGCAACGCTGATGCAACCCTTAACTCTGTGATTAAGTGTATTTCTCAATTACTCCTACCACATTAAAAAATTTTTTCTCCCCATAAATTCTAGAATCTAAATATGTACCTGATTCTGAATGACTGATTCGACTGGAAACCAATGTTTTTATCAAATAAAAAAGTTTTTATGCGCAATCGAGTAAATTATTAACGAAAAATGATGAAAGGTTACAAATTGAATATTGAATTTGTCAGCTGAAGTGTTTAATTTTATCATAACAATTTCATAATTAATCAGGAAAAATTCCTTACGTAATCATACATAAGGATAAGAAAACTGTTTCTTTAGCAACTTAGGGGTGTTTTTCCATGAATTCGTAGTTGAAATTTTTTTATTCTTTGAGAAGATATTATAATGTTCTTGCGCAAGAGGTTTATGGATGAATTAAGTTAACAACATATTCGTTCAACGGAAGTTAGGTCAGAATTTTTTAGAAAATTCAAAGTTTTATTGCAAAAAAATTGATAGAATCCATGAATTTTTTTTGAAATGGAAAAAATTTTCGGTTTTCAGTTTAGCCTTTATTAGTTGCATATGCATCAGTATGTCGCAGAGCATATGAAACAACTTTCTTGCAATAATAAATTTCATGAAATCATTAATCTGCATGTCAAACTACGGTTTGACTATGTAAATACAGATTAGCTCCCCAAGTGTTTGTCACCAATAAGGGCGTCAATACAAATTAATCAAGTGAATTTGATTATAAGTTACTGGTTTGTAAATATAAAATTGTTTTTCCTGTCGTCAGAATAATTCAATATATTCTAACAAAAATGGATTTTTATTTCCAACACAACTTTCCTAAATTTTCTCACAAAAATCTCCCCTGTCAAACACACGGAGTGACCGAGTCCATAAAGTAGAAACGCCGAAACAGTCTCCACAGACCTTGATAATCACCTGCAATCATATCATCCTAATCATATCAAAAATGCTCTGTCAACTAAATTTAAATAACGCTGAGGACATAGTAGTTAATGTATTTTGAATAATCTTCCTCATTCTCACCTCCCTTGCCTCAAATATTTTGTTTACTGGTAACGTAAAAACCAACATAGTTATACCACGCAACTGTTTAAACTCAAATTTCCAAGACTATTCTACTATTACTGTAACGACCATTACCAGACTACTGTTTCAACTAGTCAATAATTCTAAATATATTTTCATCAAAATATTTTATTTTAGTAATACATAGGCGTCTTTATATATAATATTTACGTCTTTTTAAATTTTATATCGAATATACAACTTGAAAGTGACAACTGATGCAGATTTTATTTTATTTAAGAGAAAAAAAATATCATCTTTCGTTTTCAAGAGAAATGTTCCAGAATGGGAACTTTGTGAAGCATCCATTTGTGATGTAATAAGAGACTTTTCATGAATTAAATTATTTGAATTAAACGGATATTTTTTGAATGCTATCCAATTAAAAAAGAATTTGCGTAACGCCGAATTGCTCTAATTAATGAATTGGGACATAACTTTGTATTTCTTACTTATGCAGAGGTATCCAACAAAAGGTTGGTAAATACACAAGAGTTATAATTGGTTAATTAAATTTTCATTTAATTCAAAATTAATTCATCATTGCAGAAAATAATATAACGTTGCGAAATCTTGGTTCACGAAGTTTTCGTCCTGACACATTTATCTGGCAAACAAAGAAGAAAGCTGATAATAATTTTTTATTTATTTCTTCCTAGAAAGAATTAAATCTGCCTCAGTTACGCCCATTTTACTTTGCTTTTTCCGTTCGTTGTCTGGAAAAAGTGCAGTATTTTAGTGAATTATGTTTCATTAATACTAACTTCTCATAGCAACATTGTTAAAATTGTTGGTAAATTCCCGGATAATACTACATTTTCTCCAGACAACGGATGGAAAAAGCAAGGCATAAAACGAGCGTTATTGCCTTTATGCGGGTGCTTACTCGATCTAATATTTGAACAGATTTGTATATTTTAGTAAAAAATGTGAACGGAAATAAATTTCCAATTATTGACTACTAAAAATACTAGGATGGGCTTTCCTTATAAGATGGCCAGATTATTTTTATAACATTTTCCAATTTCAAAAATCCATTACATTATTCAACCAATTCAAACTAGAAATTCTACATTACATTCTACATTTTCAAGTATTTACACGTTGTAAATTGCGACAATCGCATTACATTTTGTTCAAAGTACATTATTTTTGCATACAATCTGTGATGCAGGTAATTTTTTAATATTTTTATACAAACGGTTTACGTTATTCCGGACATGTGCATTCCTATTTACTGGTGAAGTTATGTTCAGAAGTACCGAAAATACTTGAAAGAAAAAACTAAATATATTCAAACACTTTGCATGGATAATGTCAAATATGAATGAAAAGAAATTATTTACAAATCGTAATTTAAATTTAAGTTTCACTACATTTGATTTTGTTGCAGTTCAAATTACAAATTGCTAACTACTTTCCGTTGCAAGTAAATTACAATTACAAATTATCCACTAGAAAATGTAATTAGATTACGTAATGCGACTATTTGTCATCAAATATAAATTTGGCTATGGTCATTTGCAACTTTTAGTGACAATATCCCAAGTTGAAAATACTCTTCTAACTCAGAATTTGAATAGTTTCATGGTGATACTAATTGAGGCTTTAATGCCCAAACAAATAGAATACACATATTTGAGGCCAAGAAAGGTGTGAGTGTAAAACTAATTCAAAAAGCGTTAACTACTTATGTCCCGATACTACAATATTGATGAATTTATCCTCGTTAGGAATTCCAAACAGATTACAAGATTCGCTGCGGGATTGGATTTACAATAAAATTGGCAATCTTGTCGGCATTAAACGCATACAAAGATGTTGATTTTACGAAGATTGGGAACGACGAGCATGGGATTGATTTCTTCAACGATGTCATATATAAATGGATCGAGGCGAACCCTCAGAAGATGGATTCAATTGAAAGTGAAATAATTTCGGTAGTTGAAGAGTACAAACAGCTCCAACAGGATTAAAATCGGCTAATAAATATATGATGTACTATCAAAAATAAATATTCTTACTATAGAAAAACTCGGAAGTAACCCACAACANAACTCCAACAGGATTAAAATCGGCTAATAAATATATGATGTACTATCAAAAATAAATATTCTTACTATAGAAAACCTCGGAAGTAACCCACAACACCTCAGAACAGGGATGTAATTGTGAGATTAATAAAGGTTGGGAAGTAAGCGAGTCTCTTGGGCAGTAAGGAGAGCGGCTTGGCAGAAGTATGTTGGTTGAGGTTGTACAATATGGAGGGAGGCAAGTCGCAAGGGANTAGTAAGGAGAGCGGCTTGGCAGAAGTATGTTGGTTGAGGTTGTACAATATGGAGGGAGGCAAGTCGCAAGGGATATGGTGGGCTGTGCGCATATAATCGTCACATGAGCATGCAAACGTACATTGCGCACGTCATTTGCTTACTACGCATGCCAACATCCACCGTGAATGTACAATGCGCACATCATGGGTGAATGGCCTTGATGCAAGGGCTATTCCCTAGTGAAAACCACATTACGTTCCATCTATTAGTTCTCGCAATATTCGGCTTTTCATTTAACATGTAAGATTCCAAAGCGTTGAGAGTGAAAGAATGCAAGAATTGCAAACACTTTAATCTACATGTTAAAATTAAGTCGATATTGCTCAATCGCTTCCTATATAATCCTTATATGTGAAAATAGAATTCGAATTCTGATGCAATGTTTATTCTCAAGTTTTTAAATATAGGAATTCTAATTACTAAATTGTGTCAAAGTATTTTCAATATTTACCAAGGTCCGACTAATTTTTATATATGCTGCGTCTAAGAAAGTATTAAAACCTTGGTATGACGTCACCAAGATGTATTATTAGTCGGCTACAATGGATTATTAACCATGGTACGTACCACTAATAATTAATAGTTGTTTGGAATTGAAATCCCCTTTAAGTNCTACAATGGATTATTAACCATGGTACGTACCACTAATAATTAATAGTTGTTTGGAATTGAAATCCCCTTTAAGTGCAGACAGCTTGTACTTTATTCGATTCTATCCAATATTCCTTCTTGATATTCAACTTTTAGATGAATCAAATGCGAGGTGAGTATGTCAACTCAATAAAGAGGTACAAATTTTCACAAGCCCGGGACCAGTTTTAAATGACCATTTACAACTGGCTTCATTTCGTATTACAACTCTAGCTGCAACCGGCACTCTGGTAGCACTCTGGTAGCTACAAATACAACTATTTCTTTTCGGTTCATACATTCATTATACCACCGCTCACACCAAGCAACGCACGGTTTAACTAGAGTAAGCATCTACTATCTACTATTATAACGCGGTGTGTTTTGTGTCTTTTCTAAGATTTATTTAAATATTGTCCGGCAGCGTCAGAAATAAATTTGACTATAAAACCCCGTATTCAGAGTTATACTCAATGTTACTAGGAAGAAAGCCTACAACTTGTCAACCCATACTCCGATTTCTCGAAAAAACATTTGATATTTTTGTACCGGATGACTATCATCCGGCACTCGATTTGTCTGGTTGGTATGGTGAAAATTCATGTAAAACTGGAATAGGACGAAGATAATATATATAAAAATGTTTATTTTGTTGTTATTGAATTTNAGAAAATTCATGTAAAACTGGAATAGGACGAAGATAATATATATAAAAATGTTTATTTTGTTGTTATTGAATTTATTTATGTTCCTTTTACTAATTTGTCACCATCAAAAACATAGTTTAAGTGACTCGGTATCATACACTACTTCATTTTAGTTTGGAATTTCTATTTTCAGCAAGCAATTTTGTCTATTGATATCATTTGGCGCTTTCTGAATTTCAGGATAGTATGACGTTTGTTCCAAACAAATCCGTCTATTTAGGCAACATTTGACTAAGCAAACTGACATTATGGGTACAAAATCTGAGACAATTTAGTAGGCATTTATTTTTGATCCTAATTTCGGGTTTAGCTGCTTATTGTCAAAATACTTCTTGTTTCGTTTCTGCTAAACATATTACGTTTTGGGAGTTTCTCAAACAAAAGCAAGTTTGCTACTTTCTTCTAGCTTTCTAACTTTTCCAATCTCTAATGATTTTGATTTACCTAACTAGTTGGATTCAAATTGATCTCAAAATTGGTAAACTTACGATAAAGCATTATACGTAACACCTTGTGCATTTGACATAAGTGATAAAAAGATGTACATAGAAAATAATTATATTGCAGACGGTATAGGACATTATAGTACTCAAATACTCCAATTGGTATTCGCTTCCATTTAGGTACGTTGGTCAACTGAGGAATTTGTAGCGACTGGAGTCGCATCTTAATATAATTATAATTATTAATATTATTATTATTTGACCAAGGAGATTACTCCTTCGTCAGTCTGTCTAAAACCTTTGAACAGAGAGGATCTAATAAAGATCACTCTCCTTNCCAAGGAGATTACTCCTTCGTCAGTCTGTCTAAAACCTTTGAACAGAGAGGATCTAATAAAGATCACTCTCCTTTCCAACTTTGGGTTAATTTCAGAATGGGATCCATCGTTCCCAGTGACCTTTTAGGTCAAAAAGAATGGAACGATGCGTCCTACAAATCAAAGAGAAGAAATATTTTGGATTCTGATGTGCTGTTCTAATCACAGTAAAGCAGTTAGCAAGACTCATGATAAGCCGATGAATTTCACAGGGAACCCAAAGGAATGAACTTGTTGGTTGCTTGAAGTCGGCAACAATTCTAAAACATGAGTAAATTAATTAATTACCAAAAAAATGTTTTCAATTTCACAATTTTCGCAACAAGACCGAATTTTTTTAGTTAGATTTATTTTACAAACGCAAACTAGAAATTATNAAATTTCACAATTTTCGCAACAAGACCGAATTTTTTTAGTTAGATTTATTTTACAAACGCAAACTAGAAATTATATTATCGAGTCAAATTGCTCGCATTGCTTCTTCGTTGCTAGGAACATATAATGCTGAATTATTTCGAGATCGTTTAAATGCATAGAGTCAAAAGCTTATTTAGTTTAGTCACGGCACTTATTATACATTGGTCAAATTTTGTTGACACTGATTGTTTGGCTTTTATCAAAATCTAATACTTGGGAAGGCCATAGTTGCCACATCTGCAGGTTCTTCGAGAACCTGAACCTAAACCTAAACCTGCTTTGTCGGTGTTAAATTTCATAAAACTGAACTTGAACCTGCTGTCTTATATAATGGTCCAATAATAATCTCCTGCTGAACATTTTATTCAGATTCAGGTAAACCGTGTTTTATTTTGTTTTGTTTGGTAATTTATTCAAGTGTCAGTGAGCATCATTTTTATAAAAATGTTAATTTGCTAAGACATCCCCGCATAGGCAGGACTATTTAAGTAATAATAAGTATAACTTAAATTTTAAAGTGATTTTCACTTTGTTTGAATTGGCATGAGTTGGTTACAGCCCATAGTTAATTAAATTTGCATACTGGTAAATTCTACAGGTCTCGATTCCTTTACCCACTCTTTNTGGTTACAGCCCATAGTTAATTAAATTTGCATACTGGTAAATTCTACAGGTCTCGATTCCTTTACCCACTCTTTTGCGTCCTTTTTTAACTTTCCCAGTGTCTATTTCGTCCATAGTTAGCGCTACCGCTNTTGGTTACAGCCCATAGTTAATTAAATTTGCATACTGGTAAATTCTACAGGTCTCGATTCCTTTACCCACTCTTTCGTGTCCTTTTTTAACTTTCCCAATATATCTATTTCGTCCATGTGTCGCTTCACGATCAACTTGCATAACTTGTTTTAGCTTTTTATCAGACTCCTTAGCATCAATTCTCTGTCTCAGATATGTCTTCTTTTTTATTTACGATCACGAGTTTTTCTTTTCCTTGGAGTAAAAATCTCGACCTCAGTAGCTGCTACGTTCTTCTTAGATGTACGTCTATCTCTTGCTTTTCACTTATCAACTTTTCTTGCAGCGGGTGTCTTCTGTTTGAGTAGATCTGTAGTTTCATATACAACTGAAGTCTCTGCAACAGAAGTGATTTTGTCCTTTACTAAATGGATAGATGCTTTACTTGATTTTCTCTTAGAGATGTCTACTGATTGCTTTTCATCTTCTTCTAGNTTTCATATACAACTGAAGTCTCTGCAACAGAAGTGATTTTGTCCTTTACTAAATGGATAGATGCTTTACTTGATTCTCTCTTAGAGATGTCTTACTGATTGCTTTTCATCTTCTTCTACCTCTTGAAGGCTTGCTTCTATTTTGTCCAACTCTTCAGACTCTGTGTTTGTTACATTTGACGTGTCCTTCTCTTCAATTCTTTGTGTAAGCATATCTAGGTCATTATCAGTTGGATCCGGCAGATCTTCAGTGTCTTGTTCAACTTGAATTATATCCTGATCTTTGGTTTCTTCCTTTTCATTCTCTATTTCATCAACCTCCGACTCATGCAACGATGCCTCTATTTGTTGCAACTCATCAGTCTCTGTATATACTTCCATGTCACTATCATCAATTTCTTTAGTAAGGATTTCAAGTTCATTATCAATTTCAACCGGTTCATCTTCTGTGCCATGTACTTGAATCTTATACTGATCTTTGGATTCTATTTTTTCATTTTGTACAACTTCAACGTCTGACTCACGAAGTGGTGCCTCAATTTGTTGCAGCTCGTCTGTTTCTGTGTACTCTTCGATGTCACATCCAACTTCATCNCATTCTCTATTTCATCAACCTCCGACTCATGCAACGATGCCTCTATTTGTTGCAACTCATCAGTCTCTGTATATACTTCCATGTCACTATCATCAATTTCATTAGTAAGGATTTCAAGTTCATTATCAATTTCAACCGGTTCATCTTCTGTGCCTTGTACTTGAATCTTATACTGATCTTTGGATTCTATTTTTTCATTCTGTACAACTTCAGCGTCTGACTCACGAAGTGATGCCTCAATTTGTTGCAGCTCGTCTGTTTCTGTGTACTCTTCGATGTCACATCCAACTTCATCTTTTTCTTTAGTAAGGATTTCAAGTTCATTGTCAATTGTCACTTGCACATCTTCCCCGTCTTGTCCAACTTGAGCCTTGCCGATATCTTTAGATTCTACGTGTTTGTTTTCTTTTGCATTTGACTCATGAAGGGATGCCTCTATTTGTTGTAACTCATCGGATTCTGGCAAACTTTCAATGTCAATTTCCTCATTTTCTTGAATTTTTTGAATTTTTTGAATTTCTTGAATTTCATCTACTTGAGGAGTGTACCTGAACCTGCACATGAGTTTGAAATCTGCTTTGTACCCTGAAACTTTTTGTAGTTTTTTCTATACTATTTGCTTAGTCAATAAAAGAATTCAGGCCTCATTAAGCTTGAACCTGACCATAACAATATTTTTCAAGGTCCGGAATGAGTAAACCTGAACTTTGATGATAAGATACAGGTATTTTGGACACATGAAGACAAATCTTCCAAGCAGGTTCAGGAACACTGTGTACCTAAAGCTGCAGTGGAAACCTGCTTTGCAAGCAAAACCTGCGGGAACTCTGGAGACCTCCAGTGATAAATTGAAGATTGTATGTTATATTTCAACTTTTGTATTTGCATTTGATATTTGTTTTAGAGAAAAAAATTTTTTTTTAATTATATCAAATCGTTAGAGAAAAGTATTTTATCCAAATTCCTTCCGGTTATTATTNCTGCAGTGGAAACCTGCTTTGCAAGCAAAACCTGCGGGAACTCTGGAGACCTCCAGTGATAAATTGAAGATTGTTTGTTATATTTCAACTTTTGTATTTGCATTTGATATTTGTTTTAGAGAAAAAAAAAATTTTTTTTTAATTATATCAAATCGTTAGAGAAAAGTA
Source organism: Holacanthella duospinosa (assembly GCA_002738285.1). NCBI lineage: Eukaryota > Metazoa > Arthropoda > Collembola > Poduromorpha > Neanuridae > Holacanthella > Holacanthella duospinosa. The sequence goes on along the minus strand of NIPM01000369.1, from coordinate 111,464 downwards.
TTTTATCCAAATTCCTTCCGGTTATTATTNAAAAAAAATTTTTTTTTAATTATATCAAATCGTTAGAGAAAAGTATTTTATCCAAATTCCTTCCGGTTATTATTTTATTTTATTAAATTATTTTATTAAATTTATTTTTTGCTTATAATAAATATAATTTTTATGCATACCTACTAAAGTTATAATTTAACACAGTTTGATTTAACACTGACTTCAAGTGACAAACAAGTGCATATCTTGTTGTACTACCTTCAATATGGATGCCATTAGACTCTAGAACATGTAATCACTTTAGTAGAAATAAATTAGTGTAATAAAAAGGTTTTGGATCTAAAAAAATAAGATTTGTACACAAGTGACTTGATTTGGAAGGAAGAGAATCTTACTAATCAAGTGCCCTTTTTGCGACTACTACTTACAAGTTAAGGGATTGAATTTATATATTGGTCCTTTTCATAATCTACTTAGTTCCACAGTACATATCAGTGGCCAGTGTAAAGATAGAAGAGAACGAAATAAGAAATAGAACAGTATAGATTAGGAAGTAGAAGGGTTCCATGAGTCATGGGACACATGTTCAGTTTCATAAGACAAAGGTCGAGATTGGCTATTTCTAACAATTAGTCATAAGCAGACCTAAAACATGAAAGTGCTAAAAATTAACTTTTAAGCTTGTAAGTATTATGGATTAATTTTTCCAGAAATCGAGATTGCAATTATGTCTAAGGGATTAGGCATAACCGGGTAGATTTTGATATTAGTATAAACTAAATGATCGGATCAAAGAAAATATTAAATTAAACAGCGTTGTATTTGTTGATTAAGGAGTAAGGATTCAACTTTGCTAGTTGCATATGTCGGATTAGGGATTATAAATCACTAGCTTGGATTAGTAATCCGATAATCCCTGGTTTGATTTATCCCAAGTCTAGCTTTGAGTATTTTATAATATTAATTTTCCTTCTTATGATATCAGACAAAATTCGAATAACGCAGTGTACCCAAATGAAATGTCTAAACTTTCAGTTAAAAATTTAAGCTTTAATATTCAATTTTATAACATTGTATGAAGTTATAGCCAAATGAGAACAATTTTATGACTCAGCAACATATTTTTTTTCAAAATCTGGTAAATACAAGGTAATTTACAAAATTACAAATTTAATTGTCAACGAAACAACAGTTTTGAATTGGTTATGACTACTCTAAAATTTTTGGTCGATATCCAACAACTGGTCACAAGCTCTTTTATTTCACTTCCACAGAGATACGCGTTGAGTTGAAAACAGATTCCAGTGACCCATGAGATAATGTTATACTAATTCATGGTAATAAGTGAAAACGGTACGTTGCTACAGCACATCGCGTCAACTAGTCGAATCTGCATAAAAACAATGTTCACCAAGTAGTAGCCTACCAAAACATAACAAGAAATCCAAAAATCTATCGATTTCTTCAATTTGATTCTGCAGTTGGCTTCCATTGGTAGAGAGTGGTTCCCAAAAGTTTCCAAATTTAGTTACAAATCAGATGCACTTAATAAGTTTCTTTGGTAACTTTCTCGCCTTTTGGGACCGGAATGTAAGAAATTTGAGAGCATCTTGAGATCTATATTAACGTAGTGATATATATCATTAAATTCTGTCATCAAATAGATAATTGGGTTTTTATAGATTTCTTGCCCAAATATTAAATTCCTCTATTATGATGTCTTGATACATAAGAATGAACATTATGACAACTCATCTAAGTTAATGAGTTAATTTGGGCCAGGTGGGGAAAAAAGTTTTTAAGAGTTTTTTTTTTGTATATATGAAAATGAACTGCTTCATTTCCCATAAATTAATCAACATCATTTCTTCCAATTCCAATGTAGTGGTTATTAAATCATTTCGTTTTCCATAAAGTTTGGACCCTTAAATAAGTTTACCTACCATTTTGAATAATTATTGTCGCTTGTTATTGCAGAATTTCATAAAAAATTACGTTTTCTACTGTATTGCAAACTACTGCAAACTACTACAAACTACGAAAAATAATCTAAACATTATTCATTTTGGAGAATACCCAAACCCGGGTATTCTCCAAAATGAAAACTTTTCCAAAATTTTGCACGTATTTTAGTTCCCAATCATAATTTTTTCTATCCAAATTGGTGAAGTTTAGTTTCAAACCCAGAGAATTTTATAACAGCCGGATTCGGGTGTTCTCCAAAATGAATAATTTTTCAACATTCCTTACGTAATTTGGTGCAAAATCATAATTTTTTCCATCCAAATTGGTGAAGTTTAGTTTCTAACCCAGAGAATTTTATAAATATCCGAGTTCGGATATTTACCTAAGGTATTTTTCAAATTAAATTTTTTTCCAAAATTCCTGTCAAAATGTATCAACTTTTCGTAATTATTTCCGTCTCAATTGGTGAACTTTACTTTATAACCCGGGATTTTGATAATGCCCGGGTTCGGGTGTTTCCTAAATTAGCAAATTTTTCAAAAATCCTGATCAAATTTTGACACCCAATACTTTTTTTTTTAATTTCCAATAAAAACAAAAAATAAATAATGATTCACTTCACTGAAGGTCAAAGTTATTATTTTGAGTTTACACTATACTATTACTCTTACTTTCGAAAGAGAGGAAAATGGCCGATATGATTTCGGCTAGTAATGTGTCGTGCTTACGTTCACCAAAAGTTTTATCAAATATTGCTCAAGAAGTTGCATGATGTGATTGTAGGACAAAAGGAAATTAAGTTACTCAAAGGTTTCATTTTCCAGCGACTGTCGCTTATGCTAACTTTGCCCTAACCGTATTTCTAACTATCGAATACAACTTGTCAGCTGGTGCAGCATACGAGACAATTTGCATTACAAGAATGGCAAGAATATTTTTTTAAATGGTTCTATTTAAAAAGTGTCACGGTACTCCACTACTCTAACAACAAAATTTCAGAGTAAAAGTAGAAGTAGGAATCAAAGATAGAAAAGTTTTGTTAGTATAAAACGATTTGCAATGGTTTGCTCAAAAGCAAGAATAAAAAGGAAAGGAATTCCTATATGACGTGATTTCTCTCATTGTTTTCGGATTTTCATGACAACAATAATATGCAATCANGGATTTTCATGACAACAATAATATGCAATCATTTAATCATATAAAATAATTTAGAGTTTTAATTACTTGATTATGATTACATGCCCGAAAATCCGTAATCAAACCCAATTGATTATAGATTACTTCAAGTGGTTTGATTATAGATTACAGATTAGTAGTCTGTAATTATAATCTTTGTCGTCATGTAATCATTAATCATGAAATCAAATCTTGTCTGCTGTTTTGATATTGTGTTATTTAAAAATTAAAAGGGTGGGGAATTTTTTTGTGGTGGGAGTTATTTCGGGGGTGGGGAGTTATTATTTCTATTCCAAAATTTAATGAAAATAAACAAAAATTTATTCAAACAGACGCCAAAGTGTAATTCTAAAAAGAGTGTCTTAGTTTAACTAATTGACTGTTCTTGATCATTTCCTCAACTTCGTCCGTCTCGCAGTATGGGATGTCAAATAATTTTTTTCCTGGAGTTTCCAACATTGTCGCTTCTTCCGCTTTATCAGGTTAATAAATCGATAAATTCAAATTATTTTAGGAAAAATTCAAAATTTAAAAACATCTGAAAAGATTCTGGAAATTTCGCTCAATAGATGGGTGTTGATTTTAATTATTTCCCATGGGGAATTATTTCGTGAATGTGGAGTTATTATTTCAAATACTCCTAACCATGCTGAGTTATTTTGGGTGGGGAGTTATTTCAGGATGGGGATTTAAATCGGGAAATAAGGTAAACAACTTTCCTGCAGAAAACGCCAAAATGAGAACCATCTGGTATTCGTTATGCCGATACGATGCCACAAAATTAAAAACTAGTCAGTAGTATCGTATCTATTCGTCGTACTTTATCTCCGTTACGGATGAGACGCGATATTTCAATACTAACCTTAAGTTAACTTGTCTATTTGTTATGTTTGGCATGTATTATAGTTGATTTCTGAAATTCTTTGCTGAAAAAAACATTGATATTTTCATTTAAAGGTGTAGGAGCAAATTCGTTTAATCTTACTAATCTTAGGACAAATGGAGAATTCGGAAACCAGAAGCCGGTTGTAATTGTTAATCGACCAAATTATTTTAAAATAAATCCAAATTTTTTAAACATTGACTAAATCAAAATGTGAAAATTTTATTTTGTTTAAATGAGAATATAAATTAACAATCTATTCCTTCAGTTGGATTTCCAAAGCCGGAGTTTTTAGGGATATAATGTTATTATATAATTAAGGTATGAAAGTTTTTTTAGAATTGCTTAGTTGAAATTTCAAGATTTCTATGAAATCTTTTCTGGAATTTGGAATTTATAGATCTTTAAATCTGCAATGGCATTTTAGCCTTTCTAATAATACATAAACAAAATTCAAAATTTCTAAAATCTGTAATTTTGAAATTAAATTCCATTACGCATCTGCAAGATCGTTAGCCGGATTTTAGAAAGAGTACTTTTGTATTCTATGAGAAATTATTCCTGCTAATCAAATAAATCTTGACATTTAAGTAATTTTATAACATTTACTTTTACGCCAATTCATTTCAAACATTAATGATTATCACTAGTGTTAGATATTTTTTTCAAAATTTTGCTTATTGTTTAAATGTCCTAATGAAAATTTTCACTAGAAATTTGAAATGTTTTATGCTCATACGTTTTATGCTCCTACCAACTCTTATTGATCGATGTTATCCATACATCCTAGGCAAGAAATATACAAACGTTTACTTTAATGAAGTATTACAGGTACAAGTTTTGTTTTGCTAAGTTTTAGCTGATTTTGAAACAAAGTTTTCAAATAGCATTTTATTTTTATTTTTGTCACACAATCTACATCAATTTCATTTTACTTTTACTACACAAGATTTATGTTAACATTAGCTGATCACACACTTTCTAATTTGCTACGATTCATGTAGCAGTTCCCACAAGCTATCAAAATCATTTACTTAAGTGCAAAAGTTTAAGGAATGTTTTCAAAACACAAATTTTCAATTGTGTGAGGCTACCACAAGCAGAACCAGCAGGTGTACGAGAAAATTATTGAAATATTTTGTTTACAAGGCATCACAATATAAGTGTTATATACAATAAAGGCGTTAAAGTGCAGTGTGTTCAAATAAGAAGGCGAAATTTTTGAGAAATGATTTTTCGGAAAATCAAAGATTGAATCTGTCACACTTTTTCACACATGAATTGCTCAAGCTACTGAAAAACGTTACAAGAAAAGTTTAGTTAAATTTTTTTATGTGAAAAATTGTCTGAAGTGTTTAGTTAAATTTGTGAGAGTTTTTTAAACTCTAGTCACGGAATTTCACCTCCTTATTTGAACCTGTACAATTCATCACAACTTTATGGGATATTCAACTTTTTCCCATTACAGTATCTTACAACGTTGAAACATTAACAACACAATTGAAGCCCGTTGTGCAAGAAGAGCAATTGTTTACAAAAAAAAAAATCAAAATCTAAATTTTCATGGAGAAATAAACAGCAACAGTATAACACTGTAATAAGACCCTTTCTGTGATTCAAATATTTACTATATAAAATTTTATAGAAACCTTCCTTACAATTTCATTTCCTATTCTATTTCCTTACTATTTTTAATACTTATTTCAGAATTCTCAAGATTTTTTTAATGTTCTTTTTTTTCTTCGCTTCATTTTTGTCAATTCCTGCCTTCTTGTTTTTTTCTCGCTTCTATCCTTTGTTTCTTCTTCACTGCTAATTTTAAACTTTCTAAAGTTTCTCCAACCTGAAATGAGATTGGAATTTGCTAAGTTGTGTATCAAATTTATCCATATGAATGTTATACATAAACATTGCTTATTATCTAAGGTTTGAGGTGTATGCTTGGAAAATTTTGAATTGATTCGTCAAGTTTTCACGAAATGAACGCTGTGAATCAAAACCATTATTTGAGTCTTTATCTAGCCGCTTTCCCACTCGACTTCGAAATTGGTTATTGGAAGTTTGGATCATTTCATTTTGTCACCACTACTCGGATCAATCTGAAATTAGGCAAAGGTATGTAGAAACGCATTTGGAGGATGTTTTTAGAATGCTGTTCGAAAATATTAATAATTTTTACGACTTTGATAAAAAAAAATTTTTTTCTCTATTATTTCCTTATTGGTCGTGAGTTAACTCTGTATACCACCAAGAACTTTAGAATTTAATTTAAATTTTATGAAGTATGTGCCTGAACTAATTTTGAGAATGCATTTTGGTTAGATTCAAATTGCATCAAAATGTAATTTAGCTGAATGCTCAAAAAATCAAATTATTTAATTTTCACTTTTTTTCAATTCACACTCGCCATTGTGTTATTATTCATCGGTTCAGTTTCTACTTTAGGATGAATACCGTGGTTGCAACGTAATTCTGTAGGTTTAGGAAATACGATGCAAATAAAAATTTAAAATTTTACATAAAATATAATTAGAAAAAAATTTTTTACACTAGTGTCAATTTTTGGTGGAATGACAAGTATTAATTTAATTTAACACCATTAGGAAAGAATAGAAAAATATTTGAAAGCTGCAATGAAATTTTTGTTCATCAATCTTTTCGTAAACCATTGAAATTACAATGTGAAAATGCGTTTCTACACACCCTTGCCTAATTTCAAACAGATACGATTAGCTGTGCGGATATGAAATTTGATAATTATAACGCGTTTTTATAATTTAAACTACGATTAGTCAATTTAGAAGCGGAGTGGCACAGCGACGAAATTAAGATACCAATGTAATTTGTTAAAGTTGTTCATTATTCCTACTGGTTGAGCAAATCAAGCGATTACTCTAAAATTCTGTAAAGTTCAAACCTAGTACATAGCTAATGCCTGTCTAATCTTTACATATCCTGGTTAACTATGTTGAGCTGTTACAACGAAAGTAGCACTACTTTCGTTGCAACAAGTCAACACATGTCACTTGACATGTGCGACTGTTTTGTGGATTTTGTTGGACTCGATTAATGTAAATCACATTATTAAATCTCACTTTAAGTCGATGAATGGGAAGTGCCGTTAGCGTTCTAACAAATCAACTGAAGTGACTTAAACTGACTTGAACTGACGTGGGATGACGTGAAGTAACTTGAATTGAAATGACGTGACATAAAGTGACTCGAAGTGACTTGATGTTAGCTGGAATGACGAGCTGATGTTTAGTGACGAAATGAATTTGAATGACTTGACCTGAGAACAGTGACTGGACTTACTTCAACAAACTAAAATGACCTCAAATGAGATTTGATGAGAGTACGGCGAAAATTATTTGTTGAGAGAATGAAACAGAGATTTAAAAAAAGAAGTTGTTAGGTCAATGACCCTGAAGTTGCTTTGCTACGTTGCATTTAAGAATCTTAACCTTATTACCAAAAAGATCCAAAAGAGCAATATGTCCAACAACATTTTCTCTATATTTTTAATTTTAACTCATTCCAATAAAAATACAGATATTATGAGAATGGTTGACTGTTGCCAAATTAAAGTGTAAATTATTTATTTCATTTAGTAAACAAGTGCTCTTCTTGCACAACGAGCTTCAATTGATTTAAATAATTTCACAATCAATTTACCCCAACTCACATACTTGTTTGCAACAACCAGGCCTTATATTAAATACAANCTCACATACTTGTTTGGAACAACTAGGCCACTATATTAAATACAGTGGTCTGAGTATAATGTCAATCTCTAGGGACATGCACAACGGTTGACATATTGCGAAGTTTGCATTAAGCGATAGAGTCGACTCAAACTGATAATTAAATTTTGTTGCTAAAATTTAAACGTATGAATAATAGACTTTAAAGACAATTCAGTTCATTTCTGTATTTTGGTTGCCAATTTAGTTCGTTGTTTATTTATTGGATTCAAAGTAAAGTAGCAAAATGAAGAAGTAATCGTAAACTAAGATAACGTTTCTCCCACTCTGTCTACTTTTCAATATTTCAACTTCAAGATTTACGCAAAATTTGACTTTATTGTCTCTTCCACCAGTTTAAGTTAAACTATTCTGTTGACATAATGCAAAATTTGACATTAAGGAAAATGACATACGCAAAGTTTTTAACATGTTTAACCATGGAGATTGTCAGAGAAAAGTCAACCGATTGACTGTGCCAAAAGTGACAGCAGCGAGTGTTGACATAAAACTCAGACAANATTGTCAGAGAAAAGTCAACCGATTGACTGTGCCAAAAGTGACAGCAGCGAGTGTTGACATAAAACTCAGACAACTGTACTGACTTTGTAGCCAAGACGTCGGAATTTCTCGAACGGAACGCTTCAAAGTATTCCTTCACATTATTGATTGTTTCCTTTTCTTTCTTAGACTTAGATTTCATGATTATTATTATTAATAATTAATAATAATTATAATTATTCAAAAAATAAAAGCGAAGACCACTGTCAGAAACAAATTGTATTGAGGACGGCAATGAACTTTGTATGTTTTATAATTTCATTGACTTTTGATTTTAATATTGTTTGCGCATGTGCGGACGGATGTTTTATTTTATGAACGAGTATGGTTGTTTCGGTTGCAATGGCAGAAATTCATAAACAAACTGTCTTGCGTTTTGAAATAGTTATTAGCAAAGCTGGCAAGTAATTAATTTTCAGATGGTAGTTTTAATTTTGAAAATTGAGAATTATTGCGAATTATTTTTTGTAAACTTGAGTATACGAATGTATAACTTCAATTATTGACATAATGCCTAGCAGCGACTTGAATAGCAGCCCATGTTTCAATTGCTGTGGGGATAATTTGCTCCTTTGGAAGAAGAAATCCATATTTGCCTTTATCTCGTAGTTCAATTGTATAGGCGAATTTGAATCCTCCCTCCCCTTTAGCCCAATCTCTGCTAGATCCTGATGCGTAATCTATTAATTACGTATATAAATTACTTTCCTTTGTCAACATTCATTATTGACAAATTAGTACTTACTAAGAGTATTTGCAGAGCTTCCGACTATATACTCTGTTCCAAAGTGCTTTCTAAGTTCTAAAACTGCTCGCTCCCCCAGGCTTTTCTAAATTGTTACAATAGAATTTTGATTTTTCTTCTCAGTTGTTAAATTTTCACATTAATAATGGTTAATTAGATAAACTTACAAGCTCAGGGTAGTCAGAGCTTAGTTCTTTGGTGTATCCCCACGGAGTCAACCATAACTATCAAAAATGTAAAAAGATGGTAAAGTACCCAGTTGGACAAGCAGGTGTCTCAGATACAAATCGCAGAACATCTTATAACTCGGCATAAACTGCGTTCAAGGACGTTTTGTACACCCGTTCGCATATTTACAACTAAAATTCGTTGCCAAAACGTAGTGGGTTGTGAATTTAAGAGTTTGCCAAAAAATATCATCTCTAAGCAATGAATATGGTAGCTGACCCGGAAAAGTCAGCAATTAAGAGCTGCGAGCTTCAAAAAAAAATAAATGAATGCAAACAATGAAGCCAGTTCGGCTGTACACGCTAGCTACGCAGTGGACATTCGCTCACTCGTCGATATTTTGAATCCAACGTTGTCTAATGCACTACGCGGCTTGCCAACAGAGCTGGCTAAGGCGCGAATGGACCCGAGCGGGCCCGGACCCGAATTTTACATTAGCAGTGAAGCATGATATTCCAAAAATTGATTTGGCATCAGAGCTGAGCAAGAGTGGACGTTTGCCCATTGGCGCAGCCAGCTGGTAAACAAAAAAAAGGCGGATGGACAAATGTCCAGTGCGCAGCCTGGTCTGGGACCTTCGACCCGTAGTCCATGCTGAGAAACGACATATTGCATTCAATCAGTAGAATACACTTATTGCTGTTGGATGGAAAGTGACCTTTCTCCACTTTCCCCTGCGTCTCTCTCTTCTACTGTCCAGATGACACACGCCATCTTGAGGCGCCTGAATTCTGGTCCACATGTCTTACAAAATCTAGCTTCGTCATACTGCTGGAAATCTGTGATCTCCAGGAGGGCGTATAACTGTCTCCCCAGCCTTCGTCCAGTCAACATCTCTCACAAGACAATCAATACGGAATCCCTTTTTCCCCATTTACGTCCCGTGATTGTTTGACCTTTGACCAACCCTGGTCTAGACAATTCTCCGAACTCCTACCAAAACCTTTCCCCACCATCCTCATTTCCGTTTTATATCTCCCAAGAACAGCGAGTGCCCACTTCTCATAAATAGTCAATAATAATTTGTAAGTATTATAAATATACACTAAATTGATTATAAGAATCAATAACATAATTTAATATTGAATAATAATAAATTTGGCACCAAGGAGTCATATGTCGTATAGATGTAAAAGTTGTCAACACTAAATTTATTTTCAGGTATGCCGGGAATTAAATGTTTTGACAGCACCCAATAAGACTACTTTATATGCAGCATTATCAATAGTTAAAACTAGGAATACAGTAGTCGACGAATATATCTATTATTTTGCGACGGCAAATCTAGGTCTTATAAGCGTGGTGGTCTTATAACGGATATAAAACACATTGGGTCTTATAAAAAGTATATGAAGGTAGCCATCTTTCATTGAACTTGACTAAATTTTGAGAAGTGAACATTGTGGAAAAACCCCACATCAAAATGAGATTTTCATTTTACTTATTTGCAATACGAAGATTTTTAACAAAAAACGGCCTATCGAGGATGAGTGGTACCGAAAGTGAAGTCGGCAAGGAGCTTTATTCCCAGTAAATCCCAACCTAACTCGTTATTATAAGAAAATGGGTCTTATAAGGAGAAAATTGGGTCTAATAACGNCATTGTGGAAAAACCCCACATCAAAATGAGATTTTCATTTTACTTATTTGCAATACGAAGATTTTTAACAAAAAACGGCCTATCGAGGATGAGTGGTACCGAAAGTGAAGTCGGCAAGGAGCTTTATCCCCAGTAAATCCCAACCTAACTCGTTATTATAAGAAAATGGGTCTTATAAGGAGAAAATTGGGTCTAATAACGNTCCCAGTAAATCCCAACCTAACTCGTTATTATAAGAAAATGGGTCTTATAAGGAGAAAATTGGGTCTAATAACGAGCTGGGGGGACACAATTATCAATGCCAAAAGCAGGGTCTTACATCCGTTATGGTTTTATATCCGCTGGTCTTATAACGAATTATTCACCCATGTTCAATACATTGGATCAAACCAAGCTATAAACAATGGGTTTTATAACCAAAAGTATTATAACTGTCGACTACTGTATGTTCTTCTTCGTACCCTCTTACTTCAAAATTGAGTTTACTTTTGATATCTTCGAAGCTCGAGACACTGGGATACGTCGTTAATTTTTACTAATTAATATTTTTGATGTAATTAGATTTTCAAAATAATTTCAATACTTGATGCAATTTATAGCAAGAAGTTGAATTCTAGCCCTTGTTTTAATTGATTCGTGCTTCGCTGAAGTAACAGGAGTCAATAAAGTCTTTATCTTGAAATTTAACTATACACAAACTTAAATATTCTCTCCTTTCTACCCTAATCTTAATTCCTAATAATTGATTTTTTAATTATGTAAAGAAAGTTTTTCCATACAAAATGGACTACAACTTGACATTCCATTCTAAACTGCCAATAGTATATTTTAATTGTAGAAAATGTTTACCAATGATAAATCTTATACCTTCGTAGATGTCTCACATGAGGTACTTATTAGATATAAGTAGTCATTAGGAAAGTTGATGGTTTATTTCTATGGAGGCATCTAGTGTTGCCCCGAAGCGGAAAAAGTGATTCGGCTTCGGCCGAATAATGGCTGTCCTTGATTCGGCTTGCCGAATCGTAGCCAAAGCTTCTGCCGAAGCATTTGCCGAATCACTTGCGCATGCGCATTATATTTTTTTTGAGTTTCTCCTTACATTTAGAAGTTGTCGATTTTACTACGTCTACGTCATTCACTAGTTTTTAAATCTTAATATTGACTACGTTAGAAATTTCTATCGTTTTTTTGTTAAAATTCACACATACGAGTAAATTAAATCAGCAGACACGAATCATGAATGAATCAGAAGAGGAAATGTAGGTTATTTCAATGAATTGAATAATTTACTAATTTATAATAATTAATTCCGGAATAAATGAACTATTTCCGCACATTATCTGCTTCGGCTGAAATAATCAACAGCCGAAGCAGGAGCTTCGGTAAAATTGTAAAATAGACGATTCGGCAGCCGAAGCTTCGGTAGGCCGAAACTTCAGGGCAACACTAGAGGCATCCATAGCTAGCAGATACTCAATGAAATGCGAATTAATCTGCGTGTTACAATTGTAATATACCTATTTTTGTGGTAAANTTACAATTGTAATATACCTATTTTTGTGGTAAATTTGTAACGCAAACGACTCAATCTTATATTCTTTACCTGCAATTGCCAATTGCCAATTTGTAGGATTATCGTTAATCAGAGGACAAAGCTTTAATAGTGTCTTTGTACTGCGATCAGATAAATCAGGGCACTACATTTTCAAGAAAGTATAACTGTTTTATATTAAAAATGCAAAATGAATGAGCTCAGAGTCACACAGCTATCATAAAATTTTGTTTCTAATTTTGACTTTTACCTGAGAGTAGCTATGGATTGTAATATACATATCCCATTTTACAGTTGCCCGTTCACCATCAATAAAATTCTTGATAGCTAGAGCTTCAGGTTCGGAGTATTTGTAAGGTCCGTGATACTTTCTGTCACACTTGTCGCTGCTACTTCCTAATTCACCCCAATGGAATCCAAAGTTACGATTTGCATCCACACCGATACATCCTTCGCTGGAGTTGTGATCACTACGCGTTTTCCGCCACATTCTGTCTGTAGAGTGTGTGTAAGCGTAACCATCAGGGTTAACTACAGGTAGGATGTAGAAGTCAACTACTGACAAGATGTCGGAGTAACTTCCAGAATTTGTCAAGAGTTCGTTGATAATGTGAGTGATCGTAGCCGGAGAAATCCACTCATTTCCATGGATACCTGTCAAAATATTATCGGAAAGGTGCTAATCAGAATCTATATATCAGGTCTAAATATAATTTAAATATCAAAATAAGTGCCTAAGAACATAGTTTTACGTAGAAACCTTGAAACACTATACTGAAGTGGAAAAGTATCTTTAACATGAAGGAAATAAGTTTGGTGTGAGTTGTAATGGAATAAGATNACACTATACTGAAGTGGAAAAGTATCTTTAACATGAAGGAAATAAGTTTGGTGTGAGTTGTAATGGAATAAGATAAGGGGTTTCCAATAACCTAATTTTTTGTGCATATCTTTTTCAGTTAGAACTTTATCCATGTATAGAAACTTCTTCGCTCAACTAGTACATAGTTCTGCTGTGGTATGCCAATAATATAGACTAAAATTCAAAGAGGCAACGAAAGCAANGTGCATATCTTTTTCAGTTAGAACTTTATCCATGTATAGAAACTTCTTCGCTCAACTAGTACATAGTTCTGCTGTGGTATGCCAATAATATAGACTAAAATTCAAAGAGGCAACGAAAGCAATAAAAATTGCAACGTAGCATAAAAGAAATAACAATTTTTTAGAATACTGAATTCTCGTCATTATATTCCATTTTAGCCAATCATTATTCATTATCATTACTATCTAATAGTAGGGGTGTACCTTTTCATATTGCACACTTTCACACTTTCACACTTTCACAGAAGTGTGAAGGAAAAGTGCGAAACTCCTCCTCAGAAAGTGTAAAGAACCAATTACAGAAGTGCAGAAAAACAGGTCTCACCCGAAAAAATTTCATACTTGAGCACTTTCACACTTTCACAGAAGTCTTTACAAAAGTGTGAAAACACGCCCCGAAATTCAAAACTTGCCAATGAGACTCCGTAGCGGGACAAAGTGTGAAAGTGTGAAAGTGATCAAATAATTTTTTTCACACTTGTTTACACTTCTCATACTCCGTCTATTTAAAACGTGATTCAAAACTTCAGATTTTCGTTTCAATTGTTTTCAAGATTTTGATTAACGACAAAAATCATTTAAAACAAAATTACCTGCTCAACCTCAATTAAATTCATGTAAATTTTATCTTCCTTTGACTCATCAGCAGAACCAAGATCGTCCAAATCGTGCAAAGCATCCTCAAATATATTGCAAATAATATTTTACTAAATAATAGTAAATAACTAAATAACTTTACTAAATAATTTAATTACTAAAACTCAAGTAGAAGTTACTTCAAAACTAGGGCTCACCCGATTCCTCTTCACACTTTTGCACACTAGTACAGAAAGAGTTGAAATATTTTCAAGTGTGAATTGTATAGAGGTCTCACCCGTTGTAGCTTCACACTCATGCGCGCTTCAACATAAAAGTGTGCAATAAAGTCATCTGTGAAAGTGTGAAACTAAAAAGGTAGACCCCTAGTCTCACAATACCGAAAATGTTTTACCAACTTTACCGAAGTGAAGGGTATACCACTATCTTAGTTTGTAGTGTGTAGGCAACGTTATCTAAAATGTATCTTATTATGTCGTATATTTTAATGCCATTTACGAACATGTTATATGCTACATATTATATTATCTATAATAAATATATAAAATACAAAATATACCTGTATGCAGGGTAGCAATACATAAAATGCTATCAAATATACAATCAATAAAATATATCCATTTTTCACAAAAATTACTACAATCCGACCATAAATTAAGTTGAGTAGGGAAGAGAGTGTTGGCCCATGCGCTTTTGGCGGTGAAAGCTAGAATTTTTTTTGCTTGGAAAGTTGTTAATTTGATTTTTTTTTCTGGGGGAGACACTTACTACATAGTTCCAGAAAAACCATTGAAAAGTAGGATACCAGGTTGAAAATATCAATTCTTTACTATCAATGTATCAGAAGTTATGGTATTTTGTAAATTAAAATTTTTGGATGCCCTTTTGAAACGTTCATCTTTTAGTTACACCATCTCAAAATAACATCCACGAATTTAAATTTTCAAAAAATAATAACTTTTGTTGTGATCGTAGCTTTTATTTTTACTTATTCTTTATACTTTATATATTCTTTATATACTTTTTTTTACTTTATTCCACTACTTTTGGATGGTCTTTCTCTTTCTGAAACTGCGAATATTTTTCCCGAAAAAAATTCAGTCATAATGCTGTTTGACCATCAATTATAGCAGCACTGTTTTCTCTCTCTGCCCTAGCCTTTTAGATTGTAGTCGCACTAAATTCGAAAATTTTTAAACATACAAGTAGTCGACATTATGAACTGTTTGTAGGTTAAAGTATTTGTTTGTTTTTTCTGAATGTCGTTGCTTATCAATACAGTAGATTCCAGTTGTAATAAGTTTGAGTTGAACGACAATGTGGGTTTAATATAAACAGAAGTACATTACAGCCATTCAATTTAGTATGCAAAATGCCATATCAATGGCACGGGCAAGGAGACTTTGGACTTCATTACATCCAAATTTATTACAAACAAAAACAACTGTACTACTGCTTTAGTTAAAATACTCCTACTTACTAGTATTAATAATACTTACTTGCGTCAATCCACAACCCCGTCTTGTTTGGTCTACCATTTGAAATTTTAAGAAGTTTTATATCACGTCCTTCAGTACTTTGTCCGATTGTTAAGAGTGTCACAAGATCAGGATAGGTAGCAGCTAAGCCATCCAACCAATCATAGATCTATAAAAACGATATACTATAAAATACAGCGAAGTATAATAAATAAAGGCAATGATTTTGCTTTCACTTGAGTTTGGGATGAAAAGTTTACATGGAAATTAGAGTTCTGCGCCGGATTTAAACATTAGGCTTGAATTACTGGTCTATTAATGTTAGTTAGGTGGATAGGCCGCGCAAACTTTTGAAGAAAAATGAACTACCTCCACAAACCGACAGGTGACGCATCATGACAAGGCGTCCTTCTTGCCTTTATTTATTATACAACATACTTCGCTGTACAGCTACTGATACAGTCAATCTTACATATCTTAAAAGCAATAGACGAAACTTTTTGTCCCATGACCTTTTGTTGGAGAAAATAGGGAAAGTTTTTTTCGTATGAAGTTTAAAAATTTTTTTCCTATGGACACATTACATAGTTTCAGAAAGACCATTGAAAAGTAGAATACGAAGTTTAAACAAACAAGTCTCTACTGTCAATGTATCAAAAGTTATGATTTTTTGAAAATTGAAACTTTTGGATGTTCTTTTGAAACACCCACATCGTCTCAAAACTCCGTCACGAAATTTCAATTTTCAAAAGATCATAAATTTCGTTCTAGTGATCGTAGANCCACATCGTCTCAAAACTCCGTCACGAAATTTCAATTTTCAAAAGATCATAAATTTCGTTCTAGTGATCGTAGAGCTTTGATTTTTTTACTTTATTCCACTACTTTTGGATGGTTTTTCCAAAACTTTTACTAGTTTTCCTGAAAATNCCACATCGTCTCAAAACTCCGTCACGAAATTTCAATTTTCAAAAGATCATAAATTTCGTTCTAGTGATCGTAGAAATCGCTTTGATTTTTTTACTTTATTCCACTACTTTTGGATGGTTTTTCCAAAACTTTTACTAGTTTTCCTGAAAATTCCAGTAAAAATTTCACTTGCCCATTAATAATAAAGGCAGCTGCTTCCCACCGCAAACAGCATGTCTCAATAGTCTCTTAATTGTAGATTGACTGTATAATCATTTTGAAAGAAGGGTGAGTGAACTTACAGTTTCTATTAGCTGGTAGTCATCCCAATTCATACCGTTTCCAAACTCCCGAACAACTTCTTNGAGTGAACTTACAGTTTCTATTAGCTGGTAGTCATCCCAATTCATACCGTTTCCAAACTCCCGAACAACTTCTTGTTCCGCTATAATTCTAAAATTGTAAAAAAAAAATAGGATAAGGTGTTTACAATATCAATTGATGTATAAAGTCCTTACTTTCCCACATCCTGTATAAATGTGGAAAATGGAATTTTGTTCAGTTGAAAATATTTCTGTATACTCATTTGATGAGCAGGGTCTACTAGAATATCTGCTGAACGAAGGTTTGAAGGTGGGACCCAAAAATCATATTTCCCTTCATTGTAAAGGTCAACCAAAACCTTGTACTGTGCATCGTTTTGTGGACTTGCTCTCAACACTTGATAGTTCTCATAGTTCGGACGTTGGTTTGGAGCAGAATTGGACAATCCAATCAGAACAGCGAGGAAAATTATATATGATTTCATTATTAAAAGACTCGACTTATGACAACTGACCAGTATGAACGATTGTTCCAAATCGAAGTACGTGCGCCAAAAACTTATACTTACCTAATCTTATCTGATACAAATTAGCTGACAATGGTTAGACAATGCTACATTTAAAAATTAATGTACGGTGAAGATTAGTGAAAGAGATATCGNAGGAACAACTGTTGCAAATCGAACTACGTGCGCCAGAAACTTACCTAACCTTATCTGAGACCAATTAGCTGACAATGGTTAGACAATGCTACATTTAAAAATTAATGTACGGTGAAGATTAGTGAAAGAGATATCGCGGAAAATTTTTAGAACAATGAATTGAACATAGGAAATTTTATAATCCACTGACAACAGATAAGAACAGATGGACAGCAACTTTTGCCATAGGTGTTTGCATAGATTTTGAATGCTTGGAAAAATGAAAGAATCCTATCCCATTAAAAAACTGCAAGTATTTTAGATTACTGGATATTAATATGAGGTTCATAGGAATATTTTAATTCCGAAATTTGGAGAATATTACAAGGAAGAAGGGTAGTATACTTTTTATCAAGGACTTATCTCGTCATTTGTCCATCGTTGACGAAATGGGGGAAACTGCTACAAGTGAGACAAGCTCAAATAAATCTACTAATGAGCAAGACAACGATGACGCGAATCAAGCACAGAGTCATAAAATGAAACAAAAAGAATCGGATAAGTTTGGAAGAAGCTACGAGACCCATTGTATTGATGGCATCGAATCACACAACTCATCGGTCAGTGATGTCCCAACATGGAAAGAAAAAAACACTAAAATTTAACTAAGGAGGTTGCATTTGAGGGAGTGTATCATATATTAGAGATAGTAATAGATAGGAAAAGCTCGTCAGAGAGAATGAGCCCAAATAGCTCTGAAGGGATTTGGTATCCTAGATGGGTCCTAAATCCAAGTCCTGTGGAGTTCGGGTCACCGAATTACCGAAAACTAATAAAATAATAATTAATAAATTATTATATAATANCTCATCTATGGGAGTGTATTGGATAAAATCAAAATCGACCACTGCTCTTTGACTCACAAAACTCTTGGACATTTAGAACCTTTCTTTTATTGTTTACTACCACATAAGTTTCGTTTGTTTCCATTGACAACTATTCATCCACAGAATCTTGAAAAAAGATAATATAAGATTCGGACAAAACAATCAACTCATCTCACAATTTCTGTTAACTCTATCCTACAGGAATGCGGTCTTCTAACAATCAAACCAAGAGCAGACTGGACACGCCTGTACAAACTTTTATGAATTCACAAATCCCTTAATGACGAAATCTCTTTGTCTTCACGAAAAATCTGAGAACCTCTAGATATCTGCCACTACTCTAAATCGATTCCTTCACCTCAGAAACATATCGAAGATCAATCAAGTTCAAAACTTGTAAACTCTGGAATGCTCTTCCCAAAACTTGGATTTTAAATACAGATGGCAAATGTAAATTCAAGGAATAACTATACAGCCATTTCTTAAATAGTCGGTCATCCATATGGCTAAATTTCTAATTTTATCTCTATTTCTATTTCTAAATTTATAAATCTCTAAATTCCTAACAATTATAAAAATTATAAATCTTCAACTTACTCCCCAAAATACGGAAATCTTAAATACACAAAGCAGCATTATAAGTTAAATTTATATAACTCTACTTATTCATAGATTAGCACGGTCTCACTTCGGGGAGAACAACTTACTTACTTACGTAATAGTTGACAAAGAAAAGACTGTTAAATAAACTCCTTTCAATTCAATTCAAATATAAGTTAATATTTAAATTTGGCAAACATAAAACTTCGAATTTGAGGTTGCTTTCGTAGTACAGTAGCTTAACTGTTGCTCTGCCGGTCATCAACTCAAGCCTTTCGAATTAATTTGTATGATTTTACACAATTTTAATTTTGACAATTATTGTGAATTATTATTTGTAAACTTGAGTTTACGAATATTTAACCGGATGATAAATTCAATTGTTGACATAATGCCTAGCAACGACTTGAATTGCAGCCCATGTTTCAATTGCTGTGGGGATAATTTGCTCCTTTGGAAGAAGAAATCCATATTTGCCTTTATCTCGTAGTTCAATTGTATAGGCGAATTTGAATCCTCCCTCCCCTTTAGCCCAATCTCTGGCAGATCCTGATGAGTAATCTATTATTTACGTATATAAATTACTCGACTTTGTCGACATTCATTGTTTAAAAATATTACTTACAAAGAGTATTTGCAGAGCTTCCGACTACATATTCTGTTCCAAAGTGCTTGCTAAGTTCTGAAACTGCTCGCTCCCCCAGACTTTTCTAAATTGTTACAATAGAATTTTGATTTTTCATCTCAATTGTGAAATTTTCGCATTAATAATAGTTAATTAGATAAACTTACAAGCTCAGGGTAGTCAGAGCTTAGTTCTTTAGTGTATCCCCACGGAGTCAACCACAACTATTAAAAATTTAAAAAGATGGTAAAGTTACCCAGTTGGACAAATAGGTGTCTAAGATCCAAATCGCAAAACATCTTATAAATGACATTTGTTGCATTCAATCAGTAGAATACTCTTGTTGCGAAAGCACAGCGAGTGCCCACTATTCCTTCCATGAAATCAATAAGGTGATTTAAAATTGAGTAATTTCCAGTTAATACGATTAACTGGAATACGATTAAAAATTTAGCTGAAAAATTAATTTGGCACCAAGGATACTAATTAGGGGTACTCAATCTGAGGTTTGTAAACTTACAATTTTGTAAGTTTACAAAATTTGTAAAGTTACAAAAGAGAAATTTGGCGGGAAACAAATTAATTTTAATTATGCTCTTTTTGCTTATTATTAATCGCTCATTAGATGATACGCTTACTTTTGGCATTTTTTGATTTAAATGTCACTAGTGACCAGTGTTAAAATTTTTGACAGAAACGAATGCAGTAGTATTTTTTTACTTTTTCCACTCATTGAAACGTAACTCAAAATCCTTCCCAACACTGATGCGCTGCTCCTGAGCTGTTCATCCTGTTCAAGTATATCTCTCATCACAGTATTCAACCCTTAGTTACGGCTATTAAGTTAGAGGAGCCAAAATTTTTTTTTGTTTTGCTACTATGGTGATTTCCAATTTCACTGAATTTTTTTAATTCTCATTTATTTCACTTTATTCTTAAGAAGAGGATTTACTTGGATTCCAGTCTACCGTTTCTCCAATAAATTGATTTCAGTGAGAGTNGTTTTGCTACTATGGTGATTTCCAATTTCACTGAATTTTTTTAATTCTCATTTATTTCACTTTATTCTTAAGAAGAGGATTTACTTGGATTCCAGTCTACCGTTTCTCCAATAAATTGATTTCAGTGAGAGTTAACATTCCCTTTGCTGAAAATTTATAGTAAAGTTGTTTTATATGGTATTCAACTTTTACTTTTAGTTTAATATGTAATTAATTATTTACCGGTGCTTTTCTCTGGCTGAATCCTTTTCAAAAGAACAACTGCAAAACTTACACTTAATTGGCATGACTAAATCACGTAATTATACTAATTGAAACTTTGAAAAAATATATAACTTACAATTACAAGGGATACAATGAAAATAATATAATCAAAACCTATTTGCCTATTAAACTATTGATGGAAGTGATTTTTCAACTGGAAGTCTAACTCAGACATCCAAATTCCAATTTCTCCAAACAAACAAGTCAACAAACTATTTGGCCCCTCTATCTTACTAGCCGTAACTAAGGGTGAGTCTCTCTCCCTCTGCCAACTGGTCGAATTCTTCCCTTCTCAACAGAACTTTATACATCGTTTTTGACAATATGCTTTAAATGTATGATTATAACTTTTCTAAAGTCATTATGCTTTTTATGCTTTATTTTTTTAGTCAATAGACATTCCACTTGCCATGTATTCACTTGAGCCGGAAATGGGACAACGTTTCACGGTGGGAAGTTTCAATACGCTTTTTATGCCTTTTATGCTTTTGGGTTCCTTTGCTCATGAACCAAAATCGAGCTGATAACGAACTTTTTTTTTTGCTAATTTTCTATAGCAACGTCAGCAAAATAAATAATTCAACGACGAATAAACCTCGGGTTTTCCACTAAATTCACCTAATCTAATCTGGTGTCTAACGACGGTACACATCTTCCGTTAGCAACCGCGCAGAAATTGGTTTGTTTTGTTTAGGAATCCGCCATATTTTTCTCATAAACAGCTAGTAAAAACAAATGAATATTTTTTTTAATTTTACTAAATTTACACTTGGATCTTAGGCAAGTCGAAGCCGAGATTGAAATTCAAAGCTGGAAATAAATCGAAATGGACGTTAATTAGTTATTCGAAACCAAAATGCATGACGTTGAAGTCCTGTGAAATCGTAATCCATGACTCTTCAGGCTCTTGAAATCTAAATTTCGATAACGAATTATCGAAATTTTTGATTTCAGTTATGATACAATTATGTTTCCAATTTTAACTTTTACCTGAGAGTAGCTATGAATTGTCATATACATATCCCATTTTACATTTGCCCGTTCACCATCAATAAAATTCTTGATAGCTAGAGCTTCAGGTTCGGAGTAGTTGTAAGGTCCATGATACTTATTGTCACACTTGTCACTGCTACTTCCTCTTTCACCCCAATGGAATCCAAAGTTACGATTTGCATCCACACCGATACATCCTTCGCTGGAGTTGTGGTCGCTACGTGTTTTCCGCCACGTTCTGTCCGTAGAGTGTGCATAGGCATAACCATCAGGGTTAACTACAGGTAGAATGTAGAAGTCAACTACTGACAAGATGTCGGAGTAACTTCCAGAATTTGTCAAGAGTTCGTTGATTATGAAGGTAGTCGTAGCAGGGGAAATCCACTCATTTCCATGGATGCCTGTCAAAATATTATCGGAAAGGTGCTAATCAGAATCTATACATCAGGACTTATCATAAGTTTCTGTTATGTGCTATGTCAATAATATAAACTAAATTTATAGAGTGGCAATGAAACCGAAGCAGAGAAGAAAATACAATTTTTTAGAATACCAACATATTGTCTAAAGTGCAAAAATAGTACAAAGGAATTTGCACTCTTTTCTAGTTTAGTTATTATTNGAATACCAACATATTGTCTAAAGTGCAAAAATAGTACAAAGGAATTTGCACTCTTTTCTAGTTTAGTTATTATTTTTATCTTCTCATTTAGATTTTATTCATAAATTAGTTATGAAACAGAAAGAATTTTCCTTCTTTCTTAGTGGTTGTTACTTTGAGGTTCGCCCTTATGTATGATTCCTATTATAAATATGGATATTTCTGTGTTTGGTTACCATTCGCCCACTGTTTCTGCTCAGTTTCACTTAAGAGGAAACGGTAGGAAGTTGCAAACCAATTCTTTCGTGAAAATATTAGTTTCATCTACATTGTAGTCTTATAATTAATGTACAACAAGTCCTGTTTCAAAATGGAAATTCAGGAGAAGGTGGGATAGATTTAAAGAGATAAAGGACTAACACCAATAACACGTGGTACATTGAGATAGTCCTTTGCTCTTTGGCTTATAACCAAGTCTAGTGTTGAGGATGGGTATAAATGTTGTATTTTTCGAAATAAGTTCCGAGTTCAACTCTCGGTAGGATTGAAATTGAGGAAAGGCACAGATGATGAATCCCCCACCAGCAAAAAAAAAACGCTTTTGTGGTGATAACCGGTGGATCATCATCACATTCACATAAGTCAAGGTTTGAAACATCATTCATCCGAAAGGCTCTTTAGCCCAATTGGTAGTGCGTTGGGTCCGGAATACGCAAGACGTGGGATCATACCCCACCTTGGCGGAGCAGACATTCCCCGTCAATAGCGGCATTGCATTCTCTCTCTGCCATAGCCTTTAAGATTTGTAGCCGTACTAAATTCGAGAATTTTTGAAGATTAAGGTAGTCGACTTTAAGAAATATTTGTATGTTAATAAAAGCAGAAGTTCATTACATCCATTCGATTTATCATGGAAACTGCCATGACCCCGGCACGGGCAGGGACTTCATTAAAGGCGTAAGTTTACATCCAAGTTGATTACAAACGAAAATAACTCTATTACTGGATTAGTTAAAACAACACCTACTACTAGTAGTAATAGTACATACTTGCGTCAATCCAGAATCCTGTCTTGTTTGGTCTACCATTTGAAATTTTAAGAAGTTTTATATCACGTCCTTCAGTACTTTGTCCGATTGTTAAGAGTGTCACAAGATCAGGATAGGTAGAAGCTAAGCCATCCAACCAATCATAGATCTATAAAAACAATATATAAAATGGAGCTATAATGGAGCTACTTTTATTGTCATTTTGAAAGAAAGGTCAGTGAACTTACAGTTTCTATTAGCTGGTAGTCATCCCAATTCATACCGTTTCCAAACTCCCGAACAACTTCTTGTTCCGCTATAATTCTAAAATTGTAAAAAAAAAATAGGATAAGGTGTTTACAATATCAATTGATGTATAAAGTCCTTACTTTCCCACATCCTGTATAAATGTGGAAAATGGAATTTTGTTCAGTTGAAAATATTTCTGTATACTCATTTGATGAGCAGGGTCTACTAGAATATCTGCTGAACGAAGGTTTGAAGGTGGGACCCAAAAATCATATTTCCCTTCATTGTAAAGGTCAACCAAAACCTTGTACTGTGCATCGTTTTGTGGACTTGCTCTCAACACTTGATAGTTCTCATAGTTCGGACGTTGGTTTGGAGCAGAATTGGACAATCCAATCAGAACAGCGAGGAAAATTATATATGATTTCATTATTAAAAGACTCGACTTATGACAACTGACCAGTATGAACGATTGTTCCAAATCGAAGTACGTGCGCCAAAAACTTACCTAACCTTATCTGAGACCAATTAGCTCTCAATGATTATCTAATCATTATAACATTGTCTAGACAANGCAGAATTGGACAATCCAATCAGAACAGCGAGGAAAATTATATATGATTTCATTATTAAAAGACTCGACTTATGGCAACTGACCAGTAGGAACAACTGTTGCAAATCGAACTACGTGCGCCAGAAACTTACCTAACCTTATCTGAGACCAATTAGCTCTCAATGATTATCTAATCATTATAACATTGTCTAGACAATNAAACTTACCTAACCTTATCTGAGACCAATTAGCTCTCAATGATTATCTAATCATTATAACATTGTCTAGACAATGTTACATTTTGAAATCAATGTACGATGAAGATTAGTAAAAATGGGTTAGCTGAATTTATCTAGAAAAATAAGTGGAATGTGGAAAATTACATAATTCACTGACAACAGATAAGAACAGATGGACAGCAAGGTTTTACCATAGATATTTTGTTAATTTTGAATGCAGGAAAAATTCAAAGAATGCAGAACAGATCTTATCCCAGTGAGATAATTTTTATTTAAGTAAAATCATGAATAAGACTAACAAAGCTACTTGCATCAGATAAACCAGGAATTGTTTGTTTTTCTTGCATACGGCACGCTCCAAACATACAATTTTACGGTAGTATACTCAAATTTAACAATCCTTTATCTTACATTATTCACCAAGCTTTCAAAACTCAATGCACTGATTTTAACAATGTTACAAAATTTACACATGAAGAATTAGCCATCTTTAAAACTACATACCAAGCAAAAATATCAAACTGATTTTGAGGATGTCAGCAAAANCATGAAGAATTAGCCATCTTTAAAACTACATACCAAGCAAAAATATCAAACTGATTTTGAGGATGTCAGCAAAAAGTGATTTTGATTTTGAATCATTCAATTTTGCCAATGATTGTTTTAGAATATACAAAATCCTGTATAATAATTATTTCTAAAGATCTTGACGTTGAAAATAATTTGAATAGTTCAAATAATGCCTAGCAACGACTTGAATTGCAGCCCATGTTTCAATTGATGTAGGAATAATTTGTTCNCATGAAGAATTAGCCATCTTTAAAACTACATACCAAGCAAAAATATCAAACTGATTTTGAGGATGTCAGCAAAAGTGATTTTGATTTTGAATCATTCAATTTTGCCAATGATTGTTTTAGAATATACAAAATCCTGTATAATAATCATTTCTAAAGACCTTGACGTTGAAAATAATTTAATAGTTCAAATAATGCCTAGCAACGACTTGAATTGCAGCCCATGTTTCAATTGATGTAGGAATAATTTGTTCCTTTGGAAGGAGGTGTCCATATTTCCCTTTATCTCGCAATTCAACAGTATAAGCGAATTTAAATCCTCCCTCTCCTTTGGCCCAGTCTCTACACGATCCTGAGGCGTAATCTATTAATTACATAAAATTTATAGAATATTTACCATTGTTTAGCACCCATTACTAAAATAATTAGTACTTACTATGGATATTCGCGGAGCTTCCGACTATATATTCAGTCCAAAAGTACTTCCTCAGTTCTGACACTGCCCGTTCCCCCAGGTTTTTCTAATTATTTTTAATAGAATTTTGATTTTTTATCTCAATTGTCAAATTTTTAAAAGAACGACAGTTAATTAGATAAACTTACAAGCTCAAGGTAGTCAGCGCTCAGTTCTTTCGTGTATCCCCATGGAGTCAACCATAACTATTAGCAATATAAAAAATATAGTAAAGTGACGCAATTGAACAAATAAGTATCAAATCTAAATCTTATGTTATTACTGACATCGAATTAATCGTCAAAATATGTTTATTGCGCAAGTGCAACGAGTACCTAATTCTTACTTGTATAAAACCAACGTAACTTAAAATTTGGATAATATCTAGTTAATCAGCCAAACCAGTGAAACAAGAGCACTACCTCTCCTTCTCCTGCGTACTTTTCACAAAAGTTATACTTTTGTGAAATAACTTTTTAAATAAAAATGCCAAAAGACTTGTTTGGATGAGTCAATTGTGATAAATTATGGTTCTCATTTTAATGTTTACCTGAGAGTAGCTATGGAATGCAATATACATATCCCATTTTACAGTTGCACGTTCACCATCAATAAAATTCTTGATAGCTAGAACTTCAGGTTCGGAGTATTTGTAAGGTCCGTGNACAGTTGCACGTTCACCATCAATAAAATTCTTGATAGCTAGAACTTCAGGTTCGGAGTATTTGTAAGGTCCGTGGTACTTTCTGTCACACTTGTCACTGCTACTTCCTCTTTCACCCCAATGGAATCCAAAGTTACGATTTGCATCCACACCGATACATCCTAGGCTGGAGTTGTGGTCGCTACGTGTTTTCCGCCACAATCTGTCCGTAGAGTGTGTGTAGGCGTAACCATCAGGATTAACTACAGGTAGGATGTAGAAGTCAACTACTGACAAGATGTCAGAGTAATTTTTAGAATTTATCAATAGTTCATTGGTAATATAGGTGATTGTAGCCACTGTAATCCACTCATTTCCATGGATGCCTGTCAACATATTATTTGAAAGGTGCTATTCATAATCTGTACATCTAGTTTGGTTATAAATATAAGAATATAAGAGCANCAACATATTATTTGAAAGGTGCTATTCATAATCTGTACATCTAGTTTGGTTATAAATATAAGAATATAAGAGCATTACTTTAGGTCAAAACGTTTCTATAGATCTTGTATAAACTTTGCAAAGAATTTCTCATTTATGTACATATACAGAGGGCTCAATTAGATACCTCACAGCTCGCACATGTGGTTCTCTTTTTTATTNCAACATATTATTTGAAAGGTGCTATTCATAATCTGTACATCTAGTTTGGTTATAAATATAAGAATATAAGAGCACTACTTTAGGTCAAAACGTTTCTATAGATCTTGTATAAACTTTGCAAAGAATGTCTCATTTATGTACATATACAGAGGGCTCAATTAGATACCTCACAGCTCGCACATGTGGTTCTCTTTTTTATTNGTCTCATTTATGTACATATACAGAGGGCTCAATTAGATACCTCACAGCTCGCACATGTGGTTCTCTTTTTTATTTACCGAAACTATTATTTATGAAACCACCGTCCATTCTCCATAAAATTTTTCGATCACTATTCGGAAATTTTTTAGCCATGCAAGTTAATAGTCATACTAAGAAATTAAGAACTGTTTGTAACCTGAAGTGCTTCAATTTTTTCTTAATTGAGTTGTTTTATGAGTACTACTAGTACTAATATTATTAGTTTATACTTGCGTCAATCCAGAATCCTGTTTTGTTTGTTCCGCCATTTGAAATTTTAAGAAGTTTTATGTCACGTCCTTCAGTACTTTGTCCGATTGTTAAGAGTGTCACAAGCTTAGGATAGGTAGCACCTAAGCCATTCAACCAATCATAAATCTATAGAAACAATATTATAAAATCCAGCTACTTTTATTAACATTTTGAAAAAAGAGTCAGTGAACGTACAGTTTCTAGTGGCTGGTAATCATCCCAATTCATACCGTTTTTAAACTTCCGAACAACTTCTTGTTCCGTTATAATCCTAAAATTGTAAAAAAATAAAAAATATGATAGGTGTTGATTGGATGAGTTAATGTGTAAAGTCCTTACTTTCCCACATCCCGTATAAATGTGGAAAATGGAATTTTGTTCAGTTGTAAATACTCCAGTATAGTCTTTTGGTGACCAGGGTCTACTAAAATGTCTGCTGAACCAAATTTTGAAGGTGGGACCCAAAAATCATATTTCCCTTTATTGTATAGATCAACCAAAACTTTGTACTGTACACGATTTTGTGGACTTGCTCTCAACACTTCATATTTGTCATAGTTCGGACATTGGTTTGGAACAGAATTGGGCAATCTAATCAGAACAGCGAGAAGTATATATAACTTCATTATAACTAAAGACTCAACTTTCCAGAAACTGAATAGATGGGACTATTGTTGCAAATCACATTATGTGAGACGGAAAATTATGTACTTAATAGTGTGTGATAGGAACTAGTTCTAGAATGTCTTATCAGTATATGAGCCTGGGACTTGTGCAACCTAATCTTATATGATAGAAAGAAGTTGTTAGAATGTCTTGTCATACAGGTTGATTAGACAATGCTACATTAAAAAATAAAATGCAATGTACATATAATATGTAAATATCATGTCATTTTTACCAATACCCTAAACACAATCAAAATTGTGTATCCTATCGGTTTTGAAAATTAAAGATTATATTCAAATTCTGGATGAAAAATTTCAATTTTTATAGCTTTNGTGTATCCTATCGGTTTTGAAAATTAAAGATTATATTCAAATTCTGGATGAAAAATTTCAATTTTTATAGCTTTATATATATTTGGTAGGGAAATCAATTCAAAAGAGTCTTTCAGTAGTACATAAGCAATATCGCGTGGGTTANCTTTATATATATTTGGTAGGGAAATCAATTCAAAAGAGTCTTTCAGTAGTACATAAGCAATATCGCGTGGGTTAGTTGCGCTGTCATCAAACACACTACTGCAGAACAATGCTTGTGTGTTATAAAATAAATAGAAGTGTATTAAACTTTTGAATTACAGATAATAAGTGAATTGAAGGTCATTCACTCAAAAAATTGTTTGAGTTTTGTTTGTAAACAAACTAGAGATAGAGAAAAGGTCCTGCAACTTTGATCTTTTTACGAAAAAACAAACAATCTTTTTGATTGTTTTTGACTTCACGCATGAGTAGGGATACTACTCGCGTCGTAAACTTTCGCATTATGTGCGATAAGTTATCTTTATTTAAAATAAGTGCTTCCTTA
Source organism: Holacanthella duospinosa (assembly GCA_002738285.1). Classification (NCBI taxonomy): domain Eukaryota; kingdom Metazoa; phylum Arthropoda; class Collembola; order Poduromorpha; family Neanuridae; genus Holacanthella; species Holacanthella duospinosa. The sequence goes on along the minus strand of NIPM01000369.1, from coordinate 82,340 downwards.
AGTTCTAAGGATCATAGTTAGCGTTGCCACCTCTGATGTCTAGTGAAAGTTAATTTTTTAAATAGCTCTCCTGCAGTCGTGGACGTATGCCAACATTAACATTATACCAACATTATGGTTAGGATTAACTTAGACTTAGAGTTTGGATGTTATGTACACTGAGAGTGAAGAACTTTGCAAACAAGTAACGATAGTTTGGAAGCTTCTGACAAGATAATATCTCAAAGCAATTTCTCAGGCATATTGCAAAAATATTGCTGATTACTTTAGGAAGTAATTTGTTTTTAGAGTATTCCGAATATAGATAATAACTTCAAAAGCTGTAAAATAAATCGAAAAACATATCGTATTATAAAATATGGGCCTCTAAAACCAAGAACTTCGGTTTATGTCACCTAATCTTTAAATTATCACTCAGTTGACATAATCGGCTTTTGTCAACTCCGCCTGCTGTCAACCGAATGTTTGGCTCCCTCGGAGGTGACATTAAGCTAAACCACTGTTTATATCTTACATCTAATGTCCACTTGAAAACCACTCCAAGTGATTCCACAGTTTGTTTCAATTTGCTGAAATAGACTTCTACGACATCCTTCCAACTTCGCCTTGATTCACTGCTACCACACATAAGGAGATAATACGCAATGTCCAAATTCGGGGAATTAACTCTCAACCCCTTGTAGAAATATTCAAAATTTGAAAAAAAAAAGGTTTTAATCATAGANAGGAGATAATACGCAATGTCCAAATTCGGGGAATTAACTCTCAACCCCTTGTAGAAATATTCAAAATTTGAAAAACAAAAGAAGTTTTAATCATAGAATTACTTGATTAATATGCAAATAAGCACATACCTGAAAATCCATGAACATGACTTGGTCAAGTGACTCCGAAAACATCATATTATTATTCCATAAATCACAGTGTCCCAATACATCACAAATCTTATTTTGAGAATATATCGTTTTGAGAATTGTTTTCAAGCATTTCCCTCTGTAAGCAACCACATCTTCATATAGGTACCACTTTGGCTCGCTTCGTCATCACGACTCTAACAATATTAAATGAAACATACATTTTCATAAAATGATCATATTTTACAATAACAAGGTGTCATACCAGTTGTCGGAAGAATTCTTACACAATCATTTCGACACAGTATAATTTTTAAGAAAGACAAAATTTGTTTTTTACAATTTCACCAATCGGTAGACTCACTTTTAATAAATTTAGTAACATTGTAAAATTTGTTTTCAATCATTGGTCAGGTTATTCTTTAACTAATTCTGAATCATAAAGTTCCTTCAAGCTAGGATAAGTTTCCAATATTTTGACTTCCGCCAAGATCAGTTAGCCATACATATGAAAGACCTTGAAAGAGTGCTAAAGATTCCATCACCACACTGTAATATAGATAACACGGTTGAAAAAGAAATAGATTTTATAATTTTAGAGTACAGTATATTCCACATTAAACTTTACTGTGCTTTCTTCGCCTTTCCCCCAAAATGACCAAGCTGACTTAATGCGCGCGCGGTGACTTAATGCGCGCGCGGTGACTTAATGCGTTGTTGGTTAAGTTCAACCAACAAGCAACAAATCGACAACAGCTTAGAAGTCAAGAGAGTGGGTTGGGCAATCAGTATTTATTTCATGTAATCACTAGGTCAACCATTGATTGATTGATCCATAGTGGTAAGTAAATTGACCAGGATTTGGATTAACCTAAAGCTTAATAAGATCTTGAAAATAACTCACCGAATGTTCGTTTTCATTCTGATAATGAATTTAATTTAATTTGGACTCTGAAGATTAGGTTATTAATGTAAGTTTTTCTTCAGAACTCACCATTGCAGACTATTTAGACGTGATTGACCATCACTGTCCTTGGGTAAGAATAAAGTTTGTAACATGAATCGAAATGCACGCAACTCTAATTTTTAAAACGCTTGTACTCTTATGTAAACTTATTCTTACCCAAGGACAGTGATACATAAACTGCAGTGTTGAGTTCTGAATATAAGGAATTTCATGTATACACTAATATTCAAAGTCCAGAACAAATTAAATTCATTATCAGAAATTTATGAAAACGAACCTTCTTCGGCGTATTAAGTCACCTTGGTTATTTTTGGAGAAAGGCGAAGAAAGCACAGAAAACTTAATGTGGATCATACTGTATAACGTCCTAGTAAAATTTAGTTAGCTTTTATTAAATAAAGCGATCTTTTATAAACATGATTTTGTCGAATCCATGCTTTTCCGTCTTTTTTAACATTCGAAAACCATTAGCTACAAAATCGTCCATGATGATTTCATTTTTTTCCGCATAGTACGTTCTTGGAAAAATTGCGTCTAGTTTCTCAAAAATTAACATCGATGATTGACTACAAAATCGTATTAAAAAAAAACCTTTTAAGTGGCAGAGACTGTGTGTTGTGTTAAGTATTACAAAATGAAAATGATTTGTGTTCTCATGCTAATAGGTCGAACAAAGTCACCTAGAAAATCTCATGAAAACCTCACATTCATAATTCATTAACATCAAGAGTATTTATGCCTATTTTTACCACGAAATCATCTTTATTTTACAATTAATTACAAGACATAAAATTCCTCATTGTATTTTAAACTTACTTTTCGGTAGTGGCATAAATCCTTTTAATTTTTGGGATAATAGTTGTTAGAAAAATCCTTTTTTTGATCATAATACAGAGAAAGGCAACGAAACCACACCATCAACAACTTTGTTACCATGGCAAATGAACAAAATATTGCCAAACAAAACAAAATGCCGACATTCACTTTAGAATTCCCTATTTTAAATATTTATTGTAAATTTTGTCGTGTGATTGAACTTTTTAAGTCTTTTGTCTCAAACTTTTCTCTTAAAATAAATTTAATACACAGTTGCATCATGCCACAGTTTAGTTTTCAGAAAAGGGGACAATTCGTTCAGTTTTACTACCAACGCGGCAATTGTGCTAGAAAAGCCGCCGCGGTTTTCGCAGTGGCAAATCTACCATTCCAGAATCATCCTGACCACAACACCATTTTTGCAAGTATTATGAAGGCACAAGAATAACGGAAGTCAAAGAAATCGGAAACGTCCAGGTTTCAAACCCGTTACGAACGTCTTAAATTCTGCTGCCATTGTAGCCGTCGTTACATTAAATGGAGAAACGTGTTTAAGGAAATTAGCAACTGATTCTGGAATGAAATTTTATAATCGATTAGGTTATTGTTTAGTTGAAGAAGGTCGCCATTTTGAACATTTGTTATAATTTTTCAGTTCTTGTTTGAAATCAAAATGTCGGCAGTTCCGCAGCTTAATTATTTTTGATTTGCCAATTTTTTTTGGGTTGGTGCGGTTTCGTTGCCTTTCTCTATACTTTCACTTATTTCTGTTTCCTCCAGAGTTTGAAGAAAATATCAAATCGATATATATCACGATATATATCAAGATATATATCATGATATTTATTTCGGAAAATATCATGATATTTTTGATATTTTCATTAAACAACAGTTTTTGAATTAGAGACCACACATGGGCGTAAGTGCAAAGCATGTACGACGTAAAACTGCAGTATTATTCAAGTGTATGAATGAAGGAAATTCAACCTGTGATATCTTGCTTTATTTTATTTTCAAGCAGCATTAATTTGGTTTGTAGTTAGTTCCTAATCAGGCGATTAAAAATACCTTGATTTGTTTTTGAACTGACCCTAACGTGTGAACTGTTTAAAATATCAAATGCGTAAAAATAACAAAAATATCAAAAATATCTGATATATATCAAAATATCCGATATTTTTGATATTTTTGAAAATATCATGATATTTTCGAACTCTGATTTCCTCTGGTGTTGAATACGAAGTCAACTTTTTGTTCATTTCGTTCGAACTCTACAGTCACCAATTCGCAAATACTAACAAAATGTTCACCTGCTAAATCTTCTGGTCCTTTGGAGTGAACAGCAGCAATTAGAGTTACAATACCATTTGGTGGCAAAATTTCTTCATATTTCTGATCGTAAGGTTTCATAACTTGAATATATATAACTATTCGTATACTTGGATACCTCGTGTCTCGTATACTTAATAAATTATAACTCAATTAACAATCAGTCTCAAAAATAATATAACTTAAAGCTTGATTTTATAATTAAACGTCAACTTTTCAGAAATTCTTACGTGGAATGCTTATAAATAACTATAGTATGTATACGAACTACAATATTACTAATTCAGTTCATAGTATACACAAAGATAGCTCAAATGATAGCAGAAACGACGACTTTTCTGTCTCTAATTTTTTGCTCAACCCTTCGTGTTTTGAATCAACACGAATTCAATGTGATAAATATACTCAATAAGCTATATGTTCTAGTTTCTCAATCCGTGGACAAAGTGCTGATATTATTCGAAATTTTACTAAATTCTTGCACTCCTGTTGTTCTTTTAAACATTGAACTCTTAAAATGTTTTGATGTATAAATAGGCTGAACATTGACATCATGTATTGATTTATTTTTGCATTAGATCAACAAATATTAATGGGATTTTTCGGCATCATCAAACACTCTTTAATCCAAAAAAGACTAAGCATTAATGACATGGACAACGTGTTTTGACTGGATCCACACGAATGTTACCATACTGGATACTATTGATCCCTTGAACAATTTTCCTATAAGGCACATCAAAATCTATCAACCAGTTTGACCTCTAGAGATTGTCAAAGATAGCATGCAGTTGTTTATGTATTTTCATTCGGTTGACTTAAAATTTGTTACAAAGTTATAAATTTACTTCTTGAACAATGTTTAAATACGACTTTTAAAATTTACTGAGTAGTTTAACCTCAAATAACATCTGTATTCATCGGTATTATCAAACTATCTATTGTGAATATTTTTTTTCTAAAAGTTCTTACGGATTCATTCTAATATATTCTACTTGTGCATCAGTGCTGTGGAACGGTATATGACATGCTACTATTACGGAACATGCTACAATTAGGAGCCTTCCAACTATTCTGAATTTGAGTTCAATGACCAATGAGATGGTCATGCTTCTACAGTGTACCTCAGTTATATCGAACTTCTGTGGACCAGGAACTTCGGGTCATAATAGTCGACGTTCATTACAGCCGAATGATGAACAAATCTTAAATTTAACATTGACAATTACGATATACATAATATTGAACATACGATTTACAAAACCTGTAATAAGGGATGAAGAAAAATANGAACAAATCTTAAATTTAACATTGACAATTACGATATACATAATATTGAACATACGATTTACAAAACCTGTAATATGGGATGAAGAAAAATAAAAATCTTGGGAGCTATCTTATTTTGTTGGGTGTACCATGGAATAATTGAAAAAATATTCCTTCAATGATTGGAAAATTCATTTCTTCATTCATTCATAACACAATTTATTAAATTGAGATGAGATTTTTCAAATTTAGGGTTTGGTTCATCTCTCATGATGGTGAAATGAAAGGCTAGACTGCAAGATATGATTCATTACATCTGATTGTACATTTTCACCGAGTTCATTATAACCTTGGTTCCATTACATCCGAGGTCATAATAGGTGAGATCAATTATTATTATGCACCATGTTAATAACTGAGAGTTTATACCGTATTCATTTTAGAATATTGATTTCAAATAAGTTAAAGAAAACAATATTATCTTTGGGTAACCGATGATAGAAGTGGGTGCAAAATCAGTTTTTTATTTACTATGAACAGTGTAATCTGTTTATAAAATTTCCTACAAATGCCAATATTATAAGGCTGGCGGCTAATGTTCTGTTATCACAGATTGCTAAAAATAATATATCGGATATTATTTAAAGGTGGTTAAAATTTCAAACATGTTTTGTTGTCAAGAAAAGCTTAACTCTCCATAATGCCATGCTTCAATCAAAATTGTGAGATATCTTTGGAACTTATATTATTAATTCATGGAACAATAGTAAATATTGTCTTTTGATTCAATAGAGTATTCAATATTCCTAAGAGTGAGAGGTAAATAAGACAAAATCTTATTAAGATTGTATAAATATAAGCCTAAACTTTCCTAAGACTACAACGCATCTTCTAACTTAATGTATTTCCTTATGCATGAGCATAACCTTGATTTGGACTGATGGTTACATAATTTAGCAAGAAAAAGTTGCGATTCCTCTTAAGCATATAGAATTAAAGGTGTAGATCCTGAGGCGTTCCTCTTGTTACCTGACCTCATAAGGATACCCTAGAATATGATGATGTAAGAAATAAAACCTGTTTACCTGTCCAATGGGCAGCCATTGTCTTTCCACGAACACACTTGGATTACTCTTGATTACATTTTCGAATAATTAATACTCAATTCTAATTACTTTGGCTCAAATAGAGATCATAAAACAGATAAAAATTAACACTAACTTGTGATTAAACCAAAAAGATGCTCAACTTAACTGAGAAAGAGGTTAAATTGATTGCCCAGGTTGGTATTTAAGTTTTTAATAGCAGTATTCATAGGATTGATAAAAATGATATTTTATTGTATTTTCGTTTCTTTTTTAAGCTAAGGGAAAACTTAGCTGATTTGAATCTTAGTAAAGAATTTTCATCAGATATGATTTTCGTACGATTTCTTAGAGGTAAACTTTTAGTTAAGTGTAACTAAGGCTTAACAAGTTTTTGATTGTAATTAAATATCTTTTTTAAAACAGCTCGAGATTTAAATCTTAATGATGCGGAGGAAATGTTCCGAAAGGTAAAGTACTTTTTCTATAATATTTCTTACTAATTTTATTTTAATGGAAAGTAACGGGAAGCTGAAATATAAATTTTTTTTTGAATTTCCCTGTACTTTTACTTAAAAAAATACTCAAGTACAGTAGTCGACGGTTATAAGACCATCCGTTATAAGACCATGGTTATAAGACTCGATTTTTTATAGCTTGGATTGATCCAGTGCATTTAGCATGGGTGAATAATTTGTTATAAGACCAACATATATATAAGACCAAAACGGATATTAGACCCTGCTTTTGGCCTTGATAATTGTATTCCCCAGCTAGATATTAGACCCAATTTTCTCCTTATAAGATCTAAATTCCTTATTTAAGGACTTAGGTTAGGATTTACTGGAAGGAAAGGCCCTCGCCGACTTCACTTTTCGTACCACTCATCTCCGATAGGCCATTTTTCGTTAAAAATTTACGTATTATAATTAAGTAAAGTGAAAAACTTATTTTCATGTGGATTATTTCCACAAGGTCCACTTCTCAAAATTTGGTTACNATAATTAAGTAAAGTGAAAAACTTATTTTCATGTGGATTATTTCCACAAGGTCCACTTCTCAAAATTTGGTTACGTTCATTGAAAGACGGCTGCTTCCATATACTTTTTATAAAACCCAAAGGGTCTTATATCCGTCGACTATTGAATACTCAAATGTAACTATTAGTGAATGCATTTATTTCAAAACAAAATTATGTTTGAATTAAGTGACACAATTTTTTTGTAGTCTATGAAATGGCGGGAGGAGCACAACGTATCTGCAATACTCGATGAATGGGAGCCTCCTATTATTTGTCGAAAAATGACACCAGAGGACGTCTGTGGGTACACTCCAGACGGATTACCTGGTTGGGTGTATATTTTAATCTAATTAGACTTTATAATCAAAATTTATAATATTTTTTATACATTTATTTTCTAGTACTAGTCGTTCCATTTCGATTCTTTGAAGTGGATAAATTTTTAGAATTTGAGGAATCAGTATACTATCGTTATTGTGTCTGGAACGTTGAAAGAGCTTCTGCAGCTATAAAGTCTGGACGAACTGTAGAAAATGAAAACTTTCAATTAATCTGTATATACGATGTAGAAGGACTCGAGTATAAAAAAGTTATTCTTAATCCACACTGTAAGTCAACTTATTAATTATAATTATAATTTATTATTAAATTAATAAGCATTAGATATGTGTATATATTCGAATATGAATTTTTGTATATAACAGATCTAACATACCTCCAAAAAGTAACAAGTATGATAGAAAATAATTACCCCGAAATCTTGTTCAAAGGATACATTGTAAACTGTAAGTTTTTATACTACTATTTGATTGAAAATTTTTGCATTAACTTTAACACAAATTTTTGTTTTATAGCTCCAACAATATTTTCTGTAATTTATTCCATGATCAAACTCTTTGTTTCAAAAAAGACAACAGAGAAAATTGACCTACTTGGATCCGACATAGGTTATATCAAAGAACGTCTATCTGAGGAAATCCCATTGGAAATTTTACCATCACGCTATGGCGGTCTGAATACAGAATTTGAAAAGGTCTAAAAAAATTAATAATTTATGAAAATAATTTATGAGTTTTTGAGGTCATGAGAGGTCATGAAGTTTTTATTTTATAGGTAGCCTATGCCCATTGTGACTTACCTCAACGAGAAAATGAACACCATAGAGATGGAACAGAGGGTGGGACTCAATGTCTAATCCCTGCAGGACAAAAACAAGATTTTGACTATGCAATTGACAAAATTGGCACAACTCTCCGATGGGAATTTGTCACAGAAGGTTATGACATTGGATTCTCTGTATTGCATCCAGGTGAAAGCTCTGCTCCCAGTTCTCAACGTGTCAACTCTCATGAGAAAAAACAAACAGGTTCAATCCATTGTACACAAAGTGGGAAATGTAAGTTCTAAGGAAATTAAAAAAAATTATAATTTCAATTATTAGTTAATTGAATTTATTATTTTCTCCCAGACTCTCTTGTATTTGACAACAGCTTTAGCAGAATGCGATCAAAGACACNAAATTATAATTTCAATTATTAGCTAATTGAATTTATTATTTTCTCCCAGACTCTCTTGTATTTGACAACAGCTTTAGCAGAATGCGATCAAAGACACTTCATCTCTTTGTACAGATTCTACCTCCATTTACAAGCGATTAATAAGTTGGAACAAGAATAATTCTCAATCAATTTAAAACTGTAATTAATTCCTTTATGATTTCAATAATGGTTGGATTTCTTTTTGAGTAAGATTCATTTATAATTTCTTTGGATTTCAAGAATTTCTTTCTGGTCTAATACCAATTTCAATTTATTTTCTGTAACTGTTTGAATACAGGTACATCTTCCTGCCATTTTTAACTCTGCTTAAGGAGAAAGAGACTATGGATTTAAATAGGCACGGAAAATAAATTCCAANTGTAACTATTTGAATAGGTACACCTTCCTGCCATTTTTAACTCTGCTTAAGGAGAAAGAGACTATGGATTTAAATAGGCACGGAAAATAAATTCCAATCGGTATTATGTATTTCTTAGAAAAAATTTAGCTATGCAAAAACTAGAATTTCGAATTTCTCGATTTGTGTTAATTTATTATTACAGAATTCATCTGATTTATCAATAGACAAGGACAATAAAAAAATTCTTATATATATTTTCAAAAGGTGAAAACAAAAAGTTAAAAAAAGTGTAAATTAAAATTCGAAACATGTAAACCAAAAATTATTTAAAGTAACAGAGTTTTCTTATAATTGTTTGTTTTTAATTAAGGGAATTTTTCTATATAATTGCTAAAATTGTTTGTGAAAAATAAACTCTTCAGTCTAAAGTAGGCTTGCAAATGAGCCGAGCCAGCTCGCAAGCTAAACGAGCGAGCCGAGTTGAACTGAGATAATTCAACTTGTTTATAATGGACGAGTCACGAGCTGAGCTGGAACATTGGCTCTCTCGAGTAACGAGAATAACTCGTGAGCTAAGCTCGCCAAATTTTTGGGTTAAAAATTTTAAGTAAATTGCTAAAGTTTAATATTATTATATGAATGGAAAATAGCATTTTAACTTTTTCGAAAGGATAACGACATTAGTTTTGTCATTTACTTAATTTTTACACAGACAATGAGTCAACTCATTCGATTGGTCGAAAGATGTCTTTAGTTTTTAACCGGGAAATGGCTTAGCTGTGAGGAGCCTCTGCGATTACCGAACTGTCTGTCCGTCAGTAAATATTCTTCAAGCTTGTTTCAACTAACCAATAAAATTCTCTATTGATGCTTAGCGTATAATAATGTTGTATTTTTCTATAATTATAACCGATTGAAGGCATAAATAGCGATAGATTTATTTTCATTTTGTTTGAATACGTTAGTCTAAATATTTTTCTGTTGCCAACCAAATTTCTCGATGTTATTTTAAGATTACTTTTCTATCATACAACCCAAAATTTGTTGATTCTACGGTAAGTTTCCCCATCACTTGACTTCTAGATGTTATTCTTGTCGATTCCAATCAAATTTTGCTTGATGCTCTGTTAGCGTAATCATATCTATTTTGTATTTATTCGACTTTGGTCCCAATCAAACTCTGAACATGATACTTAGAGAAGACTCTATTAGAGTAATAACATAATAAAATTAAAATCATTATTGCACCATCAGTTATCTTCTTTATTTAAAAATATGATCAAACATTTGTTTTATTCGTCTGGAATAACCAGTGTAAAAAAAACTAAATTCTTAAACGTTTAGCAAGAGTGTTTCACGTTTTCACAGACATCTTAACACGAAATACAGCCAATGTAGAGTAAATACATTGTATTGATTGTTTCTTTCTTTTAATTTTATAGCGTAAATTGTGATTACTAAAAAAATTTGGGATCGGAAGCCTTTTTTGTAAAACGCCTATTTCTCTTTGTTCATGATGTATCACATGTGTATTTCCATGGCTATTTAATTTTTGAAATTCGACATATTATATCTTTATATCTTCGTGGATCTGGATTCTACTAATTTTTTTTAATGATATATCACACATGTATCTTTGAGGTAATCTAATTTGGGTCATTTTTTACCTCTGACCCCCGATATCTCCAAATGTAACACCCGTTTAAGTGGATTTCTTCGAGTATTTGGATTCTATTCATTTTTTTCTAAAAAATCGTGTACTACACTTCCTCCGACCAGGTTATCCTCTTGAGAGTTGAGACTTTCCAAATGTAAGAAATCAGAACTTGAAAACATGAATACTGACGCATTTTATTACAAATGTAGTGCATTTTTTTAACGACGCTAAAAAAGTGAACAAAAATTTCACTAAAAGTTGTTTTCTAAAAAATATGCTGCTTCTGAATACTCGGCCTGTTCTTTTATTCATCAATGTCTAAATTAAAAGACTTTCAAGCTTAATTTCTTTAAGTCGGCAAACACAAGTATTCAAGTACAGTTTAAATATTTCTTGAAAAAAAATAGTGAAATTCAAAGAAATGGATGATTCATGTATTAATTGTTAACCATGTGCCTCTGGAGGTTCTACCAATCGGAAAATTTACTGTAATTGGAGNTGTTGAAAAAAAATAGTGAAATTCAAAGAAATGGAAGGCGATGATTCATGTATTAATTGTTAACCATGTGCCTCTGGAGGTTCTACCAATCGGAAAATTTACTGTAATTGGAGCGGGAAATCGGGGTCTTACTCTTGCTGAAAACCTCGGGTTTGTAAAATACAATGTAGATGATGAGATGCACGAGAATTATGAAAAAATAATGAACTCTGGAAAACAAACCGCTGGATTTGAATGAATTTTGTTGTATCCTATAGAAAAATTTGTTTAAAAACTCGTTTGCCACTAGTTTGCCAAAACTAGTCTTAATCTAAATACTTGTTAGCCAAAATCCATATTAATCAAAGAGGTTGGTCTATTTATACCTATTAGATGTTTTCACTGATACAGAGAATTCTAGAAATAATTCTTCACAAAAAAGTTGGTTTCCACTAGACTTTACTAGCGCTATCTAACGTATTTAGCGAAACTTCAGTATCACTCAAATTTCGCGGTATTACAATCTGCTACCAAATTTTTTACTTAACATTTTACATGGATTTCGTATAGCCTACTTCTTCGACTATCGTTACTATTTTCAATTAGTTTATTGACTAAACAGACACACCTAAATATTGTGTTCTTACTTGTACAATTTATACTAAGTAAATCTAATTTGAGATCCATGATAAGCGAAAGCCATGGATGAGTAACATTAAGTAGATTAGTGTACTACTCAACTTTGAGAGCAAAAGAACACCGTACATACCCAACTTATTTTGCCGTCCGGTTCCTAAAATCTAAATATTTTACATTTTGTACTTACATCTCAATTTGCTAACCAAAACTTACCATTACTTGAAATGCAGATAGTTTTACCTTTGCCCATCACAAGGCCATAAATTTAACAATGGACACCAATGTTTGAATTCATCAAACCATTTGATGAACCCCATTGTTTGCCACCAGAGTGTCCAAAGTCTTAAAGCAAATCTCAAGTGAATAGAACCGACAGAAAAATTATCCAATATTAACTTTGGGACAATCTTGTGGCAAGTGATATTCAAACTAGAATATTTTGACGAATTCAAACATTGTTCATAATGATATGAGAAAGAACTATGCCAAGTTTCAGATCAATTGAACCGAACGACAGGTGCACCAAATGATCAATTTTAGCCCTCTAATGGGGAAACCATGGACTATCTGATGTCGGCGTGATGGTAAATTTTGGTTAGCTAGTTGAGATATACCATATACAAAAATTTCTGATTTTAAAAACTTAGCGGCAAGATAGGCGTGGTTCTTACGAGGTTCTTTTTCAATGAAATACTTAAGTGAAAAGATAAAATTTAACTTTCTTTTACGGATTATTTTAAGACTTTCTGTATATTACAGATCCGAAAGCCTATAAATTTTTTTTTCCAAGAGCTTTCAAAAGGTTTCTAAACAGTATCACTTTACAGGTAATGTTTTCAGCATTGAGCAGGTAGAAGGCATAAGAAAAGTTACTGTTGAAGCATTATTACATCTCTCATGATGAAAACCACTAATCCTTCACATGCAATTCTAGCTAACGCCTATTTTCTCAAATAATGGGAGTTTACGAACAAAGATCCATAGTATCGAGAAGTTGTTGAGTAGTGTAAGAGACGCTGGATAANGATAAAATTTAACTTTCTTTTACGGATTATTTTAAGACTTTCTGTATATTACAGATCCGAAAGCCTATAAATTTATTTTTCCAAGAGCTTTCAAAAAGTTTCTAAACAGTATCACTTTACAGGTAATGTTTTCAGCATTGAGCAGGTAGAAGGCATAAGAAAAGTTGCTGTTGAAGCATTATTACATCTCTCATGATGAAAACCACTAATCCTTCACATGCAATTCTAGCTAACGCCTATTTTCTGNAACCACTAATCCTTCACATGCAATTCTAGCTAACGCCTATTTTCTCAAATAATGGGAGTTTACGAACAAAGATCCATAGTATCGAGAAGTTGTTGAGTAGTGTAAGAGACGCTGGATAAGTTTATCTTCTTCGAATTCGGAATAGACTTTTTGCAAACCTCAAAGTCATACTACATATCACTACCTAGCAGCTAGCGCTAACACCAGAAATAGCTCTTACACTAAAAGTAGGAGAAAACTTTGAACAATAACCTCATCCAATTTTAGGTAGGTTCTGCCAAATTTTGATACAGTCTTGAGTCTAACGCAGTTCTGAAGTGAGTTGCTGCTAAAACGGTGAGTACAAAATTTCCTTTGCTTTAGAAAACCAGCACAACATCAATAACATACTGGCAGTATTTATAACACAAAAGCTTACTCCTATTGCTTCAACTCAATCCGTCACCAAAAACTTTATTTTGAAACATAGACATATAAAGAATTAACTAAGACTGTATTGTATGTACATACATGTACAGAGCGTCTAGAAAAAGTTGGGAAATTAAATATCTTTATTTCGGATATACAAGAACCAAAAAATAACCTAACAATAAAAAGACCTACTTGACCAATATTGTTGGAAATACACTATGGCCATCAGCATCACTTATCTCAGCAGCAACAACATTGAAAATTTCTAGTACTATTGATCACGTGATCCACTTTGTATGGCTTTGTATTGTAAGAAATTTTCATATTCCCAACATCTATTGGGTGCTTTGTGTATTATACAATTCAATTCAATTCAATTCAATTCAATTCAATTTATTTAAAGTATTACTTAAAAAATGTTGATTACTTACTGCTCTAAACAATTACTTTGCATATGGCGTTGTTAGGAATCTCATGTATCTTGCAATTCTTATGACTACTAAATAAGCATCTATTAAATAACCGTCTCTACATATTACATCATATTATTCATAAATTGTACTTTTTTTTTGTCCTATCATGTATTCGTACCCTGTTTCGCATGTCGTATCCGAGAAAAATTCAAATCGTAATGATTGTCTTTCTTAGAACATTGTTTTACTAAAACTCTTAAAAATAGTAAGGAAAACTGTAACACACCATAGAATACTTTAGTAATAGTGAGGCATTGTATTAGTCATATCCGTCTGTCTGTATGTAATCATAATAACTAAGTTTAGCAAATTGTAAAATCAAAGACACTAAATTAAAAAAAGTTCATGCGGTTACTACATAGAGGAAGAAAGCAATTGAAATAGTGGTAATAAACAACAATAAAACAAAAAGTTTTACCATAAGAGTATAATATCAAGTTGTAAAATATTTTTATATACTGTAGTGTACGTGGATTATAAAGGTGTTAAGGAGAACGTTGATTGGTTCACTGTAGATGATGTACAAAGTAGGTAAGACTTGCAACATTGGAATCATTANCATGCGGTTACTACATAGAGGAAGAAAGCAATTGAAATAGTGGTAATAAACAACAATAAAACAAAAAGTTTTACTATAAGAGTATAATATCAAGTTGTAAAATATTTTTATATACTGTAGTGTACGTGGATTATAAAGGTATTAAGGAGAACGTTGATTGGTTCACTGTAGATGATGTACAAAGTAGGTAAGACTTGCAACATTGGAATCATTANATTAAGGAGAACGTTGATTGGTTCACTGTAGATGATGTACAAAGTAGGTAAGACTTGCAACATTGGAATCATTATTACCTAGATGTAATGAAGTTAAATGTAGATTCAGGGTTAAATTTACTCGGATCGATCGGAAAGGTACATTTTTAGGTTACCTATGCTCACAAAAATTTTGAAGTCAAGTTTCACTGTACATCTAGAAAAAAAAAANGATCGATCGGAAAGGTACATTTTTAGGTTACCTATGCTCACAAAAATTTTGAAGTCAAGTTTCACTGTACATCTACAAAAAAAAATTNCTGTACATCTAGAAAAAAAAAATTTTTTTTTCACCTTTTTCACTTGGAGGTAAATTAACATAAGATATTGGGATACTTCATAGTAGTTTTTGCCTTTTAGTAATTCTAGGAAATCCATAAAGAGAATGCTATCACAATGGATTGGACAATATATAATCCCGTGAAATATGAGAGGGTATATTAACACATGGTGTACTACAAGGAGTACAAAACCATCTTATGTCCTTGAATATGTTAATAATAAACTATAAGACCTACACATCACAAATCATGATTCATGATATAACTTACTCAAGTGTAGTTCAGCACAACACAGAACCTTGGTTAATTTTACGAAAGAAATTCAAAAGAAGAGAATAATTAATTCTACATCATAATCAACCGGACATTTCTCGTTTAATTTTTTTTTTTTTAATTATTAAAAAGAATATTTAGTTGTATAAGATTTGTAAGTCTGAATTCTAATTTTTTCTCTTTTCAGTGCATGTCTTGGCGTATAAGAATTTACAAAGTTTTTTTTTTAACTTCTTGATCAGTATGATTTTTAGCTACAGNTGTAAGTCTGAATTCTAATTTTTTCTCTTTTCAGTGCATGTCTTGGCGTATAAGAATTTACAAAGTTTTTTTTTTTACTTCTTGATCAGTATGATTTTTAGCTACAGAAAAAAAAGTTTGTAAAACTTGAAAAACTCTTCGGAGTTTGTAGTTCTACATTGCCAAAAAATGAGACTCCAACACGACTTGTAAAAGTCAAATTAATTTATTGCGTTTTACCATGAGATGGAAAACATATAGGGAAAGAAAAATAGCCAAAATGTGGCCAATTTCAAACAGGAATAAAATAAGTTATCGTTTTTTTTTGGTATCCCAAACGTCTAACACTTGGCAACATGAGAGTTAAACATTTTCAATATAAACAGTCATTTTTGAATATTCATTTTTTAAATTAACCAGACGCCAAAAAAATAAATAATTTAGACCAAAACCTGTCTAGTACTGTGAGATTGACTACGAATACAAACTTTTTGCAAATTTTATTTTTAGAGAAACATGTGAGACATATTGCCAATAACAATAGATACCGCGGGAAGTTTATTTTCTAATTTTGATCATACAGGAGACTATGAAGAGTCTGTGCACATTTCACAAGACGAATACGTGTAGTACGAATTAAATGTATTCTGAATATTCTGAATATGATTTATTGCATGCCAAAAATTATAGTCAGTCAAAACCCTTGTCATAAATCTTGCGTGTTGCAAAAAAGTTGTAATACAAATTAAAAAAATATATATAACTTTAAACTTAAGTTTTACGACAAGATCTTTCTGTTTATTCTAATAGACTCTTAGCGGTCCACTCTCAGACTAACCTTAACGGCTACTAACTTATTCAATTAAGCTCCTCCCATTATTACAGTTAAAACTAAAATTAACGAAGTTGGTCAAGTATACAGTTTCCTCACTATTGAACCCATACAAATATCAAGGTCCAAATTTATACAAAATTTCTTTTCTTTTGATTTTAATTGAAAGGATGATTTGAATTATTGAAAAATTTCTGATACTTTTGTCTCATTGTTGAAATCAGACAAAAAAAAATGTTTTTTTTTTAATTTAGATGTGTGTAAGAAAAAATGTAGCGACGTTGCGCTAACTATGAGTTCTATTAATACCTTAAGTAAACTTTATTTGTAAAATGCGATTTAGTGCAAAAAGTGCATTTGGTCGGCCTTGGTGATTACTATCACCCATTACGTTATCGCCTAGGCCTAATAATAAGTTAAAGTTAGCTTTAGGTTGTCTCTAATAATAAAAATTTAATTTAAAAAAAAAATAATAATAAATTTCTTTTTTGTTATTTTCAATCAGACTTTCAGTCATTGGGTGAAAATGAAGCCACTGTCGCCAATAATTTACATCTTCGTTGCAATGTCATCCATGATGACAATCGTTTCTGGTAGAGACGCGTTGGAAATGTTGAGTGATCAACTCAAGCCTTACGTGGACTCTATGAACAAAAAGAACATACTCAAATACATGGACAAATGTGACTACAAAGTAGAACAAGGGAGACAGAATCAAGGGAAACTATTATTGGAAAAAATCAGTTCAATCAGTATACAAAATTTTGATACTGAGAAATTTTCATCTGACATGATCCGGATTATGAGCGCTTTAACGGATGCCCAAGGATTGTACTGTAACTCCTATGAGAATCTCCAATGTAGTACCAAAGGAGTTTGCGAATGCGCTGTAGCTGATGAATCCTTAGGATTTCAAGTTCATTTCAAGCGGGAAGGTAATTCTTGCGTCCTATCAGATGGTTCCATTTGTGCACCACAAGAAGCTATTGATGAAGCAAGACGGAAAAGTCCAATTGCGGCTGGTTCACCGAGACAACTCATTCAATGTGCTGCCAAGACAACTTGTGTAGTGAAGAGTAATAGAGAGAAATGTACTACTGCCTCCATGACTACTGAATTTGAGCGCATGTTCAAAGAACATGGAAAAAAGTCCGATGCATTGACCTTTCTTGTACAGAAAACAAAAGAAGGCGTGTGTGTGTGTAAGGGCGTGGCCACTGTGGCGTCCACATTCCTCATTCTCGCTTCTACACTCTTCATCACCATTAAATCATACTTTTAGAAAACGTACTTAAAAATTATGGTAATTAAAATTTCCAAAAAAAAAATAATTGAATTGTTGGTTCTAACAACCTCTAGTCTCTGAACTTGAAGAAGTGGTTGTGTTTGTGAAATGTCTATGTTGACACGATAGGTTGTTCTAATTTCCAAAATAAATTTTAACGTTTGAAATTGGAAATTTTACTTTACTGAACATCATTTATTGCTTCCAAAAAAAAAATTTTTTTTTTGCATTTGTAGGAAAATTCAGGTCAGCAAATTACATATTATTATGTTTAATGTAATAAATTTTAAGCCTAACTACACGCTGATTACTAATGTAGTTAGGTTTAAAAATTATTTGAAATTACCTTTGTTAAATATAAGTTTCTTTTACTATTTGACTTCTGTGTTTAATATTATAACTAAACTCTTTGAAATTCAAGAACAAAATTACCGCTAAAACTACGTGTAATAAATCCAATTNTCCAAAATAAATTTTAACGTTTGAAATTGGAAATTTTACTTTACTGAACATCATTTATTGCTTCCAAAAAAAAAATTTTTTTTTTGCATTTGTAGGAAAATTCAGGTCAGCAAATTACATATTATTATGTTTAATGTAATAAATTTTAAGCCTAACTACACGCTGATTACTAATGTAGTTAGGTTTAAAAATTATTTGAAATTACCTTTGTTAAATATAAGTTTCTTTTACTATTTGACTTCTGTGTNATATAAGTTTCTTTTACTATTTGACTTCTGTGTTTAATATTATAACTAAACTCTTTGAAATTCAAGAACAAAATTACCGCTAAAACTACGTGTAATAAATCCAATTTACAAAATGACAATGAAAATGAATTAAATTTAAAATATAGACAGATGATAGATTGAGTATTAAGTTCCAAGCGTCGTTTCTGCGCAACGCGAGAAAGTTTGAAAAAATTAAGATCTTGGATTTTGAGTTGGACTAAAAACTAATATGAGCAACCATAATCTGATGCAAAGTTGGCACATATATTAAGTAGTTGAATTTGAAATTGTGAAATTGTACTTTTGAGAATTGATATATTATCCAATTTTTCACCCTGATTCTGAATGTGATATTGGTTAACGAGGCTGAGACCCTTAAGGGTCCTTCACGGGTACAAAGTTCATTGAAACTTCCATTCCAACTCAGAATTAGAATTTAATTTGAATTCTCATGGAGGTCCCAAGTTAAAATGAACTCATCCGTGCGAGTCCAATAATTCAGTAATTTTTTTTAGATTCCTCCTTACCCAATAAAATAATGTTGACTAGTTGTTCAATATGGACTATTGCGTGCGCAGTGGGTATTTATTTATGTGCAATGTACTTTTGTATGCGCAATGGGTATTTATATATGCAAAATGAACATTCGCATGCGCAGTGGAAATTTACATATGCGCAATTGACTTTCGCATGCGAATAGGGCCTTTATATAAATGCTCACTGCGCATATGTTAATACCAACTGCGCATGCAGAAGTCCATTGCGAATATATAAATGCTCACTGCGCATATGCAAATGTCCATTGCGCATTTATAGATGTCCATTCCGCATACAAAAGTTCATTGCGCACATACATTTCTCCACTGCACATATATAAATTCCCATAGAGAATATATAAATACCCATTGCGCATACAAAAGTACATTGCACATAAATAAATACCCACTGCGCATATGTATATGCCCACTGCGCATGCAATAGTCCATATTGAACAACTAGTCACCATTATTTTATTGGGTAGGGAGGAATCTAAAAAAAATTACTGAATTATTGGACTCGCACGGATGAGTTCATTTTAACTTGGGACCTCCATGAGAATTCAAATTAAATTCTAATTCTGAGTTGGAATGGAAGTTTCAATGAACTTTGTACCCGTGAAGGACCTTTAAGGGTCTCAGCCTCGTTAACCAATATCACATTCAGAATCTCCTACTTTTTAACCTATTATACCGTTAAGACAAAAGTACAATTTCACAATTTCAAATTCAACTACTTAATATTATGTGCCCAACTTTGCATCAGATTATGGTTGCTCATATTAGTCCAACTCAAAATCCAAGATCTTAATTTTTTCAAACTTTCTCGCGTTGCGCAGAAAAGACGCTTGGGACTTAATACTCAATCGGTAGTTATGTTTCTAAGAATTCAACATAACTACAATATTAATATTAATTTCTATAAAAAAAAACTAATAAAATGTCGATTATTATTACAACATAAAACGTGTAATTATTAAATCTCCCAAATTCGAGATACTTAATCAAACTGTCAGGCCTATTGTTGTTACAAGTAAAAATTTCCACTTACTAATTTGTCTTCATAATATAAGTTTAGGATTACTGTTTGATGATAGGAATTTATACTCCCATGGACAAATTTATAAAAGAGAGAACTTACTTTTTGGTCCGTGCTGTTTGCTGGAGAAAGATTATATTAATAAATAATTAAGTGTATTTCATTTGATTTGATTTGGTATTATTTATTCGATTGACTGCCCTAATTCAACAATCAAGGATCGCTGGTCTCCCCTAAGAGTCAATGTTAGTAATAANGACTGCCCTAATTCAACAATCAAGGATCGCTGGTCTCCCCTAAGAGTCAATGTTAGTAATAAATAAATCCACGTATTAAATTTAAAAAAGTTATGAAAGCCAGACAGATGTGCGAGCATCCAGAAAATAATTAAATAGAATATCGTTGAATCTAGCACTAGAAATTTGATTGAAGCAGTTGTCTTCGAATATTTGCCAAGATTTTGAGAATGAGTTCCATAGTTTGGTTCCTCGAAATTTCCATATGTATGTTCCACTAACTTCGCTAAATGAATGCTTTTTGGGTCAATGATATTAATTTATTGTGAAAGATTATTAAAAAAGGAGGGAAACATACGGAAAAATCAGGTCTCCCGGATTAAAATGGTTTCTGTCTGTGTTGAAGNGTTATTAAAAAAGGAGGGAAACATACGGAAAAATCAGGTCTCCCGGATTAAAATGGTTTCTGTCTGTGTTGAAGTGGTGACTCTTGTAAGAGTTTCGACAATTACGACACACGCGACATTAGGTATCGTACACAAATTAATTTTTAGAAAAAGTCAATTTAGAAATTTTGAATAGTAACCAGATCTTCAAACGTTCAATCTAAATTGAATTCATATTACCAATGCGTAATAATTTGAGCATGTTGTATTTAGGCTCCATACCCAAAATTATTTTAAACTCGCTGTATCAATAAAATATTTGTTTCCAAATTTGATTAATCATTGGTTACACTAAAATACAAACTTTAAAAAAAATCCGCTACCTTTACTAGTACACATGTCCAGTTCATTTTCGATTAGATTTAATACACTTAAAAAAAATCAAACAGACAAAAGTTCTTAATTCCTATGATAAAATATGTATTGATTGTACTACTAACTACTGCTAATAGTTTATAATACAGTAATACAGAAAATCGACACAGTAATTAGTCGATAAAAACAATCAAAACTTTCTGGCTTTTGTATTTTAAAACAAAAGAGACATCTCACAATTAGTGAAATCCACGTGGGTCTGTTTGATACCAAATGGTAAAACAAATTTTTTAATGAAATTTTGTTTCTCACTAAATTGGAAATAATGGAAACTTTTACAGACCGATTAGAGTAATAGACAGTTTNTAATGAAATTTTGTTTCTCACTAAATTGGAAATAATGGAAACTTTTACAGACCGATTAGAGTAATAGACAGTTTAAATGAGTGATGGTATCGCATCTCAGAGTGGTATCGTATCTTACTCCGCCCACCAATACCACTCTCCCTTCCCTTTTTCGGAGATACGATGCCACGGCATGAGATACGGCGTGGAATCCTCCGTAGGAATCGATAAGATACGGAGGGAGATGCTACTCCGCATCGTATCTCACTTTACTCCAATCAACCATATGAGACAAGGATACAACTCAAGTTTCTTGAACAGATGAACACCAAATTCAAAAAAAAATTATTAAAATTTTCTTTTACTTTTTTTTTGATGTCTGAATTGATTTTTTGTTTTAAAAATTCCTTGAATTTGTAACCGACCAACAATTATCTGGTATAGTACCGAAGCGCCTGTTCTCGTAATTTGATGACACAAAATCGAAGGTAAATAATAAATTCAACAATTTATAAAACAGAAATTTTGATTTCCGGCATACTAATTATTACAGATATTTCGTGCTAAAAAGCCTCGAATATCCTATTCCACAAAAATGGAAATCAAACTGGTTCAACTTTGTATTCAATTGAACCCGTTTAAGTTTGGAATGGGTGGAAGTTAAAAATGGTTTGGTTGAAGTTTTCGTACCATCGCAGCTACATTCCTTAAACATCCTTATTTATTTTCAATACACATTTCAAAAATCAACATTCAGCAAATAAGAAAATTAAATGTAAATTAAAAAAAAAATCTCCAATTGTTTTGAATTCAAACAATTTGCCTCCAAAAACACTGCAAATGAAAACCAAGTGGATTTCGATACGCCGATACGATGCTACAAAATTTAAAACTATAGTAGTCAGTGGTATCGTATCTTTTCGTCGTATCTTATCTCTCGTTACGATACGGATGAGATACCACGATACGATGCCACTCTCATTTAAACTGTCTAATACCAAAATTTTGCTATGTGAAACCGCTCAAGTGTAACAGAATAATAGTGCCAAGAAAACACTTGAATTTGTTAATAATTTATCTTATTTGAGAATAAATTTAAAATATTGACGTGTCTTATTATCTTCTGGCAAATTTACCACTAATTTTTTGAATGAAATAATGGCCACACCAAAAATCACGACAGCCGCCCCGCTTAGACTGAAAAAAAATTCAAGGTCTTCAAAAAGATTCTTTGTTTTTTCATAAGTAAATTGTAATTAACGATTAGTGAGAATTACCTGAATACATCAGGAATCACTGCAAAAGCCAAATACTGCCAAAGAAATGAGTAAATGCTATCCGTCGTTTGAATCAAGGCCACTGGTAGAATGACAAAAATAAAATAATACACAGTAATTGTTTGTTTATCGTAAAAAAAAACGTTTTACCTGGTCCCGCTTCTTCATATTTTAGGCTAAAACAAACAAAAAAAGAGCGGAAGAGTTAAATGATCATCAGATAATTCAAACCTGATTGGCTAAATTTGAATTTTTGATAATTTAGAACAAAATTACCTTGCGATTAGACTTATTTGTGCTACAAAAGTGAAGGAAACAAGGGCAAGACAGAGCATCCAATGGTCAAAGCCCTGTGGTAATGAAAATTCTCCCGATGAGAGAGCAAAAATGAGGCATTCAAGGGTTCCGAAGAGTCCATAGCTTGTCATGAGGAGTGAAAAATGGACACCTCGTAAACGTCGAAGAATTAGACTGGAATTGAATAAACATGACAATATGAAGCATACGTATAGTCAATATCATTAATAATAACCTCCTGGATCAAGTGAATGTGTTACGTACATAACTGTGCTGGCCAATAGCATACTGCCAAATGCCAATCCTCCTCCAATCTATATAAATTTCAAAACTTTTTGAAATATTAAAAAAAAATACTTAATGGAAAAATTTGCCAACAGTATGAGACAATTTACCAGCATTTTTGTGTCAAATTCTGAAGCGCCGGTGAACAGAGGAGGTCGACATATTATTCCTACACCCGCTAAAGTCAAAAGTGTAACAAAAATCGATGTGTATCTAAAAACAATAAGTTCCATAGATGATGAAAATTTTAAGTATATCATTACGTATTTTTAAAATTACCCCATTTTCTCCATTCCTAGCACATGTGCAATGGCAATGACAAAAACAGGGCCTGCATCAGAAATAAAAAGTAACACTTAAACTTAAATTATTTAAACGTTATGAACTAAGAAATTTTTATCTTATTTATTGCTATATAATTGTAATAACTTACAGGAAAACGCAATCACGCTTGCATCAGCTAAATTAATATATTGCAGAGCGAAGATGTGACAGATTGTGCTCGAGCAACCAACAATGGATCGAATCTGTTTAAAATTTATGACAAAAATTAATACAGTAGAAGCACTCTACTCACCAAATCTTTATGTCTGTCACCTACAACAAGAATTATGGCAGTCTTAAGTTTTTCAGTATTTGTCAAGGGCCAAATTGGATCAAAAATAGGTTTCTTTTCTACAAATCGGAAATAGAGCAAGAGTGATGCAGCAGGTATGAGAATTCCTTGGAAGCTAAAAAAATTAGTAAATTCCAGGGATGGAAAATGTCAATCAATTGATAGATATCATTTGATATCTATCAATATTGATATTTGTGATATTTATTTTTTATTTAAAATATCCTTTTTCTTATTAGTATTTCCTTATCTGGGACAATTTTGACATTTGAAAAATAATAAATAAGTCTTAAAAATTTTATTTCTGTTACATTTTATGTTATCTGTTGTTTCAGTTTTAGCTAGAGCAGAAAAATTAATTGAAGATTAAATTAAACTTGTTAGAAAATAATTTAATGTAATTAGAGTTTTAGTGAAAAATAATTAAATTATATATTTTTAATTCACCTTATTTGTTTTTATTTTAATAATTACCCTCACTTCAATTTTGTTCAATTTTTGCCTCCTTCCACCCAGCAGAAATGCTCGAAATGAAATTTCTGCTGGCAAACCTTTATCTCTCACTTCTCTGGGGAACATTTGCATTATAGGGAGTGACTAAACCACAGAAAAATTTGCCGTGCCGTGCCATGCCGTGTACTGCTGTGTAGTGCCGTGTGCTGCTGTGGACTGCCGTGTCCTACCGTGGAGTGCCGTGTGCTGTCGTAGAGTGCCCTGTGTTACCGTGGAGTGCCGTGGAATGCCCTTAGCTGCCGTGGAGTGTCGTTTGCTGCTGTGTGTTGTCATGGAATGCCGTGTGATGCCGTGGAGTACCGTGTGGTGCCGTGGAGTGCCGTGGAGTGCTGTGGAGTGCCGTGTGCTGCCGTGCCAACACACAGCAGCAAACGGCACTACACAGCAGCAAACGGCACGGAAGATTTTTCGGGGTTTAGTCATGTGCTGCATTATATGGTGATTTTGCACAAAAAAATATTAAAAATAATAAAAAATATCTGATTGATTGATAATTATCATAAGTATCCAATATTTATCATCTCTGGTAAATTTATTTTCTACAAACTTCGTAGTCTTTTGAAACTTTGTTTATAATCGATAGAACAAAAGTTTCAAAACATTAAAAAAAAACAATTTTCAAAGAATCATAAAGTTTGTTCTAGCAATCGTACACACTTCCTTTTCTCTATTTCGTATCATAATTTTTTATGGTTTATCTGGAGCTATCAAGGCTTTCCCTGAAGAAATTTAGATTTGATCCAAAATTTATAGGCACATATGCTTTTTCCAGTAAAGTGAATGGGACAAATCTCTATTCCCTATCATAAATTATTTATGGCTGGACTGCATATCTTTCTTTCTTAAGCCATAGAGAAGAGATTTTAGCCTCCTGATCTTTGCTGAAAATAGGCGGCGTAATTCGGTTGATTTCAAAATCAACTCCAAAAATTTCAATTTTCAAAAAATCATAACTTGTTCTAATGATCTTTAAGTGACTTGTTTTTTTTTGTAATAGCCTACTTTTGAATTTACAAAGTTATCTTTTTTTGCACCCTTTTTCTCTACTTTCACCATAGTTCCTCCCANTAATCTTTTTTTGCACCCTTTTTCTCCACTTTCACCATAGTTCCTCCCAATTTATGTTGCCACTTACAATAGAGCATGAAATGATATACAGGGTGCGAGAAAAGTCGATGGAGCATGGAGAAAGGTTTCCCATCCCAACCAAACCTCTAAATGATNAATCATAACTTGTTCTAATGATCTTTAAGTGACTTGTTTTTTTTTGTAATAGCCTACTTTTGAATTTACAAAGTTATCTTTTTTTGCACCCTTTTTCTCTACTTTCACCATAGTTCCTCCCAATTTATGTTGTCACTTACAATAGAGCATGAAAAGATATACAGGGTGCGAGAAAAGTCGATGGAGCATGGAGAAAGGTTTCCCATCCCAACCAAACCTCTAAATGATGATCCCACTGAATATTTAGAGTGTTGCACCACGCGCTAATGGGAATGAAATGAATTCAAACCTGTGTATTCTTGATCCCAACCGAATCCAGAATCCAGAGATTTGAAAATAAGAAGTGATGGTAGGTTGATGGTCAATCAAACAATGAATCAATATGTGCGTGTGTGAGATTAGCGTCAGACCAGAAAATAAAGGAGCTAAAATATTTTGGCGCGCAAATGTCTAGCGGGAATTTGAGCGAAGAAGAGTGGATTGAGGGACGAACACGACGCGTTCATTTTTCTCTCGTCTTTTACTAGCAATACTCTCTCCATGCTCCATCGACTTTTCTCGCACCCTGTAGGTATTTGNTTTTTTCTCTCGTCTTTTACTAGCAATACTCTCTCCATGCTCCATCGACTTTTCTCGCACCCTGTAGGTATTTGAGTATATCAAGTCAAAACAATTATATTTTGTGAAGATAGGGAATTCTGTAATGGGAGGTGATTAGTTGAGAGAATAAACTCAAAGTCGAGTAATGGTGTATGGTCCCTTGGCATCCACTCCACCTATTCAACATAGAACCTTCAGACCCCTCTCTTTACCTCTCTACTTTGTTCCATTGCATTAGCCTTATGTCTACTAATCAAAACATATTGTTTACAACAAAGCTTAATTTTGTGTGACCATACCTCATTCTGTTATTCTGGGGGTAGTGAATTGAGAAAAAACGAAATCGAGGGTTGACCCCTATGGATCTACTCCAATCAGCCAACAGAGAACCTACCGAAACCTTTCTTTACTTCTTTGCTTGGCTACTCTGGTTTGCACAACTCATTCTTTTTTTTTAACGTTATGTCATAGCAAACTCTATATTTTGAAGTGAAGCCTCGTCTTGACATGAAAAAATAACGTCATGTGAAAGTATTCTTTCTATAGTGCAAAAAAACATTAACCACCCTGTATTTTCATAAACTTTTATCATTTCTCCAAAAAAAGGTTTCCAGATAGAACTAATTGAGACACTGTTAACCAACAAAAGGTATGGGGAAAAGCCACTTCCTTATTTCTTAATGTCCTTAATATCTGACTGTAATAATTTTTTAGATTCGAATGTTAGAATTTCAGTGTTAAAAAATATGGTTTCCATGAAAAACAAAAAATATTCAGCATTTTAACCATTACAGTGCGTCTACTAATAAGAAGGCAACGAGAAGAGACTTTTCTTCCATTCTGGGGAAATAAAATGCCTTTATNTACAGTGCGTCTACTAATAAGAAGGCAACGAGAAGAGACTTTTCTTCCATTCTGGGGAAATAAAATGCCTTTATGTAAATAGAAAAATTGCACGCATAAAAAATTTTTTTTTGGGAAAAGTTTAATAGTTTCGGATGATCATCAAGAAGTAGTGTAGCAAAGTCAATAAAATAAAGGTTCTATGGTCACTAGAAAAAAAGTTATGACGTTTAGAAAATTGAAATTTTTTAATGTCCTTTTGAAACGCCCGTCACTNATGGTCACTAGAAAAAAAGTTATGACGTTTAGAAAATTGAAATTTTTTAATGTCCTTTTGAAACGCCCGTCACTTATTGCATTGTCTCAAAACAACGTCAGAAATTCACAATTTTCAAAAATTTAACTCTTTTTCTAGTGATCTTAGAACGTTAATTTTTTTTACTTTGTTACACTTCCTTTGGATAGTCTTTACGGAACTATTAAAACTTATCCCAAAAAAAATTTCCCCTACGATGTAATTTATCCATTAATATAAAGGCACTTGCTTTCCCCAGCCAAGAGCATGGTACCAAAAGTTCCCGTTGATTTTATATTATCAGGTGCAGTGTACCTGGAAATCATAAGACATTAATTATTTTAAATTTGCCAATAAAATTTGGAAATTATTTTTCAGTGATGTAAACTGTCTCAGAATCCTGAATAATTGTGATTTGGTCTGTTTATGTGCTAACTTTAGCCACCAAACGTTTTTGATTTCGCTACCGTAAGCGACTTTTTCGCGACCAAGTTTCCGAGTTTTTGTGACAACGAAGAAATGATATACCTAATATGGATCACTCTGTATCATAAATCGTTCAAAATTATACAACATAAATCACCGGATGTAGCTGACAACAAAGGGATGATATCCGTTGAGCATTTTGATAATGAGTGTTCCAACTGAATAAGTCATCGTAGCCATAAGGATAAGAAAAATCCCAATGTAGCGTCTCCATCCTGTTTTCGGTTTTTGAAAGTTCCCGAAATTTTTCGTTTCCTTGGGTTTTCTTTGAATCTCTGTAGACTTTTCTTTTGATTCTTCAATCGGCAATTGGTTTTCATCGACAACATAGGATGCTTGTATAATTTGTACCATATTGTCAGTTGAAAAATCTTTAGATCTCTGGTAAGCGTCTTCCGCATCAAGCTTCAACTCCTTTGTTAGCAAACAACAAGGCAGGAGTCTTAAATTCCTAAAATGGTGTTACAACTAATGAACGATTGACTTTTTTTGATGTTTGAATTCAGTGAAGAATAAGCGAACAAAAAATTATTGTTTGAAAAATTGTGAAAACGCATGTTTTTATAAGGAATTAAAATTAATTTTAATGAAGCTTACCGTTCTAACATGCTCACTAGTCCGGCGTTTCCAAAAGTTTCTGAAAGTATAGACTTGGAAAAACTAGATAGTGAACTTTTTTTTAAAAGACGCCGTTTACTCGATATAATAATGACGTGGAGAAAGTGTAAAAATGAGAGCGAAAGTGACGAAGAAGATGATGGGATGAAGACTAGAAAAAAGTCTTCATTTGTGTGGCCCTTTTATAATTATTAACATCAACAACCTAAAAGGACTCTTCGAGCTCATCGTTTTCTACTTAAAATTCTCTCGCTTCATCACAAGAATTATTAATGATTAAAAATATTACTGGAAGTAATTTTGAAAACGGTTTCTGATTTTCTGTATTTTTATTTTTGTAAAAACTACTACTGTTTCATAACTTCTTCTTTTGTTATGTAATGCCTCAACGAGATGTATTGGATCCTAAGGTACTCATGAATACTAAACACGAAGTAAGCTTTCTTCGTTACTCAACGGCGACAAGACGATGTTGTCAATACAAATAGTTTTTGAAATTAATGGGTTAAGGTGTTAAGCTAAAATGTTTACTAATATCACACTAGTTAACGTTAAGGAGGGTTATGGATTTTTTATCAGGAGAAAATTAAGAAAGATTTTGAAAAGTTTCAAAACATTATAACTAGAATTATGAATGAATTACAGGGGGAGGTGGTTGCAACCCGAGAAAGCGTCTATTTTGCTATTACTTCAAACGCAAATTCATATCACGGTTGAGCAAAACAATCTAATATTTCCTATCAACTTTTGTTAGTCTATATTCAATCTTCTTTTTTATTCCACTTTCTCGACTCTCATATTTGTGCAAACCTGAAATTTAATTAATGAACTCCCGCATAGATTTAGTTATTGAAATCATTTGATAAAAGGAAGTTATTCTGTAGAAAGAATCTTCTGACAGCATTTGCCCTGAAGTTTGTTAATTTGTATCCTTAGTGAGAGGGTGTAAAATAAATCATTTTTCCAACCAAAGCACTTCTGCGGGATAGTGTATTAAACATTGTTAGATAAACTTAATAATTATAAAAATATAAAATGAAAATTAACTAGATAATATATTTCCCGTGACTATAGAAGATTTAGATTTTTTTTTGAAATTCAGGTTTAGGTTTCAGGTTTAGGTTCAGGGTCTTAAGGAATCTGAACCTGATAGCCCAATTCGGGTTCAGGTATCTGCTGAACCTGAACCTGCATCAGCAGGTTAAGGTTCAGGTTCCGATAGGCTGGACTTGCTGAAGCAGGTTCAGGTTCAGGTGCAGGTAGTGGTAGAACCTGAACCAGTGGCAACTTTGCCAGATTTGCCGCAGGTTCAGGTTCCAAAGCAAAATTCAAGTTTCAAAGCAGGTTTCAGATTCAGGTCCAGGTGCAGGTTTAGGTACAGGGAGGACCTGAAGCTGAAACCTGTGGCAACTATATATGCACTTGTGTGATAGCCTATCAGGTTACTGAAGATACACCTGACTTGAACCTAAATCTGAACCTGGTTCTTTAGGTGTAATTTTTTAGCAACCTGAACCTATATCTTCTTTTGCAAGTCAAGGTATCAGTAACCGGAACCTAAATCTACCAAACAGGTTCTGGTCCTCCTTGTACCTGAACCTGAAACTTTCTACAACTAATCCATTCACTGCTTAATTTACCTAGTTAACAAGTATTTTTAAATAGTTAGTTTGTTTACGTTGCCTCGATTCCATTTTCGACGTCCGTCTCATCTTCCCCTTCGCTTATATCGCTGCCGACGTAAGTAATGTCGGTATGCTCTAAATATACTGACTTCTTAAAGATACACTTGTACTTCGTAGTCGCGCTTTTTAATAAGACATTTCCGGGAAGTCTTGCTTTTCATTTTTGAGAAATTGTCATCTTTGGCGAAGATTTTGAGCAAATCCTTCACTTTTGGATACTCATCCTTTGCTTAAAATTTGTGACAAATTTGGCGCATCCGTGTCCAACTATTTTAATTTAATCTATCGTGCCCATTTTAGTCAAGTATTGTTTTGTTTCTAGTAATTTTAGCTGTTAAAACATATCCCAATCATGTCCCTTTCATCATGTTTCAAATTGTTGACATTGTTTTCATCGCCTACCATTTTCGACACTTTTGCAATTTTTGACATACTGACATCACACAATTGAGCTGTAAGTTCGACCATACCTCCTAATTTGACTGGCAGCTGTGAATTTTATATGTTTTTTGATTTGCAAAAGTTGATAATTCTATATTTAAATAAGTAAAATCATCTATCACATTATAAATTACTTTTTTTATATTTACCGCTGATTTTGTGTATTTTCGTTTAGGGATTGGAGTTTGGTGAAAAAAAAAAACACTTATAATAATTACCTAATATGTATGAAAACAAATCAAATTAATTGTGGAAACAAATGTTTGAGAAAAAATTATGGTTATATAAAATTAGCGACACAGTCTTGCCGCTTCACAATTCCTCCAATTTACGGGCCTGAAAAATCTCATTTTAATTATTTGGAAATGGTAATCGAGATCTTCATACGGAGTGTGACGCTTAAGTTTGCTACTCTGCTTAGCATTACAAAACTCAGCGTTTCCCTCCTTATGAGGATCTCGATTACCAATGAATTACCAAATAATCCTCTTTATAATAAATAAATGAGTCCAAGTTTATTGTTCATATTGTAATATTTTCACCATCTACTTCAAGTTATAGAACCAATTACTGCACAAACTTTATCAGACATAATTGAGAGCTGGAGCAAAAATACTGTATCTACCAATTATAAGTTTATAACTAATAAATATATTACTCTTACATAATAATTGATATACAGAGTGAGTTTTTAATGACTGAACGAGGAATTGATAAAACTTGAAACCAAAGGGATGAGTGGGTGATTAGTAGGGTAGTGTGGATCATACATTGTGAACTGCGAATTGACAATCTGATGGACGTTAATACTTAAGCATCATGTTAATTGTCAGATAGGTTGGTTAAGTAGTTCACCTTGTAAAGCCAAAACAAGCTGTTCAATTAACTACCAAAATACCTTACAATTTGGCAAAAAATTTGGGTTGAATTAATTCCTCAGATCATATATAGTCTTATATCTTTCAAAATGATTGTCCAATAATATAATATCTTTTGTCATCCTGACCTTGAGTGTCATGATTTACGCGTTTACGTATAGAAACCAAAGGTAGAGATGAATGATAAGGTCTAGGTCAATCTGGATATCTCCAGACCCCACTTGGGATCTTCCTCACTCATCAAGGATACTGAATTAAGACCCTAAGTTTCTAGTTCAAGGGCGAATTTTTTGGGTTGGGATCCCTTTGTTGGACAAATTTTAAGAACCGGGCTACTTGGCTTGAGAAGACACGAAAAATTTTCCTATCTCAATTTCGTCTTCGTTCCCTAAAAGCACGTTTCATTTGAAAAGTATAGAAAGTGATTTATTGACCACCTGTCAAAATAACAGATTTACAAAATTCCTTCCACAGTCACTCCTACTACTACTATCAGAATTAATATTTTATATTTTGGTTGTTAGGTAACAATAATAGAAACAAACTTAAAGATTTATAGCCGTTGACTACTGTATACATTATTCTGCCTAGTACCGAATAGTGTTTTCGTAATATCTATACAGAAAGACCAGAAAAGATTGGCAAATGGCAAATATCAGTGGATAAGGATGGTTTTTAGAGTCATTTTCTGCTCCAAGGTTAGAGCCTTCACTTGGTTACATGGAGTTGGAAATTTAGAACAATAAATTAAATTTATTTTGCTAAACTATTCTGCGTCCACTGTGCAGAGTGTTATTTGGGAGTTGGGACTTGGTAATTGAGATGTTCGTAAGGACGGTGACGCTAAAACAAGACGTCGAACAAACACAGAAGTTTAGATGATAGCGCCGGCGATAAGTGATGAAATGCTTCACAAAGTTTTTTAGCTTTGTTTTGTTTCCAACCTACCATAAAAGACAAAAAGTCATGTTTAAATCACTCGAAATGACAGGACAGGCAGTAATTAGTGAGACTTGAATATTTGGTTTAGGTTTGAACTAAACCTAATGATGAGATTGGCGCCAAGAATCAGTGACTAGAAGGAAACTCAATTCCAGACCTAATTCCCACTCACTATAGGTCTGAGATTAAGTCCAAACCAAAACTTTTTCTTTCTTCAATTTATAAGAAAAATTAAAGTTTTAGTTTCATTTGTTTTATTATTAATCATCATAAATTTCTTAATGTTTTTAATATTTAATTCAGTGTTGGCTCCAAAAAATTAAGAAACAAACATATCATATTAGGTGTTGGGTCCAAAGAAGGCGAGTTAATCCATTTTCTGTGGACACTTATCAAAGAAAACCATTTTGGAAAGAACTTTATTATGAACAAAAAAAAAAAAAAATTTACAGAGTTAACAGACAATACCATGCAGAATATGTGAGAAATATTTGACTATGCAATTTGCGTGAAAAAAAAATTCTTGCATAATCGCCTGTTAGTGAAGGTAAAGTTCAAATATAGGCAACCAAAAAATAAAAACTTTTAAAATTTAAAGCACAATCAGTTTATTTGTTTTGATAGGCAATTCTGCGAAGAATAATACAAAGTAGTGATCTCCATGACTCCGGGTTTAGCCGGAGTCGGAGTCACTGACTCCGACTCCAAGAAAATTTTGGAGTGGCTCCGGAGTCACTGACTCCTACTCCTTGAAAATAAGGAGTGACTCCGGAGTCGACTCCGGAGTCAAAATTCACATTTACTTAGATTTCGCAAATACATATTATGCACATGATTCTTTTTATGTGTAGGTGGGGCAGTTGTCAAAGGAATTCCATTTAAAAAAATCAAAATTCATCTCAAAGTTGGCAAATTAAGGACAAAAGTCTAAAAAAGTAAATTAAGTTAGGAAGTTATCATGATAAAGGTCAATGAATTGAAAGTAATTTGTGAAAGACTTGCCGACATTGTCTTGCTTTTGTTTACGTATTAGTCTTAAAAATTGATAAACAATTTCTAATTTTGAGTTGTCGGATTCTTCGTCGGCATGCCTCCATTATTTAAAATATTTAAATTTTGAAAAGCTCCTAAAAGTAGGAGCAAAGCAACTGTATATTGCAGCTACACTATATTAAGCAGCAGAGCTGTTAATTAAAGCGGCCCCTATATATAGCAGCAGAGCTGCAATATTTAGTGTATCATGCCTTACTGACATACGTGTATTCTGTTTGTGATGTAATGCTATTTGAGTTCTTTGCATGAGATTTTTTTGGAGCTGACTCCAATTGTGTGGAGTCGACTCCGGAGTCATTGACTCCGACTCCTTGTTTGTATATGCCTGCTCCGGAGTCATCGACTCCGACTCCATAGCAAACCATGGGTGACTCCGGAGTCGGAGTCAAGGAGTCGACTCCGACTCCGACTCCGGAGTCGGAGTCATGGAGAACACTAATACAAAGAGTCCCTGTTTCACTCACTTTGTCCACTTGACACTTAATCATGTTATCGATATTTAAATATTCTCGCAATTTAACCGGAAGTTGAGGAAACAGTGATCGACATCTAAAGTATTAAGATTGAAACGGGTTTTCTTAAATTTTAGGAGTGGTTTATCGTTGCATCCAAGCAATCACGCAAATGTTGGTCTCGACTTAATACAGGGCCCACCAAATTAATCCGGGCCTTCTTTCTCCGCCTTTCACCAAAAACGGCTTGGGGCAGGCGATATTCAATTAGTAAATAATGGAAGTGAAGTTAATTTTATTATACAGTGGTTTTAGCTTAATGTCACCTCCGAGAGAGCCGAAAAATCGGTTGACACTAAACGGAGTTGACAAAAGCCGACAATATCAACTTAGTGATAATTTAAACATTAGGTGACATTAATCTAAGTTCCTGGTTTTAGCAGCACATTTTATTATACGATATATTTTTCAATTTATTTTACAAGTTTTAAAAGTTATTACCTAAATTTGGAATACTTTAAAAGCAAATAACTTCTCAAAGTAATCAGTCTTTTATTTGCAAATTCCACTTGAATTTCTGTGTAGTCGTTCTTGTAACAGATGTCAAAATGACCCAATAAACTTAGTTCATGTGGTACGTCACTCAATCAGCAATTAGAGCTAAATTACGAATCTGACATGCATTATTGACGTTAAAGTCAAATTTTGCAAAAGAAATTTGGCAAATCTATAGAATTATTTTTGGAGAATTTGACTTGACCGACACAAATAGTTGCCAGATTCGTATTAGACGTGAATTTTCTGTTCGATTGAAATACTTCTAGTCAAATTTCAGTGGGTTATTTATTGCAAAAATGAAAAAAAAAAACCAGTGAAATTCGCAAATTTTTTGAAAAACTCGTATCGTTCACTAATAATAGATGTTATATTCTTAATCTAGAAAAGATTTACGATCGATTGACATATCTTTCATTTAATTTCGCGATGAGAAGCTTTGCTATAATTTTTCCGAAAGTGAGATGGGAAAGTTATCTTAGTGTGCCCATCTAAGTTTAGCATACTCGTGGTTGGGATACGTCCGCGACTGCTTGTGAGTCTTTAAGAAAATAAGCTTTCACTGTGTTGTACTCACTGTTGGCAACACGCCCGGATGTTGTACTCAGCGCCTATCCCAGCCCAACCCAACTTCCGAATTTTTTAAAGTCTCCAAGAACCAACCCAACCCAACTTCCGAATTTTTTAAAGTTTCCCAACCCAACCCAACCAGTTGGGATTGGTTGGGCGGCCCATCACTGGTTGTACTTAAGGTAAGACACTGCATGGTAAACACAACAAATATGTTAATTAAACCGTTCCCACAGGCGTCACTGATCGCCCACACTATTTAAACAAATATAAATCGATATTCTGCTTTTGAGAACTGAAAGTTTTCATTAAAGCGTGCTTATCTGCCATGCAAGCAGTTCAAATGAGGTGAAAAAAGGCGGAGGTTGACACAAGCCGATGTAATTATAGGCAGAGTATATACTGCATGCGACCATAGAGTTTAGCCGCGGGAAAGCCAACCGGTTGACATATAGCGAATTGTGACATTAAGGGGTAGTGACATTAAACTAAAACCACTGTATCACTAAAATATCTGTTTCAATTAGATACCCTAATGCAAAGCAATGGAGGAGAGAGACAGAGAGAGGGGTCGGCAGGTTCTGTTGAGTGAGGTGGATTAGATGTAAAGGGACTATACCCCATTTCTTGACTGAATGAGTTCATTTTCTCAACTCTCTGCTGCTGTTGTTAAATAATTTTTGCAAAGGTATGTTTTCTCAAGCATACGCTAACTTCATTCCCTTCAACTTTTGGATTTCGCGCTATTTATTTGCTGTCTCAATTTTTTTTTTTTTGGTGAAAGCGACTTTCTACTGTCCGGATTAATTTAGTGGGTTCTGTATTTAAACCTCATCAGTTACAGCAAATTCAGACTCAAACCGAGTGTAAAAGTGTAAAAAAATTAGCTCTGTTCAGACCTAAACCGAATATTTAAAATCCTTTAGATAGTTTGTCAGGACCTGGCGGTTTATAATCCAGCAGAGTAAACTTAGTCTCAAATTTGTGAGGATTCAGGAACACTGTAAGGATTCATTCTCAACCCTGGGAATGCCATGCGTATATCAATAATGGTGATATGTAACTTTAAGGGCCGGTTTAATGTAAAATAAAAAAATTTCAAAAATCGGCTAATGCAGTTCTAATTAGTGTTTCGCATGGCTCTGGCTCAATGGCTCTGGCTCTGGCTCTGGCTCGAGCTGGCTCACAAAAATTTTTGAGCCAGAACCAGTGCATGGCTCTGGCTCATGTAGCAATTTTGAGCCAGAGCCATGGCTCATGAGCCAGCTCAACGAAACTCGTGAGCCATGGCTCAATGGCTCCACTTTTCCTCTAAATTCTTTCACTTTTCCCCTAATTTTTTATTTTTTTTCTTCCAAATCATGACTTTTTTTTTTAATTTTCGAAATTTTTGGTCACTGAAAGTCAATTTGCCTTTATCCAGCTCATAATTATGATTTGTGTTGGCTTATTCTCACTAGGTCATTCTCACTTTTAGCAAAATGTGCATATTAACGGGAAAAAAAAAATTTTTTTTTGTTGAGCCATGAGCCATGGCTCTGGCTCATGAGCCAGCTCAACAAAAGTGCGGAGCCAGAGCCATGGCTCATGACCTGGCTCACCGCTCGGGTGAGCCATGAGCCATGGTTCATTGAGCCAGTGGCTCTGGCTCACCCCAAAAGCTGAGCCATGTGGAACACTAGTTCTAATAGTAAATACTTGGCTGAAGGCCCGTGCATTATTCCCTCCCTGTGGGTTCAGACTGTGAATTTAGGGATATTTTACAACGACCACAGGGAATCATTTAATGAGTATCCTGAAGAATTTATCCTCTCAAATTCACGATAA
The DNA here is from genome assembly GCA_002738285.1 of Holacanthella duospinosa. Lineage (NCBI taxonomy): Eukaryota > Metazoa > Arthropoda > Collembola > Poduromorpha > Neanuridae > Holacanthella > Holacanthella duospinosa. The sequence continues at coordinate 45,341 of NIPM01000369.1, read as the reverse complement.
AAGTTTCCCACAAACACGACAGATGAAAGTAGGTGTAAACTAAACTTGGGATTTAGGATCATATAGGAAATTGTCCAGTCTACATGATCCTATAGGTTACTATAGTCACTTATATGGTTGACTGGCATATATGAAAATATTATTCTTGCTTAAATGAGCCAGGGAATTTTTCCTAAATAAAAGTGGCTAAATTAATCATATTTCAAGAATATTCAATTTCTATTCAAATTCCAAAACATTTTTCTAAAACGAGAAATATCATGCTAGATATTGAAAAAAATCTTAAATAAAATTGTAAATCAGGAACTCCTTTCTATAAAATTTAGTCAGAACAAAAAAAAAAGTGAAAAAAAAATTTTTGAACACATCCGTCAAGCAAGCACCGGAATGTTGACGTAATTCATGGATGCTCATGCATTTAAGGAGTTACACTGAATCCGCTCATACAATTGCAAACTTAAATTTTATTGTTTCACTGATAAACTAAGATAATACACTTATTCTGATAAATTGTTTTCAGTTTTGAGAAATGCAATAGCAAGTACAGAAAAATTAGTTACGAATTGTTTGTATAATATAGCCGCGTGGAAACAAATCAAACTTCAGAAAATTGTGCAGTATGTTCCACATTAAAGTTTACTGTGCTTTCTTCGCCTTTCCGTAAAAATGACCAATGTGACTTAATGCACACTTAGAATCAAAAAGTGGAGGGAACTTAGCCAACATGCAACAAATCGACAACCGCTGAGAATTTAAAAGAAAGGATTGGACAATCAGTATTTATTTCAGGTCAACCATTGGTTGATTGATCGATAATGATAATTAAATTGACCAGGATTTGGATTAACCCCAAAACTTAATAAGATCTAGAACATAACTCACCGAAGGTTCGTTTTTATAGTTTCTGATAATGAATTTAAATAATGTTGGACTCTGAAGATTAGTGAGCTTTCCTTCAGAACTCACCACTGCAGATTAAGAGGACGTGATGAACCATCACTGTCCTTGGCTAAGAATAAAGTTTGTAACCTGAATTGAAATGCACGCAACTCAGCACAAATTTTGAAACGGTTGCATCCTTATGTAAACTTATACTTACGCAAGGACAAGGACAGTGATACATAAACTGCAGTGTTGAGTTCTGAATATAAGGAATTTCACGAATATACTCTTGCTACGAATAAACTAAAAATGCTCTTGGCATTTTTAAAAATTTTTCAACCTTTCTGGGCTATTGCTTCAACAATTCTGATCCAATAAAAATTAGACTAAAAATAAAACTAATTATTGATGTTAATTGAACTAGTGACAATGTAGCTTCGCCGTATTAGATATCCAAGCTTGGCGCAGTCGCTCCATGTTCACTCAATTTCACCCGTGTAAATATTTTTATCTGATATCTCATTATTGTAAACACCAGACTACTACTATTCTTTATCTGAAACTGTTAGCACTTTTTCAGAGAAAGGAATATCCTTTTAAATTAATTTGAGAAATGTACTAAATGGAGGAAATTTTTCTATTGAATCTGTTTGGCATCATTAGTGAACCTGAACATAACCGCCTAGTCGTACTCGGTACATTAGGGTAATTTTAAAAAGTTGGATAATGCGCGAGTTAGTTAGAATATGCACCAAATTAGAAGTGGGCATTTTGGGTACCCCGTACCCCGTATCTTAAGTAAATTTTTTCGCCGTATCGTAGCCGTACTGGTATGTAAAGGTACGGTGTACCTTCCGTACCCCGTACTTCCTGATATACAAAAAGCGTACTTTATCCGTAGGCCGTACCTTACTGAAAAATTATCGACGTACCGTGTACTGGGGTACGCCATACATACGGCCTACCTTTCGTACCCCAAGATACAGTGTATCCAAAAGGCCCACCTGTACGTACACCAAATTGACAACAGCAAAAAGTTAAGAGTGCGGGTTAGGTAATCAGTATTATTTGATTTAAATCACGTTAATTCACAAATCCCCTCACATCCAGTGAAATACGTATTCCCCCATATTCACTAAAATCACAGTTCGGAGAATTATAGCGGAAATGTATTTGAATTACAGTTACGTAATTGCATGACCAAATTTGCATCAATTACAATTACTCCCAGATGTAATTGATTAACCATTACCTAATCGATTACTTGTAATTGTAATTATTTAGACTCCCAACCGCAAAGGAGTCAGTTATCAAATAGCTCGCGACTCCAAAAACTTTGTTATGTCTTTTTAGTTATGGAGTCAGAATCATGGAGCACACTAATTAGCATCTTAGATATGCAGTATAGGAGATTTTTTGTCTCAAGTGGTGATTGCCAGAGACAGATTTTTTTTGGAGGTAGAGGTAGCGAGGAATTTTCCCAAAGTAGTGGTAGCGGTAGTGCGGACCTTCCTTGGTGGCGGTATAGCCGAAATGTTTTCCCAAAGTAGCGGTAGCGTTAGCTCGGACCTGGTAAGCTGTAGCGGGGGATTTTTTTCTCCAATCAGCGGTAGCGCGGACCTTGATAGTGGTAGAGTGCTAATTATTTTCAAAGTAATAATCGAGACCTTGGTAACGGTAGCGGGTGGTCGAAGTGACACCTGACATATTCGGCACACATCCACCTCCCTGACTACTTTGATGTCATCGTGATTTTTTAGAGCAGTTAAGCACATTTCACACTCCAATTTTATATGAATTTTATACTAAGTAATATAATAAATAATTACGAAAAATTCGTACAAAATTAGGGTTACTTGTTTTATACCATATCTATGCAACGCATAAAGGTTGGATTTGACCGGCCACGATGTACGGTGGCCAAAAAAAAAATTAGTTTTTTGGAAATTTTCTTTTTCTTTTGTATTCCTCCACGAATAATGACATTTCAAGATGTTTGTTAGGTTAGTAGACTTAAGTAATAGGTTAGGTTAATATTTGTTAGGTGTTCAACCTAACAAACGTCATGATTCGTGGAGAACAGCAAACATCCGATTTTTTTTTCAAATAAGATGAATTTTTGGTGGTGATTGTATGGCCGAATACGACCACATTAACTTTTATAATCGCGGTCGTTCGTGTACATTCAAAAATTATGCAAAGGCAATTATTTAATATGTTGCTTCATGTTGCAACTGATTTTCATTTTATCTTTAAGATTAATTGGTATCATTCTAACGATTCACAATCAACAAATTATTAAAGAAGAATTTATACAACTTCCAAATTGTATGAAATAAATATAACTTCTAATATATATGATATAAATATGTATATAAATATATATTATATACTTATTATAAAAATTTATAAATATAATTTATCTAAATTTATATAACTTTAATTTAGTTATATAATGTATAACTAATGAAATTTATATAAGTTAAGGTGATGGAAGAGCCATTACTCCCATTAAGTTCATAAAATTAATTTTAAACTTTATGTAATAAGGAAAAGTTTCCAGTATAATTTAATTCAAACTCAAATGAACGCTAACAAATTTATGTGATCAACGCATATCTCGTAAGACAGGCGTGTGTGAAATGTGCTTAACTGGTCTCAAAAACACGATCACGTCAAGGTGATCAGGGAGCTGGATATGGGCGCTGAATATGCATGAGTGACACCTGTGCTTTCATTTACTTGAATCTGACATCACATAGTTTCTTAATTTTAATTTTGCAGCTGGTGATTGGTCACACTTATTTACACCAAATGGAGTTGCACTTGGAATCGTCCGTAGCCAGTTTGATCCCAGAACTTTCTTTAATATGTGCAAACTGTTCCACTTCAGCTCCGGAAATTGATCCTCTGTCAAATAATTTTGTAGAAAACACATTCATCCGCTGTTTTGATATTCCTGGATCGGATGATGAAACCAAGAAACTTAAAAGCATTTCTGTTGTACAAGGACTACACCTGATACTCAAGGCAAGAAGAAATCCATATCCTGAACCAACGAAGCATAAGGTGGAGCTGTGTTCTAGCTGTGGAGAGTTGTTCGGAAATATTTTACGAATGTATAACGAGTTCCTGTCACTCTCTGCAAAGGATTCTTTTGTCAAGAAACTCATCGAGTTTGAGAATTATCCACCGACTATGAGAGCCATTAAAATACAACCCAATATTCCAGGACCACATAACACAACCAAACTGATACGATTAGTCCAAATCTGTCCAGAAAAGATGCCACCGTCGAATCAACGGAAACCAACGCCACTTCAGTCCAGCCGCACTCAACCAACCGCCAAAAGTAGGACAAAGCGGCAACCGTCTATACAAACCTCTGCAAAGCCTCCAGTCAACAAACAGAAGAAGTTAGTACCATCCGTAACTAAGCCGGAACTAGATTCTTCATTGCCGCCAATAATATTCTCAAAACCGGACATCACGGCACAAACACATTGGAATGATGTTAGTCATGAACAAAGTTTACCATGCGTGGTGCCCACACAAACACGAATGTCATGGAAAGAAAGGTATAAAATATTGCAAAAGCCCAGGATTCGTCGTGTGCGAGATGGCACATCACCAATATCAAAGATTTCTGAAGTTGTAACTCTACCTTCCGTTAAACGACCAAGGAAACAGAAGTTAGCGGTTCTGTCTGATCTAGAATTTTCTAGTGAATCAACTCATCATTTTGATATTGGAGGAGATCATATTGCTGCTAATGTTGATACCACCAAAGCAGATTCAGAGGCGGCGGATTCAAAAACTGACCAATTTGGAATTGAATTGATTCTGTCTACAGGGGATTGCAAGAGCAAAAGTAGGAAAAACAAGCACGGTTTTCAGAAAGCAAAGAGAAAGAAGCAAATCCGGAAGCCCATGCTCTATGGGGATGATCAGGATTTGGGAGTGGTTAGTTACCTACTAAATCTTAGCTACAGTTCCATTCAGTTTAATGATATTTCTATTTTATTTAAAGCGACAACCTCTCAGACCTAGTAGGTTACCCGAAGAAGACCAGTTGCTCCTAAAAACTACCAGCTACAAGTGTGATGTGTGCGAAGACCCTCCACAAGCCTTTGATACTTTGAAAGATTGGATTCTACATCACGAAGATATTCACCATAAGGATTTGAAATATGGAAATGTCCGAAATGTGGAAGTTGTTCGGCCATTTTCCTTACACTTACGACCATGTCCGAGGTGTGGCAGGAAGATCCGGACAAACTCTCTTATGCTTCACCATATCAAAACTAATCACTTAGGTCAGTTTAGTTTTTCCTGTGAAATCTGCCAAAAGAAACTTTCTACGAAGGCAAGTCTGAAGGGTCACATGGAAATCTGTCATCCGAATCCGGATAATGTACAAGAATATCTCTGCTCTCTCTGCGCTGCTAAGTTCAGGTCCAAAGGTAATTCGATTAAGATAAAATGAAAAAGAATTGTTCTAAAAATCTTCTAACTTAACACTTTAGCCTTATTATGATATTTTTGTTGAAAAACTGACGAATTCATTTTAATATTTTTCATTTTTAAAATAACATTATTTGATAACAAATATTTCTAAGAATCAAACTGTTGACATTTATGAGATCAAATGTCAGTATGTATATTAATTTTAGTATTCTTATAGGATGTCTAATTAGCCATGAGCAAACTCATCTGGGTCTGAACGTAAAGAAATACACATGTGGACTCTGCCCTGCGAAGTTTATGTCAAATTATAGATTGAAAGATCATAAATCCACCCATTCTGAAGAGCGACCATTTGAGTGTGACCAGTGTTCTCAAAAATTCAAGACTCACCGAAGTCTCCAAGGTCACATCAAATTGAACCACGAAAAGCAGGTTTACGACAAATTTTGTGAGTTCTGTAGTAGAGCATTTAGGAGCAGATTTACCCTCAGCGATCACCTAATGCGTGCCCACAAATTGTCCAAGGCTGATGCCAAGAAATCTGCCAAAATGAAGGAACCTATTTTTAGGGTCTTGGAGAATGGTGACCGTGTATTTATTGAAAAGCCAAGGAAGCCGAAAACTTGTGAATTCTGTGGAAAGACATACGCGAGGCGAGAGGGACTTTTCATGCACTTGATCACAGTTCATGCGAAGACTGAAGATGAGTCGAAGAAAATCACTGGGCTTGATAGCAAAAGAGACCTTATCCAGAAGAAAGTGAGCCGCAAATCGAACAGGAATCAAATGTGATGAAAGACTATGACTTCGGGGGATTCTGTAATCAATTGGATTTCATTCTTGTTTTTTATTAGAAAGTCATAAATACTACAACTATAAAATTATAATAACCCCGAACTGGGTAATTCTCCGATTCCGAATTACCCTCATATGGACAGAAAGAATCAAAAATGATTAGATATCTTAACCCTATTTCCACTTCTTTATTATCAAAAATGTTACAAATGTATAACATTTAAATAATCCCGATAATCCCGAATCGGGATATTAGGCTGCCTCCGTTTCCGATTTAACTGGTATCGTCGCAGCTAACTATAAAATATTTCGCACATATGGAAAAATTCTTGAATGTAATACATAACATACGAATGCAAAACATTCACATCAAACCCACTTTCTCCAATGCATACTTAATTATGTGTATACTGATGATTTTAATCCTGTTTCCAGTTCTCTAAGTTTTACGGATAGCATTTATTATGGTAATGGTATTTAAATAGTATTCTTAAAATATACATATTATCAATCAATCAATTAATTAGTTTATTTGACGTTGGCCATCACCCAATGAATGAGGAAATTACGCGCTAGGGTAAATTTAAATAAAATAAAATTTATAATAGTGTTATGGTTTTGGTCTAAATCGACCAACTCACCTTAATGGAGATGGACGAAATTCCCAAAAATACACAACACTATGCTTAATTAGATAGATGCGGAATATGTAAGAATTTTTTGAGTTTTTTTTTTACTCTCCCGCTCTGACCTGCCTCGCATATTTTGTCACTTGGGTTTTAAAAAATAACTCCTGTTAAGTCCAGTGTTCGGCACTCCAGCCACCCGTCCCCGTCCCGTCCCCGTCTTTGCTTAAAAAAAAAATTTTCCCCGTCCCGTCCCTTCCCTTCCTCTTCTTATAATAGTCTTCTCATAATAAAAGACTTCCCAGTCCCCTCCCCGTCCTATGAAAACAAAATTTTCTACCCGTCCTGAATTATGGATTTTAGTGTACTAAATTGAAATTGTGTATTTTGCCTACTTTCGAAATCAAAATTTCGATTTCAAGCTCCTTGCAATTAGAAATTTCTATTTCGATCAGCTTGGGGTACTAAATTTTGATTTTAATTTCAAGTCAAAAAATATATGGAGTTTGATTTTGATTTCGTATTGGCTAGATTTGAATTTCGATTTTGAATTGTACAAAAAATGAATTTCAATTTCGATTCGGTAGGCAAAGTTGATTTTGGGTTCGATTTTGATGTCTATTTCGAATAGCAAAATGATTTCAAAAATCGAAATTCAATTTCCATACAAATCGAAATCTAAAACTAGACNAATAGCAAAATGATTTCAAAAATCGAAATTCAATTTCCATACAAATCGAAATCTAAAACTAGACAATAGAACTAGAAATTCATACCTTTTCAGTCGAACGAAATCGAACCCTATGACTTTTCAGACTCTGGAAATCGAAACCCATAAAGTTTCAACCTCGAAATCTAAACCAATAACATTGTAAGCTCTCCAAATCAAAATCGAAACGTTTATATTAGTGAGCTCTAATAATTGAAATTTCGATTTCCAATGAAACTAAGTTGGAAGTCTGCGCCTGAATAACACGCGTCTTTTAAAAAGAAATGTCTTCACCCGTCTCCGTCTTTCGTAGAAAACAAACTTTTCCATCCCCGTCTTTCCTAAAAAACCGTCTTACCCTTCTTTCATACTAAACATCCTCATTNTTTTCCATCCCCGTCTTTCCTAAAAAACCGTCTTACCCTTCTTTCATACTAAACATCCTCATTCGTCCCCGTCTTTCTCAAAAATTCGACTCACTCGTCCCCGTCTTTTCAAAATAATCAAGTCACCCGTCCCCGTCTTTCTCAAAAATTTGACTAACCCGTCCCCGTCTTTTCAAAATAATCAACTCACTCGTCCCCGTCCCGTCTCCGTCTTTCTCAAAAATTCGACTCACCTATCCCCGTCCCGTCTTTTGAGAAAAGAAAGAGTCCCGTCTCCGTCCAAACCCGTCCGGACGGGGACGGAAAAGACGGGATGCCGAACACTGGTTGAGTCAGCCTCAACACTAGGTGAGAAGCAGAGTGAGGTTAGATGAAATGGGAGAGTAAAAAAAAAAAAAATTCTTACATATTCCGCATCGATCGGTTTCATTTTTTTTTGAAACTGCGCAGTTTACCCTTAACCCATTGTATATAAACCATGTAATGGTGTTTGTGTAATCAGAAGGAAGTACCAAGTAAAAGGAGAAGAGGAGGGCTCCGAGGCATGCGTAAACAATATTGAGAATGCCGAAGGTCCCTGGGATGATCATGGCGAGAATACCGAAAAGCAGAAGTACAATCAGACCACTGGAAACAAGCAAGAGAATTAACTCCTTGGTAATAAATTTGAAACCAAATGTTCTCACATGAATAAGTAGGATCCGTATCCCGTTATGTCCCATTTAGTTTGAAAGCTGAAGACAGTTAAGGCGAGACAGATAAAGGTCGTAATCCCGGCAGCCATTAAAACCGCTTCCGCACTGAAACACGTCAGAATCAGTTACTCCTCCTTTCACTAACTTATGATTCTAAGTACTGTTACCTATAGGTCGATGCAGCGACGCCGAGGAGAAAACCTTCGCAAATGGTAAAGAGTCCAAGGAAAATGAAGTTCATAGGGGTTTTCCGACGAACACTTTCGCAACAGGCCACTAGATAAACATTAGATTTATTAAAGTTCTTCATCTAAAGGCTTGGAAATCTCGCATGCATGACGGATAATGTTACCTCCACTGTAACCATTCTCCTGGATCGAATTCGAGGTAGTCAAATAAATTTGATCTTTGTTCAGTTGATTCATTTTTTGTTCAAACAAACTGCCGCTGATCAGAGGCAAAAAGGAAAGGTTAGGTAAGTGGAATGTACAACGCACTTTTAAGTAGTTTTTGAAATTGTCAAAAAAAAAAAAAAAGCCCGGGATGTAACAATTGGTTTAAGAAGTTAAATTTTCGGCATCTGACGTGAATTAAAAACAATTATGGACCGATTGATCTACTGGCTCCGAATCTTAAATTAAGTAATCTGGAATGTATTGCAAAAGATTTTATGGTAATTGGTTTAATAGTTCTTGAGTTATTACGCATAACGTGTCCGAAAATGAAAAAAAAATGGCAACTTATTCTAACAATTAGCAGTAGTTGAAAAAATAAAATGGGGGAAATGGCGTCATCCTTTACCTGTGGTTGAAAAAGTAAGATACAATGTTGCCAAATTATTTTTCAAGCAGAGGTGGGGACATTTTACTTTGTCTTAGGCAATTGATATTGCAACAACGGAATTTCAAAAGTTCAACCACAGGGAACCTTTTGAATAGTATTCCATTATTTTAAAAGTTCAACTTCCGGTCAGTGAAGGTACGCTGCCAAACGGTACATACCGGTTTATTTGGCCGGCTGTGACATTACTTATGCATGAGAGATTTCAAAGGTATTCCCTAGATGGGCCTCACTGGCTATGATTAGGATAATAGTGAGCACCATTGCTGCGACAAACAATGCCGGGTTTTTCTTCGTGTAGTTCCGAGCCTCTGCAAAAGAAAAGGTTTTAACTTAATGTTATTTAGATTAGATCATTTGAATGGTTAGATGAGATGGGAAGAGAAAGTACCTTCATTGTACAAAAACAAGGTGATGAATGCGACAGTGATGAGAAGTTGGCACATAAGAATAGAATAGACTTTCCTGTAGATATGGAGCATAAAATTTTAAATATTCTTTTTTCTTTCAGTTGTTCATGCTTACCTGATGAAACCACGTCGAATGGTAGCATCCGAGAATTCACAACTGGGAAACTCTTCCTCAGGACCCGCTCGTCCGAATTTATGGACTTCATCATCATTTGGAGGGTTTCGGTAGACAGAGGGACCTGGCGCTAGTGGTGCAGCTCCATACCCACCTTGAGGTTGACCTTGTCAAACAAATGTAATGTTAATAATAAGATAAATGGCTTACGGATACTCTGTCAACTGTTTGATTCAAAGGGCATGGCAAGAAAGTCTTAAAGAGAATTAATGTGGTAGGATTTCCATAGTGTTGTTGGCTAATGCTCTCTGGATAATTTCGATTGGTTTCAATTATTTTGGTTCAAACTAAGGACAAGGGAAAGAGGGAAAAGTGTTGGTTAAATCTATACTATTATTTATTATTTGAGTATAATTATCTAATGTTATGGTAGTGATGGTTGGTGTTATTTGAACATACCGTAGCCATATTGGTAGTTTGGTTGCTGCCATTGCTGCTGTTGACCTCCTTGGTAGGCCATCTAAAGAAAAGACAAAAGAAAATGAAGTGATTTGATAAAAGTATGGTTAGATAATATGGTAATTAGAAATACTAATGTTCAGATCTCACCTGATTTTCGTTCCTTTTGGGTTCACTCAACAACTGACTATGATTCACAATTTAGTATAATATAATTTACTTTTCATTTGACGAATGAGATAATCATGAATTACCCATCACCACAGTTGTGACTCGGCTATTAAAATCAAAATCTACTCCAAATATCAGCAAAGAAATATCTAGAGAAGCACAATTAATCTCTACCCATCGGAATCCAAATCAAAAATATTTAGTTTAGACATTGGAAATAGAAATTTATCACCCATTAGAAATAGAAACAAAAAATATTCATCTCCATTCCCAATCATTACATTCAACATTTCAATTTTAAACCTATAATAGAGTCTTTATTTTCCTACTCTGCCACTCCACTTTCAAATTGGCTAATGGGAGTTTTACATCTAAAAAAGGCTTCCAATCACCAAGTTTCATTTCGTCAAAACTACTCATATCAATTTCAAACTAGGGACGGGTCTGTAGAAATCCATTTTGCGTACGTATTTTTCGATGATTTGTAGAAAATATTCCAAAACAAAATTTGTCTGATTGTTTGAAAAAAATTTTTTTTTCTTCTTTCCTAATGGTGGTGCACTAAATTGATTTTTTTTTCAAAGTGATAAAATTTTGTTTATGAATATTTTCGAAAACCATCGAAAATATTCCAAAACCGAGTTTCTACATACCCCTGCCTAATTTCAAATTGATCTGAGTATTGACGAAATGTAATTTTGTAATTGAAACCCTTGTTTTTTATAAATGTTAAACTACCATTAGCCTATTTTAAAGTGGAGTGGGAACCTAAAGACTCCCTAACAAATGTAATTAAAAGTCATCACTACTAACTAATTATTAGTAATTAGTTTCTACCTACGGTAACGGTAAGTTGTTTAACCTAACAAACTGCCAACCAACGAACCTACTTTAGAGTTGTGCGATACTGTACATTAGTTTGGACCAATGAAGTGGATGGGAGATTGAAGTGGTGATACCACACACTCAAGTCGACACTCCAAATTAGTTACTTTGAGTTTAGAATGACTTACTTCAATTCCACTAAAGTCAACACAATACTTTCGAAATCGAATCATTGGACTTTCTAATTCTACGTAATCGAATTTGATATTTCTGTCGATGATGATTCAATGGAATTAAATTGAAAATAAAATTTTATATTTTGAGCTAAGTTACAAGTGTGTCCATATCAAACCAAAAACCACAGACATAATAAAACAGTTTTGGGCAATACTTTTGATTAGACTCGATGAATTAAATTGCTAGACTTGCTAAAGCCAGGCTTTCATTCCTTCGGATAACATAAAGACAGATAACTATTGAATAAGTCATATTTATTTTGAATGTCTATATGTTTCAGTATAACTTGAAGGATTGTATTCTGTTTTTATCCCAAAACGGATCTTCAACGGCTTCTGAGAAGTGAGACAGGGCGTCAGGATCATCAGACAGAGAGCGTCGCCTTCGTCCCGTAGCTATTGAAATACCACACAATCAATCGTATATTACCATCTAAACGTTTTATCTCATCTCCAAATATTGGCTCTCATAATGAATAATTGAGAACCAATAGGTAGATAACATTTTCTGAGCAATGGTAGAGAAAATGAAGTGAAAAAGTTGAAAAGTATAGGAACATACAAGGTTGCTAGGAGAAAACACCTCGAAAAGACCTGTAAAATGTCTTTTCTCCTAGGAACCTCTTGGGAACGTATCGTCTGCTTTTTAAGTCATGCGACACTTTTCTCTTTCAACATTTTTCTCTTTGCTGACGTTAATTTACTCACACACAAGAACCACCAAGTGTTACATATCTGGGCAAATATGTTCGTATCAGTTTTTATAATTGAAACAGAGTGACCTAGGTAAAACAGATTTGACTTATTTGTAAAATATCCATGGCGTGAATTTGTGTAATTAATTTGCCAATTTATCGGAAATATATCGTACATTGATATGACATCCATTTTTAGACCTCAGGTCAAATTTTGCAAAACTTGTGGCAAAAATTTTTTTTTTTTTTTTTTTAAATATTACTTACCATTGTTGGTGCTTAGGTCAACTTTTACGAAAATTTTGAAGATTTATAGTGGAATTATTCTATTTAAATAATATACATGCATAACCAGATTGGATAACGCAATGTGGATTACCGTTTGGAGGTGGCTAAGCACAAAGTGTATCTTATAAGTTCAGCATTTCTGGAGTTCGCGGAGCTCGCTGAAGCCGAGAATTCCTATTCCAATCAATTTTCTAGCTGCTGAGCAGCGTCGAAGCTTAATAGAAATAAAATTTGTGTCTTTACAATAATAGCTTTGATTAGTCTCAATAGTGGTACTTGTAGCCTAAAAAAAAATTCCCCCTCCCCCTAATTTTTTGCACTAATTGACTTGATTCCCAACAATAGATGTTATGCCCTTCATCTAAGTTATATCTGATCGATTGACATGATTGACCGATACCTACGAAAAGGATAATGTATGAATAGGCGAAATCAGCTTTTTTGACTCACCATATAATTTAGTTTTAAAAACTGATACGAACATATTTGCCCAGTGATGTATCACTTGGTGGTTCTTGTGTGGGAGAGTAAAATAATGTCAGCAAAGAGAAAAAAGTTGAAAGAGAAAAGTGTCGCATGACTTAAAAAACAGACGATAGCTGCCCTAACCCAATCCATTTAAACGAAAAGTCAATAATCCTGACTGGTTTAGACTCCACCTCCACTTCCCGATTGTGTGTAGTGGAGAAGAGGTCTCGAAATTCAGGATTTTTTACTTTTTCGAGTATAATTCGTTTATGATAATGTTGTTGGGAGTGCTTACTATTTCGAGTTGCTAAGAAGATGATGGTTGCTCCAAGGAGTGAGGCGAAGGAAAGGCCTGCAAGGAGTCCATATAAGTCTAAATTCTGGTCATGTTGGTGGTAGGAATGGTGAGTCTGGTACTGGTATTGCGGCTGGTACTGTGCGTACCCTCGACTGTCGTTCAATATGCAACAGAAAATACCCTCATGTTAATCCATTAAACATGAAACCTTCCCATACATCGTGGTCAAGTCATCAAATCGCAAGGACGTGATAGATGTACCTGGAATCTTATTGTGATTGACCTTAGAGTTATTACCTGACACCAACTGATGAGTTGGTACCACCAGGGTCTTTGTTTGTAAACTCTGTCTGCATAGTATGTAGGTTGTCAGTGAAACTCCGGATAAAGTTTTCTATTATACCAGCCTTTGTGTAGGAGATAAAGAGGACGAGAAAGAACCACTTCGCACGCCTAGAGTCTAACATCCCTTCTCTTGTCCTTAAAATTTTTCGACAGACGGAATTCACTAATCAAACTATCGAAAATGGTTGGACAGAGCGAACATTTATAGCCTCCGAAGCCGGCCGCATTTCTGTTTCTTCTCAATTATCATGCCAAAATCTCAATTTTGGTTAAGGATTCCAATAGTTTGGCAAATTGGGAAGAAGTGACAGGGAATGTTGATCTTGTCAAGGGCAACTAATGGAGCGTATCATTCATCCATCCAAGGACAAGAATCAGAATGGAACCACAAAACTAATCATAATGGTTTTAAACAAAATCACCAAACGGGCTACATTTCTCCCCGCAACTCTTCACAACTTATTACTGCCAGAGTTAAATCTAAAAAGTGGACTGCCAAATTCCAATATTACGCAGCTAAGACTTAAATTTACATGAACCTTTAATTTTACCAATGTTTGAGAAAGATGCCTACACGTGGCTGCTCCTAGATGTAAAAATTTGAGGGTCAAACTGCACGCTTTAGAATTTAAAGAAAAGTTGAACTTTAATGCCAAACGTTCCGACTTGTCTTCTTCAGTGGGTAAGATAATTAAAGATTAAAATCTGACTTTAATCTTTAATTATCTTAGCCACTGAAGAAGACAACAAGTCGAAACGTTTGGCATTAAAATTCAACTTTTTTTTTTACTTCTCCAGCGGGAATTATTTTACTATCGTGGACCAGAAGGGCTTTTGACCCTTCTGGTCCTAACCTAACCATACTCAAATTTAGTGAATATATTATTTTAATGAATTTTGGTGAAAAAAAAAATTTTTTTTTTAATTTCGAAAAAAAATTTTCTAAAATTTATTTTTGAATTCCGCTTCGAAAAAAAAAAAATTTTGTGATCAGGGGGGTAGGGGGGATTTTTGAAGGGAGGGGAGTCAGAATTCCTTCTGGTCCACGATAGTAAATTCTTACCGCTCAAATTTTTAGCTAAAAATTTTTATCAGCTAAAAAAGTTAAACGTTTTTCTAAACCTGACTGTATGTATTTTTTTCCATACACGTGGTATGTAGCGTGTTAACTGGATACCAAACTTTGAAAAAACGGATTCTGCCGTGGTTTTTTGTTTATATATTTCTCTGGCGACAACCTAGAGGGCGGGAACCTAGCTCATTCGATTCAGCATCAAATATACAACACAAATCAGTTATCCACTACCGATTTAGGTGACTTTCTATCAAGTAAAATATTTATGAGTGTGGAATTGGATACCAAAATTTGTCAAAAACGGTCTCTGTCTTGGTTTTTTCTTTATATCTTTTTCTAGCGTCCTCCTAGAGGGCTGGAACCTAGCTCATTCGATTCAGCATCAAATTTCCAATATGAATGAGTTATCAAATATTGAATTAGGTGACTTTCTAACAAGTTAAATATTGATGAGTGTGGAACTGGATATCAAACTTTGCAAAAAACCGTCTTTGTGGTGTTTTTTACTTTATATCTTTTTCTGGCGACTAAATAGAGGGCTGGGGCCTATCTCATTCGATTCAGCATCAAATTTTTAATGCGAATCAGTTATCCAATACCGATTTAGGTGACTTTCGATCAAGGTAAATATTTATGAGTGTTGTTAGGAACTGGATACCAAACTTTGTAAAAAACGGTCTCTGTCGTGGTTGTTTCTTTATATCTTTTTCTGGCGACCACCTAAAGTGTTGGGACCTAGCTCATTCGATTCAGCATCAAATTTCCAATAAGAATCCGTTATCAAATACCCAGATAGGTGACTTTCTATCAAGTGAAATATTTATGAGTGTGGAACTGGATACCAAACTTCATAAAAAACGGTTTATGTCGTTGTATTTTCTTTATATATTTTTCTGAGACCCTCCTAGAGGGCTGGGACCTAACACATTCGATTCAGCATCAAATTTCCAATAAGAATCAGTTATCAAATACGGAGTTAGGTGATTTTCTAGCAAGTTAAATATTTATGAGTGTGGAACTGGATACTAAATTTTGAGATAAACGGTCTCTGTCGTGGTTTTTTCTTTATATCTTTTTTTCCGGACTACCTAGGAAGCTGGGAATTAGCTCATTCAATTCAGAATCAAATTTCCAATAAGAATCCCTTATCAAATACCGAGTTATCTGACTTTCTATCAAGTTAAATATTTATGAGTTTGGACCTGGATACCAAACTTTGTAAGAAACGGTCTCTGTTGTGGTTTTTTCTTTATATCTTTTTCCAGCGACAAGTTAAAAAGCTGCGACCTAGCTCATTCCATTCAGAATCAAATTTCCAATAAGAATCCGTTATCAAATACCGAGTTATGTGACTTTCTATCAAGTTAAATATTTATGAGTGTGGAACTGGATACCAAACTTTGTAAGAAACGGTTTCTGTTGTGGTTTTTTTTTCATATCTTGTTTGAGCGACAAGCTAGACGCGTGGGACCTAGCTCATTCGATTCAGAATCAAATTTCCAATAAGAATCCGTTATGAAATACCGAGTTATGTGACTTTCTATCAAGTTAAATATTTATGAGTGTTGAACTGGATAAAAAACTTTGTAAAAAACGGTTTCTGTTGTGGTTTTTTCTTTATATCTTTTTTTAGCGACAAGCTAGACGGTTGGGACCTAGCTCATTCGATTCAGAATCAAATTTCCAATAAGAATCCGTTATCAAATATCGCGTTATGTGACTTTCTATCAAGTGAAGTATTTATGAGTGTCGAACTGGATACCAAACTTTGTAAAAAACGGTTTCTGTTGTGGTGTTTTCTTTATATCTTTTTCCAGCTAGAAGCGAGAGGGCTGGGACCTAGCTGATTCGATTCACAATCAAATTTCCAATAAGAATCCGTTATCAAATACGGAGTTATGTGACTTTCTATCAAGTTAAATATTTGTGAGTGTTGAACTGGATACCAAACTTTGTAAAAAAGGTTTCTGTTGTGTTTTTTTCTTTATATCTTTTTGCAGCGACAAGCTAGAGGGCTGGGACCTAGCTCATTCGATTCAGAATCAAATTTCCAATAAGAATCCGTTATCAAATACCGAGTTATGTGACTTTCTATCAAGTTAAATATTTATGAGTGTTGAACTGGATACCAAACTTTGTAAAAAACGGTTTCTGTTGTGGTTTTTTCTTTATATCTTTTTCCAGCGACAAGCTAGAGGGCTGGGACCTAGCTCATTCGATTCAGAATCAAATTTCCAATAAGAATCCGTTATCAAATACCGAGTTATGTGACTTTCTATCAAGTTAAATATTTATGAGTGTTGAACGGTATACCAAACTTTGTAAAAAACGGTTTCTGTTGTGGTTTTTTCTTTATATCTTTTTCCAGCTACAAGGTAGAAAGCTGGGACCTAGCTCATTCGATTCAGAATCAAATTTCCAATAAGAATCCGTTATCAAATACCGAGTTATGTGACTTTCTATCAAGTTAAATATTTATGAGTGTTGAACTGGATACCAAACTTTGTAAAAAACGGTTTCTGTTGTGGTTTTTTCTTTATATCTTTTTTGAGCGACAAGGTAGACGCGTGGGACCTAGCTCATTCGATTCAGAATCAAATTTCCAATTTCTTAGGCGATAGTTTATGGCTCAATACACTGAAACCATCAAGTTAAATATTTATGAGTGTTGAACTGGATAGCAAACTTTGTTAAATACGGTTTCTGTTGTCGTTTTTTCTTGATATCTTTTTCCAGCTACAAGGTAGAGGGCTGGGACCTAGCTCATTCGATTCAGAATCAAATTTCCAATAAGAATCCGTTATCAAATACCGAGTTATGTGACTTTCTATCAAGTTAAATATTTATGAGTGCTGAACTGGATACCAAACTTTGTAAAAAACGGTTTCTGTTGTGGTTCTTTTTTTATATCTTTTTCCAGCTACAAGGTAGAAGGCTGGGACCTAGCTCAGTCGATTCAGAATCAAATGTCCAATAAGAATCCGTTATCAAACACGGAGTTATGTGACTTTCCATTAAGTTAAATATTTATGAGTGTTGAACTGGATACCAAACTTTGTAAAAAACGGTTTCTGTTGTGGTTTTTTTTTTATATCTTTTTCCAGCTACAAGGTGGAGGGCTGGGACCTACCTCATTCGATTCACAATCAAATTTTGAATAAGAGTCCGCTATCAAATACCGAGTTATGTGACTTTCTATGAAGTTAAATATTTATGAGTGTTGAACTGGATACCAAACTTTGTAAAAAACGGTTTCTTTTGTGGTTTTTCTTTATACCTTTTTCTAGCTACAAGGTAGAGGGCTGGGACTTAGCTCATTCGATTCAGAATCAAATTTCCAATAAGAATCCGTTATCAAATACCGAGTTATGTGACTTTCTATCAAGTTAAATATTTATGAGTGTTGAACTGGATACCAAACTTTGTAAAAAACGGTTTCTGTTGTGGTTTTTTCTTTATATCTTTTTCCAGCTACAAGGTAGAGGACTGGGACCTACTTCATTCGATTCAGAATCAAATTTCCAATAAGAATCCGCTATCAAATACCGAGTTATGTGACTTTCTATCAAGTTAAATATTTATGAGTGTTGAACTGGATACCAAACTTAGTAAAAAACGGTTTCTGTTGTGGTTTTTCTTTATACCTTTTTCCAGCTACAAGCTAGAGGGCTGAGACCTAGCCCATTCGATTCAGAATCAAATTTCCAATAAGAATCCGTTATCAAATACGGAGTTATGTGACTTTCTATCAAGTTAAATATTTATGAGTGCTGAACTGGATACCAAACTTTGTAAAGCACGGTTTCTGTTGTGTTTTTTTCTTTATATCTTTTTCCAGCGACAAGCTAGAGGGCTGGGACCTAGCTAATTCGATTCAGAGTCAAATTTCCAACAAGAATACGTTATCACATACCGAGTTATGTGACTTTCTATCAAGTTAAATATTTATGAGTGTTTAATGATTATTTGTTAAACCGTATTAACGATAAAACGACGTTTTTAAAACGATTAAACGAGTTTGTTAAACCCTTTTAATGATTATTTGTTAAACCGTATTAACGATAAAACGACGTTTTTAAAACGATTAAACGAGTTTGTTAAACCCTTTTAATGATTATTTGTTAAACCGTATTAACGATAAAACGACGTTTTTAAAACGATTAAACGAGTTTGTTAAACCCTTTTAATGATTATTTGTTAAACCGTATTAACGATAAAACGACGTTTTTAAAACGATTAAACGAGTTTGTTAAACCCATTTAATGATTATTTGTTAAACCGTATTAATGACGACGTTACATTGTTAAAGCAGCGTGAAAATTGGAGTGTATTGAAAATTTTTCACTTTTGTTCATTCAGTCGATATACTTACGTCGGTCGAGCAACATCAAATTCAATTCATCTTGTAATTGTTTTACCTGCAACATCATTTAAGTAAGTCTTATTATTCTTAAAATGATAGTAATAGTATAAGCGGTTTAATAATGGTAACGAGTTGTATTGTTCAGCCGTTTCAATGATATTAGGAAACTATAACCGCTGTATTGAAACGATTTAATGAGTTTGTTAAAAAACTTGAACGATTATTTGTTAAACCGATTTAATGAAGTCAACATTACATTGTTAAAGCGGCGATTATTATTATAATATTTAGAAACCGTTGGACATTATTTTGAACAGTTTGATTGATATCACGACGTTATTAAAATGATTTAACGAGTTTGTTAAACCGTTACGAGTTTGTTGAACCCTATTAACCCTTTTAATGATTATTTGTTAAACCGTTTCAATGATTTGAATGATTATTTGTTAAACCGTTTCAATGATATAACGACGTTATTAAAATGACTTAACGAGTTTGTTAATCCTTTTGAATAATTATTTGTTAAACCGTGTTATTGATATAACGACGTTATTAAAACGATTTAACGAGTTTGTTAAACCCTTCCAATGATTATTTGTTAAACCGTTTGAAGACGTTATTAAAATGATTTAACAAGTTTGTTAAACCGATTTAATTAAGTCACAACGTTACATTGTTAAAGCGGCAGTTATTATTATAATATTTAGAAACCGTTGGACATTATTTTAAACCGTTTGATTGATATAACGACGTTATTAAAATGATTTAACGAGTTTGTTAATCCTTTTGAATAATTATTTGTTAAACCGTGTTATTGATATAACGACGTTATTAAAACGATTTAACGAGTTTGTTAAACCCTTCCAATGATTATTTGTTAAACCGTTTGAAGACGTTATTAAAATGATTTAACAAGTTTGTTAAACCGATTTAATTAAGTCACAACGTTACATTGTTAAAGCGGCAGTTATTATTATANACCGGTATAAAGAAACACTTTTATGTTTTACTACTATTTCTACGTTGTTACAATCCAATGTTTAATATCATTAACGAGTTTGTTAAACCGTTACTAGTTTGCTAAACCCTTTTAATGATCATTTGTTAAACCGTATTAATGATAAAACGACGTTATTAAAACGATTTAACGAGTTTGCTAAACCCTTTTAATGATCATTTGTTAAACCGTTTTATTGATATAACGACGTTACATTGTTAAAGCGGTTATAATATTTAGAAACCGTTAAAGATTATTGATTATTGTTAGAAATAAAGTAACAACTTTGTTAAAGCAGCGTTAAAATTCAATACAGAGCGTATTGAGAAATTCAATACAGCGCGTATTGAGAATTTTTAACTTTTGTTCATTCAGTCGATATCTTTAGGTCGGTTGAGCAACATCAGTTTCAACTCAGCTTGCTATTGTATTACATGCAACATCATTTAAGTAAGTCATTAATTGGAAACCGTTGTATTAAAAAAACATTTTAATTATTATTTCTTAAACCGTTTTATTGATATTACGACGTTACTTCGATAAAGCGGTAATAATAATTAGAAACTTTTAAAGATTATTGTGTATTATTAACGCCAAGGTTGCTATGAGAATTTATGAAACTATTGGCAACCTTGATTATAGCGGTGTACTGAAAACGGTGTACTGAATTAAAATCGTTCCTGAATTAAAATCGTAAAGACTTAACTTTTAAACCGTTACACCGTATAAACGTAATTAAAATCGTTTTAATGTTTATTGTTAGGGTTCAAGTTTTCAAGTGCATAAAAGAATGGAGGATAATCCAAATAAGCGTCAGAAGCTTGACAATGAAGAAGTGAAAGATGCAGAGAACAAAATTGGTGGGAATGTGATGGAAAAAGTTGATGACATTGCAGAAGAGTTTGTGAATGGTGTTGATGATGTGTTGAACAACCTGGATATGGATTCAGAAATTTATTATTCTTATATTCCAAAGTGTAAATATTATTTTATAAGTTTTCTAGTTTAGATTGGGTGTACCAATAGTGGATTGAGTAAAATTAAATTATGAAAAATTTTGTTTTACTCAAATTACTAAATATACTATTTACCTCTCTAAATTTTGTTTAAACTTTGACAGAAGCCAAGAATTGTGTAATTTGTGACTGGGTGTGTGTTAATCNATTGTGTAATTTGTGACTGGGTGTGTGTTAATCATTTATTTTTTTTATTGTTGTTGGGGACTGACGTTTTCCATTTATTTTCTGGAATAATAATAATTTTGTGCAACTATTCTGTAGATCCATTTTGTGGATCCATATTGCTGCACCATTTTGTGGAACCATTTTGTGGATCCATTTTGCTCTCGGAAGCTATTGGTATACCTGCGCTATCATGAAGTAAAAATAATATTTTGTTCTAATATAATTTTTATTNGCTCTCGGAAGCTATTGGTATACCTGCGCTATCATGAAGTAAAAATAATATTTTGTTCTAATATAATTTTTATTATTTGTACTTTTGTATTCTTAGTTGCCAGTGTAGGACAGTGTCATCCTACATGTGTTGTTGAGAGTGCCTCTTTATCCAGCGTAAACATGTCTTCAATTAATACGGATTTGGGAAATCTTCGTACCAAATTTCTTTTAGGTCAACTATCTATTGTACAAGAAGAAGCAATAATCCTTTGTAATAACAAACATTCTGAAATTCGGAATGGGAAGCGTGCAGGATTCCTTCTTGGCGATGGGGCAGGAGTTGGAAAAGGACGGACTGTTGCAGCTATTATTTACGATAACTATGTGAATGGACTGAAAAAGTCTATATGGATATCAGTTTCGCAGGACTTAGCGGATGTTGCTGCCAAAGATCTTCTAGATATTGATGCAGGAATTAATGTTTATAAGTTCCAGCGTAACATGAAAGAATTTAGTGAAGCAGTGCTATTCTGTACTTACAGTATGCTTTCTATCCCAGGGAAAATTAACAACAGTAATATTGATAAAGTCATATCCTTATTAGGAACAGATTTCAAAGGAGTGGTATGAATTTATTAAATATAACGGTGAATTAGACGAATTTTAATNTCCTTATTAGGAACAGATTTCAAAGGAGTGGTATGAATTTATTAAATATAACGGTGAATTAGACGAATTTTAATCACATGACATGTTTGGTTAGATTGCATTGGACGAGTGCCATAGAGCAAAAAATTTAGTGANACATGACATGTTTGGTTAGATTGCATTGGACGAGTGCCATAGAGCAAAAAATTTAGTGACTTCAAATGGTACTCCACGAGGGTCACGTTTTGGAAAAGTTGTAATGGAGTTGCAAGACCAGTTTCCAGCGGCTTGTGTTATTTATATTTCCGCGACTGGTGCTTCGGAGCCCAGAAACATGTTGTATATGAACCGGCTTGGAATTTGGGGGGATAATTGTGTTTTTAATAGCAAGGATGATTTTGAAAGAAAAATGAATGATAGGTAAATGAGATTTCGTGTTGCATGTTAAATAATTGATTTTTTTTTGTTTATAATCACTTATGTGAAACAGCGATGTTATCGGAATGGAGCTCATTGCTATATATCTAAAGAGCAAAGGAAGTTATATTNCACTTATGTGAAACAGCGATGTTATCGGAATGGAGCTCATTGCTATATATCTAAAGAGCAAAGGAAGTTATATTGCTAGACAGCTAAGTTTTAAGGGAGTCGAATTTAGCATCATTGAAACAAATCCTCCTAGTGAATTCATTGAACTTTATAATTCAGCAACGGTCGTTGTGAGTAAAGTTATGAGTAAGATAAGTTTATCATCACCATAATGATTGTTTATATATTTCAGTTCGTACTTGGATACAAAATTCTACAGTATTTGCCTAAAGCAAACAGAAAATCAATGATTTGGTACTGGTCATTGCACCAGCGATTTTTCAAACATCTTTGTTGCGCGTCTAAAGTTGACAAATTAGTTGAAATGACGAGGTGGGTATTCATCCAATGTTGGTTCAATAGACTAAATATATATTTCATTTTGATGGCACAAAACAAATAAATATTGTAATAATTGATTGCTGTTTTATTATATGGTTTTAGATATTTTTTGGCTAGTGGTAATTGCGTGGTAATTGGGCTTCAGACTACAGGAGAGGCAGCNTTATATGGTTTTAGATATTTTTTGGCTAGTGGTAATTGCGTGGTAATTGGGCTTCAGACTACAGGAGAGGCAGCCAAAGAATAAAGAGATTTAGTATAGTAATTTAGAAAAACGTATAATATGGTTGTGCAGAGCGTCAAAACTNAAGAGATTTAGTATAGTAATTTAGAAAAACGTATAATATGGTTGTGCAGAGCGTCAAAACTTCATGAATGGAAAAAAACTTGTGGCAATTGTATCAGATGCAGCTTCAACAGGCATAAGTTTACATTCTGACAAAAGGGTTGTAAACACTCGACAACGAATTCATATTACTATTGAGCTACCTTGGTCAGCAGACAAAGCTATTCAACAGGTAACTACACTAAGTGGTCCTTGCGAAGAGGCCGATTTTAAAGGTCAAGACTAAAAAGCTGACGGAGAATAGCTGACCGAGCTATCCGATAACTCGGTCAGATATGATCGGTTAGCATTTTGTCAGCTTTTTATCGTGTATTGAATCATGTCATGAGTACATTAATAATTATAAACTTCGTGATTTAGTTTGGTAGAACACATCGAAGTAACCAATTAAAGCCGCCGTGTTATATATTTATTGTGTCTGGCCTCGCAGGAGATAAAAGATTTGCTTCTGGAGTAGCGAAAAGGTAACTTCCGATTACTCATATCCATCAACCTAAAATCTTGCCGGCAGGTTGGCTTTTGTATTATTATTTTGTAACATTATATAAATTTGTATGATGTCACTTAAAGCTAGCCGAATGATGCTAATTTGATAGATGAAAACTAAAAAAAAATCGAAAAAAGGTAAAGGAAGGAATGGAATTATAAGTTAAAAAATGTATGGAAATGGAAACATGGAAAAATATGGAAAAATGGAAACCCATGTCTTTTAAGTTGTTGTAAATCTTAATAATAATAATAATAAGACATTTTTGATTACAGACATTTATTAAAAACAAAATGTTGTAAGGGCTTTTTTATATTTACAGAATTAACAACTCCTATATGCGATCGACAAATTCTAAGATCTTTTAAAATTGACAACGAAAACATAAACATAGAAGTTTTTAAAGTAGACAGAGGTCTTAGCTGGGAGATGGCTGTGGAGAAAAACAAAGTCTGTAAGGGAAAATGGGAAGGTTTTTACAAGAGCAAATACAAGAAGCGGAATATGGTTTGTCTAGTGGAAAAATCATCTCAGGGTTTTGTTAACCACTTCCCAAGCACTGGCCGATCAATTTCATTTTCATCTTTCCGAGATATTCAAAAAAATCAAAAAATTTCAGAAGATATTGCAAAAATATTCTGGGAAGAACAATATAATGAAACTTGGTCGCATTGCTTACACCATTTCATGTAAGGTTGATTTAATTTAATGGTAGATGTTGGAAAAAGTTACTGTAAAGGCGTATAATTTGTCTGTAAAAATTATTTGATTACAACAGGTACAGGAAAACCTCTATTTCCCGAACTCGCTCTGATTGGCTAAATCAAGTTCACTCCACCCCTCCTCACATTCAGGTACCGTAAAGTGTCGCGTAACGGTCAACGGAATTCAAAAAAAATTTTTTTTTTTTTTTTTTGAATTTTCTGATTTTTAATTCAAAATTATTATTAATATTATTATTAATTTAATTCAATAGCATCATTCAAACTTTTCGCAAGTTTTAAAACAATTAATTACAGTAGTATCCTTCACTTGACCCCAAGGCTGACAAAGCAACTCGATACCATTAGCAAGAGTAATTTCATTTAAATTTTTGCCTACATCGAGCATTTTCACTACAAGCTTTGAATAGTTCTGCTTGACACAGTTAATTATTCCAGCATCGAGCGGTTGGCCTTTGCTTGTGGTGTTAGGAGGCAAAAATTATTTCTTTTCAAAAACTTTTCTAGCCAGCCATTGGAAACGGATTTTTCAAATGTCATTTCTGCCTTTACTTTAATAAAGCATCCGGAAATTGGAATTCCTTGTCCACGAAGTTTTAAAATCCACTCCATCAAAATTGAATTTTTCTCTTTGACATTGTTCTCGACAATGTATTTCCGAACCTTAAAACAATGCGAAAGTAAAGAAGGAGAGGCGATAGGATTTGAATCCACTCAAGCCATAAAACGGAAGTTACAAAAAATAAAACTAACAGAAATTATGGTATTTTGAGTTACACTTACCTTAGAATCCCCTTTGAAATCGAGAATTCCTCCTTTCTGCTTCAAAATGTTAGAAACTGTAGATTTACTAATTGAATGGGCCTGACATACATCTTTTCTGGTCTTATTTGTTAGATCCAATAATACTTGCTGCTTTGTATACAATGACAAACGTTTAAGTGGTTTGGATTTATCCATAGAAATAATTAAATTAACTTAATTAAATTAGTAATAATAATCCACAAAATAATTATATAAATTAGCCCGCCACATTATTTGAATGTTTACGGTAACCGCCACGTGAGGTGAGACGGGGTTGAGTTATCTGGTTTCGGAAATAGAGGTTTTCCTGTATTTGGAATGCCATAAAGAAGGAAGCGACGAAAGTTGCACGTTCGGTTCACGCTGCAAAATAAATTATTTGTTGACAGGAAATATTNATAAAGAAGGAAGCGACGAAAGTTGCACGTTCGGTTCACGCTGCAAAATAAATTATTTGTTGACAGGAAATATTTTAAAAGTATGGCATCGTGTAAGGGAACATGATGTACAAGTTGTTCGAGTGCCGTATTGTATGTCGGGAAAAGAAGTTGGAATACTAATGTTGGAAGACGTTTACAAGAAAATTGAAGCTTACCTTGACGGTGTAATGGAAGATCGATGTTCGGATGATGAAAATTTNGAAGACGTTTACAAGAAAATTGAAGCTTACCTTGACGGTGTAATGGAAGATCGATGTTCGGATGATGAAAATTTATTAACAGATATAGAAAGTGAAAATGATTCTTCAGAAAATGAATGTCAATTTGAAGATACAGAAATATGCAAATAGTATATATTTAGTTATGTATACATTTGAGTTATAAAACGGGCACATTTCAATCGGTTAATTTTGAATTATGTAACCTTCCGACTTCTATTTCTGTTTACTTTGGATATCTGTAAAAATCCAATCTCAAAATTCATTTTCTCAGTCTTTAACATCGGTTTAATAATGTTACAGAGGTTTGTTGTGGAACCGTTTTAATGATAAACGTTAATCTGGTTTAATGGTAATAAACATTGAAATATAACAATGTAGAAAATAGCAAAACAACCGGTTTAATAATATTCAAGTGTTGAGTTTAATTGTTTATCCAATTTAATGACATTATTAATCGTAGCGTTGTTTTTCATGTTTATGAATCAAATTTTTAATTCTTATCTTTCAGTCGAATTACTATTGTAGGACAATCAACATCTTGTAAAGTGAGCTCCTACAGTACATGTCACAAGCGAACGGACCGATTTTGGGTTCTGTAATCTCCCTCACACTAAAGAAATAATGAAGTTGGGTGTTGAGGTTATCATAAAACTTGCTGCGAGATACACTTTTTCCCTGTGGAGTAGATGGGCATATTGGAAACAAAAATTTTATAGCAATTGTAATTTTAGGTTGTTGTAACTAATCTTGAGTGGAACTAAAAACTTCTCAAAAAAATTAAAAAATTAAGACATGAAAATCAAAAACTTATGAAAATATTACACAAATAATTTTAAGGTTTTTCAGATCGGAACTTATTCTCGGATTAAATAGCTGTGAATACTGACCGCGCAAATAAATTCAAATTTTAACCATATTCTAGACAGTTGCACGAAAATTTTATTTATGGTAACAGAATATTTTTTCATAATCCTTAATCATTAATATTNAGACAGTTGCACGAAAATTTTATTTATGGTAACAGAATATTTTTTCATAATCCTTAATCATTAATATTATAATAATATATTATAATGGTATAATATAAATATATTATACATTATAAACTATAATCTAAATATAATATTATAATATATTATAATAATATGAATGAGGCTAGGGAAGGTAAATAATGAACTTTTTTTCTTTTTTTGTAATATTTAATAATGATTCTAGTAGTAGATAATTTGACTTTTTGAGGGAAAATGGTCTATAATGTAATTTCACTC
>NIPM01000369.1:354-17006 GCA_002738285.1 Holacanthella duospinosa | reverse complement strand
TAATGCTATTCACCAGGTTACTGTCGAGCAGCAGAATAAGCATCGACGAGTGTCAAGGCAGTGTTTGGATAGCCGGTTCTTGGTAATTAGTGTTCGATAAATCTCGAAAACACACTATTATAGAACCAAAAACTTAATATTTCTCCTCCCCAGTGCACCCCAACTACCGTTCACTTTCCATTACAAGTTTGAGAGAAAATGGGTGGGGTGAGATATTCAATTCTTGGTTTCATAATATTACAATCAAGGTTCCTTGACAACAAACAGTTTTTTAGCTTTTTTAGTTCTTTGTTGTCAAGCAACCTTGATTACAATAATCGGAAAAGCTTAACTTATGTGTTTTGTGTAACCAGGCAAATAGGAATATTAAAAACCATGCTACGGAAAAGGAATTTCATAAATTTGAATATCACAGGGAAATCAACGATAATTGTAGTAGCTCTGTAAGAATGTTTCTATACAATCAGAGGTCAAGCAAAGTGCAAAGCAACATTGAAATTCTATGTTCAAATGGGTCAGTTTATGCCCATTCCGTTGTATTGAAATGTAAGCCATTGTGATGAATGAACGTTACTTTAAGGTATGTATATCTATAATACTTTTGTAGGTGAGCCAGGATTTTTTACACACTATTTTAAAAAATGGGAAGATAAAAAAGAAAAAAAATCGGAAATGTTTTCGTTTACGTTTAATTTGGATCATACTTCTACTCAGATGATGGAAACAATGCTAGAATTCGTTTATTTAAATTGCGTGTCAGACGTATCATTTAGTAAGATTAAAGAAATTTACGAATTGCTGAAAAGGCTGGACATGCCCGAATTTGCCGTCTGTTTAGAAGAAATGGTTGAAGAATATTTTAAGAATTTGAAAGAGGAGGCGATAAAAGAAGTATGTACGGGGTACTTATGTACTACACTCCCTGAAAAATTATTGTGTAACGTGGCGGCAGGTTTAGATAAACAAATGTAAAACTTTTTATCTTTTGTAAATTTCTAATTATAGTAACTTAGCTATGGTTGTTGGATCAGANACTATTTTAAAAAATGGGAAGATAAAAAAGAAAAAAAATCGGAAATGTTTTCGTTTATGTTGAATTTGGATCATGCTTCTACTCAGATGATGGAAACAATGCTAGAATTCGTTTATTTAAATTGCGTGTCAGACGTATCATTTATTAAGATTAAAGAAACTTATGAATTGCTGAAAAGGCTGGACATGCCCGAATTTGCCGTCTGTTTAGAAGAAATGGTTGAAGAATATTTTAAGAATTTGAACGAGGAGGCGATAAAAGAAGTATGTACGGGGTACTTATGTACTACACTCCCTGAAAAATTATTGTGTAACGTGGCGGCAGGTTTAGATGAGTAAGTTTATTTAAACAAATGTAAAACTTTTTATCTTTTGTAAATTTCTAATTATAGTAACTTAGCTATGGTTGTTGGATCAGAATATTTCAAAAATCTAATAACAGAATCCGATGCTGTGTCAGTCCTTAGAATTTTGGCTCTTATTAAAGATATGCCTTTCTCAGTTCCTAACTTGTGGTAAAATTAGAATTAATTACATTCGTAAGGAAGGGTTAACTAATGATATATGATTATTGTTAAACAGCAGGGAATGTCTTTCTCCCATATCAAGACAAAGCTAAGACGTCCAAAAAAACAACAGTTTACTTTCACAAGACACTGTGAGTTTGGGTGATAGTGAAATTGTGGAGGTCGAACAAGGTCATAAACTTGTGGAAGGTGCGCAGGACAATAATGTACATATCGAGGAAATGTCTTCATTGCAAACTTCCACATGTACCGTAGATTTGTTGCAACCTTTCACATGTACCGTGGCTCAACAAATTTCACCTGTACTGTGTAATGTACTAGTGATGGAATTGTTTTGTTTCGTTTTGTTTAAGTGGTTAAACAAAAACGAAACAAAACAATAAGACTGTAAACAGAAACAAAACAAATAATTGGACTGATAAACAAAAACGAAACAAAACGAAACAAAACAAAACAAAACGAAACAATAAACAATTTTTGGCGTTTTTATTTAGAGTGCTAAACAAACTAAATTTAACAGTTTACAACATTTCATAGCTTTGCGCTGCACTGTTTCCAAGGTAAAGCGACCACTAACTACTCTTGATACCCCAAAATTTTCTCGGCCACGGCTACCCCAAAGCTTTGCTCGTTGTTTTTATCCTTGAACGCTAACCAACATTTCAGCGAAATACACTCACGGATTGTTTCTGATGCCATTTTCTGTCGTTTAGTTGTTAATAGATCTGGGCCAAGAGAAAAGAGGCGCTCTACCGGTACTCCAGTTCCACATACTGATAGGTAGTCTCTAGCCATTTTTGCCAAATTTGGGTATTCCGGTTCATGTGTCTGAAAACACAAAAATTTGGATTCCTCAATCTATTAATCCACTGAACTAGGCAAAACTATTACCTTCCACCACCCTAAAGCACCGTTGTCCACTAAACCCGAACAAATTGGTCTCTCCTTAAGAAACCTTTCCATTTCATCACTCGAGGAATCTCCTTTATGTAAAGTCGATAGTTGTTGAGCCAAAAATGACTGTGGGAGAGCCGGTTGTGTTTTCTCTAAATTCACCGGCTTATAAAATTCGTTCCAAATTTGTAAGACTTGTCTAGGATAAAAAAATTTTATACTTCTATTTAATATAAATTAATAATATTCATAATATAATTAATAATGTATATAATTTAATTTTAATACTTAAACTCAAGAGCAAAGTTCATACCTTTTATATCCAGCGATTATATTCGGTTTGAATTTCATAGTTTCGCTATAAACCTCTAGCTTGAATCTCGGATCCAAAACTAATAAGTTATATGAAGTGGTTTATATAGAGTATATATAGGTAAAATCAATTTGAGGGATTATAATTTCGTATACCTGTTCCTAAAATATAGACAGCGCCGTCGGATGTAGGATAATACTTGTCAATTTTAGCTCTTCCTTTTGTAGCGGCCATTTTAATCCAGTCGGGAAATTGTTTTCCGTTCTTGTCCAGCCCCTTTATGTTTTTTTTTCAAATTAACCTCATACTTTTCCAAATGGTTGAAAACTGTGTTGTATACAATAGAACTGTACGATACTGTTGGGAACTTCTCCGATGATAGAAACGTTGTTATATCTTTGAAGGGCTAAAGTTAATAATCGAAATTAATATTCAAGAACACTACTCACAGATAACAAAATTACCGCCAACAAGTCCAGTAATAGAACCAAACAGTCCCACTCATGCCCAGATAGCGCGTACTTTCGCAGTTCATTATCAGCCATAATGGTACAATCAAGTGCCTGTTTGTTAAAGCGTTTAGTTAAATTCGACTGTCATGTAATTTGTTCCTCAACTTACCACTCTCAATTTCAATGCGCGGACCATCATGTCGTGAGTTGAATTCCATCTGGTCCTGACGTCGGAAATAAGCTCAAGCTGCTCAAGGTTTGATGCTTTACATTGCCTTTGAAAAGTTTCTCTACGCTGAGGAGATGCTCTGATTTTGGTAACACATTTACGCACCTTCAAATAGTTTGGTCAAAACACAGGTAAACAGTCAGATCAAATGTGAGAGAAGTGCTGAATAGGATTTTGGTTAGACTTTTGTTTATACCCTTGAAATTAGTCCGTTCTGATTTCTCAATTCACACTCTAACTCATCATCGTCGCTTCCGTGTAATTCCGATCCGAGGCATTCTTCGTCCACCGTTTTAATTATGTCGTTGCAAGCTAGATTTAGGATATGTGCTAAGCATCTTACACGATAGTTTGTGGCATCAAACTGCAACCCCTGATAAAGATTATTACATTTTAGTTGGCAAGAATGGTTAAATAACGTAATATAGTATCATTATACTAACCTTCTGTTTCGCAAGCTCCTCGAAGTGAAAGAAAAAAGTATCCATGTTGGAAGCGTTATCTGTCGTTACTGACAATATTTTGTGAGCTATGTTGAACGAGTCTATGACGTTCCACAATTCCACAGCCAAGTTTAACCCAGAGCGTGGTCCGCTCAAGAGTTTAAGGTCAAGCATGCAATAATTGAACACCCAGTCCAAGCTGACCCACTGCGCAATTATCCCTAGAAATGGATAGCCGTTTCGCGATGTCCAACAGTCAATTATTAGTGATATTTTTCCAGGAACTGCCTATAAATGTAGAGAAGTTTTAAATTTCTCAAGTTAAAAAAAAATTAAAATTGAAACCAACCTGAATAATTTTTGTTAAATCTGCCAGCTCAACTCGATACAAGTCCGCAATTTCTATACGAATGGTTTTCCTACATGGAGCTTTTGCGTTTGGGTTTAGGTAATAGAATAATTCCTGCCAATTTTTGCTATCTGCCAAGGAGAATGGTTCGTTTTCTTTGACAATTACTTCAGTGAGCTTCCTCTTGAACACTTCTGTACTGAATTTCTGGAATTAATTTACAAAGTGTAGTATACAAATATTTTTGGAGCAAATACACAGCCTGTTTACAAAACACGGATACTGAGCGTAGATAAACCCTTGATAAAGGTGAATAAGGTGGTGAATGTACTAGTGATAGGTAATCAAAAAGTAGGTCAACAAATTTTGACTGAGTATGTGGAACATAAGCATCTACCAAATTTTGATTTTACTCTACAATTTCAGCACCTTATTCACTTTTGCCCAGGGTCGGTTTAGGCTCAGTATCAGCTTTTTGGAACATGGTGAACAATGATTGTGCGAGATTTACCTCTCTTTTAGCTGTTGGATTGCTCACCAGCAAATCTATTACAGTCGGCGGTGCATCGGCTCCTTTTAGGATTAGTGGATGCTTTGTTGTCATATGGTTCCATAAGTTACCGGGTGAGCCGTTTTTGGCTTTCATAAAGCTAGAACTACAAGAATCAATTGAAAATACGTATTGTTTCATAATTTCTTGTTGTTAAGAAAGTTATTGATTCATGCAAATTACGTACCTGCAATATTTACAAGCAAATCTGCCGTTATCTTCATTGTAATTGAAGAAACCATAAATCTTCGACGTCGATTTCTGGTTCTTAGACCCATGCGCTGAGAGTAAATCAATCAATTCTTCACCATCGCTAGAATGCCTATCTCTAATTCCTGCACACAAATCAGTTGGTGTGACTGAAGTCATCCTCTTTACAACTTGGTCAAATTTGGAAAGAATTTGTTAAACCTAAAATGTGCTTCGTCTGAGAATCTATTAATTCAAACATCACACATGATGCACAGTGCGTGAGATTAACGACTGAACGGAAATACTCACACTACCCTACCCTCGTCATTACACATGGGCACCCAAATTCGCCTTATGTGAAATTTTAAAATTAACATTCAGTGTGTAAACGCACGATGTAAATTAAAAATTAATTTGATAATTAGAAATTTCAAAGTAAGATTTCATATAGTATCAATACTCATCCCAATAGTTGAACAATATTCTTCAGCGTAAATTGCTTCTTCTCTTAGACTCCGGGGCGTATGGAAATATTTCCAACGCATTTTCCAGTTCCTTTGCCGTGACCCTAGACGTCAACAAAGGCTGGAATTTCATGACTTTGCTTAAAATGTCTTTTTCTCAGTTAAGTCTCCTCAGGTAAGTTCTAAAAATCTGGTGAATTCCGTAATTGGTAATCCGATAATGTTAAATTTGAATCCATTATATGAAAAAATTTTTCCAGCGTAATTTATAATTGCAAAGTTNCATGTATGATTATTGTTAAACAGCAAGGAATGTCTTTCTCCCATATCAAGACAAAGCCAAGACGTCCAAAAAAAACAACAGTTTACTTTCACAAGACAATGTGAGTTTGGGTGATAGTGAAATTGTGGAGGTCGAACAAGGTCATAAACTTGTGGAAGGTGCGCAGGACAATAATGTACATATCGAGGAAATGTCTTCATTGCAAACTTCCACATGTACCGTAGATTCGTTGCAACCTTCCACATGTACCGTGGCTCAACAAATTTCACCTGTACTGTGTAATNCATGTACCGTAGATTCGTTGCAACCTTCCACATGTACCGTGGCTCAACAAATTTCACCTGTACTGTGTAATGTAGTGCTGTCGTCTACAGATCATTCTACGGGCGAAACAGTGAATCAACAGGGAACGATATTGGAAAGTATACAAAAATCCATTGTGCATAGTNATCATTCTACGGGCGAAACAGTGAATCAACAGGGAACGATATTGGAAAGTATACAAAAATCCATTGTGCATAGTAACGAAATTTCTTCATTGCAAGGTTCAGCATTAACCTCTCTCGTAACACAAGTCTCCGAAGCAACAGACTTCATTGATACAAGGTATAATTNTTCGTTGCAACCTTCCACATGTACCGTGGCTCAACAAATTTCACCTGTACTGTGTAATGTACTGCTGTCGTCTATAAATCATTCTACGGGCGAAACAGTGAATCAACAGGGAGCGATATTGGAAAGTATACAAGAATCCATTGTGCATAGTAACGAAATTTCTTCATTACAAGGTTCAGCATTAACCTCTCTCGTAACACAAGTCTCCGAAGCAACAGACTTCATTGATACAAGGTATAATTTACGGTTTGATGGTTATTTGCATCGTGGTTAACAGTTAACATTGAATTTTTATACGAAATACAACAACTTGATAATAAAGTTTAATTAAAGATCACTAATTTAGTTTTGGCTCATTAGTAAAATAATTGCACAATAATAATAAGACAATTTATTACACAAGACAATTATAAGACAAGTAACATATTTTATGTTCCATAGACTTGCAAAACCAGTAACCGTGGAAAACATTACGTGGTATCAAAAAAAAAAAGAAATTTTTTGGATGTACTGACAGTTACTCCAAAAAAAGCTGCAATAATAGGTATGTTTTAGCAAATTTGTATGTTACATATCAGATGCATTACTTTGAAAAATGCTATTGAATTCCTCATGACAACATATTCCATATTATTATTTATTAATAACGTTCATTAATATCAGGGTCCATGGAGACCATTTGTTGTCCCTTCGCTTTATAGGGTTGTTCAATGTTCCTTGACGACAAGAAACAAAAATCACGCTGATAAGGTTTGGACCATAACTCCTTTTTTTTTAATTTTAGAAATTTTAAAGTCGGATGTCGAACCGTCATCTGAGATCGTTTCCATGGTTGCATTTTTACATTGAAATAATGTTAAAAATTAAAAATTAAATTAATTCTAACTTTGATAAAGTTTGTTTATGAGTTTCTAATTTGTTATTTTTTCAAAATTTATAAAATTAAAAAAAAAAGGAGTTATGGTCTAACCTTATTAGCGTGATTTTTGTTTCTTGTCGTCAAGGAACCTTGGGGTTGTTAGAATTTCTCCTCAAAAATCTCCAATGCCAAACACCAAACCTGTCCGACCCTATAAAGCGAAGCGACAACAAACGGTCTCCATGGACCCTGATTAATGTAAATTGGTTCATACTTATGCAGAGCATTGGGAATGGGAGAGATATGGGGTCTTTACCTTCTATAGTAGTAGTCATGTCTGCTTAGTCTTTACCATGACTTTACAGACGAATCAGAAATAGATGACTTTACAGACGAATCAGAAATGGAACATGAAACTACTATACTGGAAAAAGAAAAATATGTACCCTATTCAAAGAAATGTGATGGAGAAAAACGGAATTTAAAGTTAAAATTTATTTACTCTGCAGAAGATGATAATTACCTACTGTGCATGGCGAGTAAATTATTTAAATTATATGGCAGAATACACTGGAAGGACATCAAGGCACAACTCAACAAAGACGAACCCAATCAAAGCAAATGTAAAACAGTAAATAGTATTAGAAAGCGTTACGTGAAACTTACACGAAACACCAAATAAATTATGTATCTATTAAATTACACTATATATTTTGAAAAGTTTATATGATAATGTTTGGATAGAGAGGTGGATGATTAAAACAGTAAAATTCTTTGTATAATAAATAAAACGAAGGGAACAAAATATTTTGAATTTTATTTGAATTGAATTTTGAATTTTGAAAAAATTATTGTCATTGTCAATTTTGAAGAGAGCCCATAGGAAACTTTATCAAAGAGCCCGAACAGAGCCCATAGTCAAACGCCGAGCTTTACACGTGAAGGGAACGACATAAGGATCAAAGTATTAACCCCTTGCTTTGTCTTCCCGCACCCATTCCGTTGCTTCCCGCACCCCTCCCGTTGCTTCGCGCACCCCTCCCGTTGCTTCCCGCACTCCTCCCGTTGTTTTCCTCACCGCTGCCGTTGCTTCCCGCAGCCATTCCGTGAGTTCCCACGGTCCTCCCGTAGGATCCCACAGCCCTCCCGAGTCTACCGCAGCTCTCCCGTGGGCTCCCGCAACTTTCTCGTGGGTTTCCATAGGCTTCCCGAGTCTACCCATAGCTCTGCCTTGTGTTTCCACAGCCCCCCGGTGGGATCCCGCAGCCCTCCCGAGTATATCCTCACCTCTCCCGTGGGTATTTGCAGCCCTCCCGTGTGTTCCCACAACTCTCTCGCGTGTTCCCGCAGCCCCCCTGTAGGTCTCCGCTGCGCTTCCAAGTCTTTCCACAGCCCTCCCGNCAACTCTCTCGCGTGTTCCCGCAGCCCCCCTGTAGGTCTCCGCTGCGCTTCCAAGTCTTTCCACAGCCCTCCCGCGTCTTCCCACAGCCCTCCCGCGTCTTCCCGCAGCTCTCCCATAGGCTCCCGCAATTCTCTCGTGGGTTTCCATAGGCTTCCCGAGTCTACCCATAACTCTGCCTTTTGTTTCCACAGCCCTCCGGTGGGATCCAGCAGCCCTCCCGAGTCTATCCTCAGCAGCTCTCCCGTGGGTATTTGCAGCCCTCCCGTGTGTTCCCACAACTCTCCCGCGTGTTCCCGTAGCCCTCCCGTGTGATCCCGCAGCCCTCCCGTAGGTGCCCGCTGCTCTCACAAGTCTTTACACAGCCCTCCCGTGGTATCCCGCAGGGTTCCCGTGGGTTCCTGCAGCCTTCTCGTGGGTTTCCGCAGCCCTCCCGAGCCTTACCGCAGCTGTCCCGTAGGTCGTTAGGTTGTTGTTAATTTTTAAATTTAACTTTTTGCGTAGATAATTTATGATGCAGACATACTTGAGGTTTAGGTTACCCATCATGGTAAGTTTTTTTAATTTAAATATCTCGAGAACGAAATTAGAAAGTTTAATGGAAGGTAGGATTGTGGACGTTAATCTTTAGTCTATTACAATTCTACTTAGGAATTTGGAAAGGAGAAAGGGAGATAGGAGACTGCAAATTGCGGTCCCAAGGGTTAAAGTTTGGCAAAACGGAGGTTTTCCGCTCACTCCAATTTTTAGAAATAATATAGAAGAAAATGCGTAGTAAATCATTACACATGAATTGACTAAGGTGATTAGCCTGAATTGACGTAACATCAAGCGACAAAAAAATGAAGAAAAATTAAAAAAATTTTATTTTAACATGTTGGGTAAAAATTTTTTTTATAGTAAAGTTTCAATTCCGAAATCTTATGCATAAAAATATTAATTTTGTTACTATTTGTATTTGTGTTTCTAGATTTCTGAATTGAAACTTTACTATAAAAATTTTTTTTCCCAAAAATATTTAAATAAATATTATTTTATGTTGGGAAAAAAAATTTTTATAGTAAAGTTTCAATTCAGAAATCTAGAAACACAAATGCAAATAGTAACAAAATTAATATTTTTATGCATAAGATTTCTGAATTGAAACTTTACTATAAAAAAAATTTTTACCCAACATGTCGTTAAAATAAAATTTTTGTAATTTTTCTTCATTTTTTTGTCGCTTGATGTTACGTCAATTCAGGCTAATCAGCTTAGTCAATTCATGTGGAATGATTTACAATGCATTTCCTTCTATATTATTTCTAAGAATCGGCGTGAGCGGAAAACCTCCGTTTTGCCGAACTTTAACCCTTGGGACTGAAATTTGCAGTCTCCTATCTCCAAGTAGCGTCGACTTTTCTTGCATTTAGAAAGGTGAAAGGAATGTAGTTAGGACGTGTTTTATTTACTTTGCGTTTAGTAGACGATCATTTGTGCTATAGTCTTCATAGTGGGAACACCTAAAGGAAACTTACAATCGATCAGAAATTTGACGGATATAACAGGTGAATTATTACTGGTGAATTATTATATTGTGAACTACAGGTGAGTTCATTGAGCATTAATTTCATATCGAAATTTTCTAAAATCTTCATAGAGATAAGTTATAATAAATTGTATTGGTGAAGCATTCATTTCATATGGAATTTACTTCTTCGGCAGAATTTTCTGAATATCCACAAATGTTAGGTTGTTGGATGAATACTAGGGATCCACAAATGTTGTTCTCCATAATATGGACACAGATCAAAGTTAGTACTTAGGTACGTACAGTACTAAGGTACGTACAGTACTTACGTATACGTACAGTACTTGGGTACGTACAGTACTTAGGCACGTACAGTACTTACGTATACGTACAGTACTTAGGTACGTACAGTACTTAGGTACGGGTGTTACTTACGTATACCTACAGTGCTTAGGTACGTACAATACTTAGGTACGTACAGTACTTAGGTACGTACAGTAATTAGGTACGTGTATTACTTACGTATACCTACAGTACTTAGGTACGTACAATACTTAGGTACGTACAGTACTTAGGTACGTACAGTACTTAGGTACGTACAGTACTGACGTATACGTACAAAAAGAAAAAATCGAACCGCGAACCGATACCGATCCAAGGAAAGAAAAAAATATCGAACCGCGAACTGATACCGATCCAAGGAAAGAAAAAAATATCGAACCGCGAACCGATACCAATCCAAGGAGAAAAAAATAATTCGAACCCGAACCGATCCACCGACCAGCCATTTTTGTCTCGATACCGAACCGAACCGAACCGGTTCGGCCGATACGGTTCGAATGTTGGATCGAGTTTCATCTGTGAATATGGATCCACATTTGTGGATATTCAGAAAATTCTGCCGGGAAAGTAAAGCTCAGCCAAAATCCGGTGAAAAAAATCCAAAATATTTGAAATAGATATACGGCTAATGCCAAGCACAGGTGTCGCTTCGACCCTCCGCTGCTGCTCCTACCGCTACCGCTATTTGAATATTGATTTCAATTCACTTTTGAATTGCGATTTATATTTTGAATTAAGATTTCGATTACAATTTTGAATTTTGAATTTTGATTTGTTTGATAATTTATATGTTTAAAAATTTGTAAGTGACTCACCTCTGTGTTTTGCTCCCTTTAATTTGAATGAATTTTGGATTGAGTAATATTTGTAGATATTCCAGTGGTTCCTTTTATACTGACTGGTTAGTTAACCAATTCAAGTACCTTGGTTGATTTTCCAGCAACACGACAGAGCTTTTGATAATCCTGTTTTTGTTTATGTTAGGTTCGGTTCGGAGGTGCGGTTCGGAGTGGTCGCCGATTCTTAAGGGGTTCGGAAGGCTCGCCGATTCTTAAGGTGAGGAGAGGATTAATGCTGGTGGAGAATTCTGGTGAGAAAGTTGGT
This sequence comes from Holacanthella duospinosa, assembly GCA_002738285.1. NCBI lineage: Eukaryota > Metazoa > Arthropoda > Collembola > Poduromorpha > Neanuridae > Holacanthella > Holacanthella duospinosa. The sequence goes on along the minus strand of NIPM01000369.1, from coordinate 5,449 downwards.
GAATATGTTTTTTTCCCTTGGGGTCGGGATGGGGCTCGGGCTCGAGCTCTATTTATTTATTTCCTTGGGCTCGGGCTCTTTTATTTTTTTTAAACTTATAATTTTTTAGAAAATTTTTATCATGACCAATGTTAAGGGTTTGAAACATACTACAAATTATAAGAATGTAAACAAGCTATGAAAAAAATTAAAATTCATAAATTAAAACCAGGCTGAATTTTATTCAACCAATATTCTATGCCACATTCATAACGCCTTGTGATTTTTATTACGGGCTAAAATTTTCCATTTTTTATTACGGGCTATTATTTTAGTTGCATTATTAGCATTATTCTGGCTGAAGATTTCTAGTTACATATTCAGCCCTAACATTGAGTGAAAGTAACTACTTTCTTTATACCTACAGCCCAACCAGTTAGCTTTGGTTCAGGACATTTATTGAGAATAACTTCTATACGGCTAAATTTTTGAAAGGCAGATTTTTTGCAACTAATTGTCATGCTGTTAGACGAATATGTGCCTAATTTCAACCCATTACCACAATTAGCGGGGTCACAGGGCGAAAAAACCAAAAGTGAGGAGTGAGAAAGCGACCACTAAGCTTTGGTTCACCTTTACTTTATTATAGATTTACGAACAATTCATAAGGAATTACTTAAGAAATGAGATGATTAATAGTTTATTGAATTGCCTTTAGCCAGGATTAATTCAAAAAGACGATTTGACATCGAGGAAACCAACGTTCGTAGCTTCGAATCCGGATATTCTATCCATGCATCTTGAATCGCCATTTTGAGATCAATGATAGAATTGAATTGTCTCCCGTTGGCGTAAACTTTTCGCGCAAGGACACCCCATAAGTTCTCGATTGGATTCAAGTCTGGAGATCGAGGTGGCCACACCATTATTGGAATTTTCAAATGTTCAAGGAATTGTTTTGTGGATTTAGCGGTGTGACAGCTCGCGTTGTCCTGCATAAATATACCATTTCCTCGGCCTAGACGATGAAAGTGAGGAAGAAGGTAGTTTTGAAGATGAGTTTGGTACTCCAAAGCATTTTGGCGAGCTGAACAGAACGCAAGAGGAGTCTTGCCATGGTAACTGAAAGCCGCCCAAATCATCGTTGATCCGCCACCGCATTGACGCTTAGAAAATATCAATGGAGTTTTTCTTAGGTCATGCCAATAATTCGAAAGACCATCAGGTCCATCCAAATTGAATTTCTTTTCATCGCTCCATACACAATTTTGCCACTGAATTTCCCAACCGATTTTTTCTTTGGCCCATGACAACCGCTTTTCCTTGTGGATTGGTGTAAGCGGAGGTTTCTTCAGTTTTCGACCATATTTGATAACTTTCGAGTCCACCAACACTTTCCTTATTGTTTCCTTACAAACTGGAAGCATAAGTTCATGCTTGATCTGGGCCAAAGAAGTCACTTTGTTACTTGCAGCTTGAATTATTCGTCTTTTGTCCCTAAGTGAAAGTTTCCATGCCTTCTTAGGCTTCCCTTTTGGGACTGAGCTGCAGTTGTTTCGTATCTGATAATTGATGCAATTAATGGATCTACCCATTAGAACTGCAATTTGACGATTTGAACGTCCAGAACGATAAAGGCTGAAAATTTGACCCAGCTCAAATGGAGTCAGTAACTTTCCTCGTCCCATGGCAATGAACTAGGATAAAAGTAAGCACAGACATAAAAAGAGAAGTGTATTTAACAAGATTTTAGCAAATTGATAATTATACTTACCTAATTATGTAATTTTCATAAGCGGAAGAAGTTATTTCACAAGAAAAAGCGCAAAATCAAACAGTGAACCAAAGCTTAGTGGTCGCTTTCTTCCCTCTCACTTTTGATTTTCGCTCCCTGTGACCCCGCTAATTATGGTAATGGGGTGAAATTAGGCACACATTCGTCTAACAGCATGACAATTACTTGTAAAAAATCTGCCTTTCAAAAATTTAGCCGTATAGAAGTTATTCTCAATAAATGTCCTGAACCAAAGCTAACTGGTTGGGCTGTAACATTGAGTGAAAGTAACTACTTTCTTTATACCTAATCTTGTGTTTATTCTGGCTGAAGATTTCTAGTTACATGTTCAGCCCTAACATTGAGTGAAAGTAACTACTTTCTTTATACCTAACATTGAGTGAAAGTAACTACTTTCTTTATACTTAATCTTGTGTTTAGTATTTTCGGTTAAAATTTATTTGTTATCATGTATCTACTACTGCAAAAAGAAATAAGTTAGAAAAGAATAAAAAAAAATACAAATTTTTTTTTAAACTTATAATTTTTTAGAAATTTTTTATCATGACCAATGTTAAGGGTTTGAAACGGGTGTCTTTTATTTTTTAGTTACGGTGAAAGCAAGCTTTCACATTTTTTCAGAAATTTATGTTGTGGCGGAAACCCGTTATGGCGCGAAATTAAAACTAAATTTAAATTGAATAAATAAAGTTGGTCACATTTTAGATACCTGGCTCATGAGCACAAGCACCGCAAAAACCCGACCCTACGGTTGCTGCATGAAGAGAACGCGAACGTAGCATAGAAGAGAGAAAAAAAATTTTTTTTGAGAGTAGTGTTGGGTGGGTTGTTGGGGGCCGTTTCTGCTGGTAGGAATTGGGTATTTTAACTCATAGCCAGTCATAGATTAGAGATAGTAATACATAGGAAAAGCTCCATGCCCCTGCACAATCCCAAATAAATAAAAATAGGTGTGTGGTTTTGCGAGGACCAATCAGTAAGAGAGGATCTAGACGAATCAGGAAGAGATAAAAGGTTTTTGACCCACCTCCGCTAGCACTAACAATTTTACATAGATGATAGAAAAAACCAAGGAATTAAAGTTCCCCCCCCCCCTGCTCCTCCACGTCCACTCACTTTTCAGCTCAATCTCTTTGAAGAGCTTTTCCTATCTATTACTATCTCTCATCTGTGATAGCCAGTTTACTCAATTACTTTTGAATTATGTGAATTTCGCGCCATCGTCCTCTACCGTCCGGCGAAATCTTATAATCGGTATGTTGTGGCGGAATGGTTTTTTACACAAATAACTTTCCGCCACAACATAGATTTTTGAAAAAATTTGAAAGCTTGTTTTCACCGTAACTAAAAAATAAAAGACACCCTGTATTAAAAATTATAAGAATGTAAACAAGTTATGAAAAAAAATTAAAATTCATAAATTAAAACCAGGCTGAATTTGATTCAAACAATATGTGTAATCATATTTCCACTGCGTTATAAAAGCGGTTGCATTATAAAAACCAAGGTTGCTAAGAGGAAAAGCGTTGTATTAATTTAAAATCGGTGTGCTGTTTTAATGCGTTTTAACGAGTCGTCTTAATGATATACAACTCGTTACAACGGTTTAATTCAGCGATATTAAAACCTTTGTGTTAATGCGCTTTAACAAATTTTATTGTTGACAAGTTTGACTGTGTTCAGACGGTACGTTTTTAAAACGGTATAATAAATTAAAAACCGTTGTTTTAAACGAATATTGTTAAACCGTATTAAATATTTTACGATGTTGCGTTGTTAAAGCGTGTTATTAAAATAAAATAGCTGTGCTGCCTTAAAGCGCTTCAACGAGTTTAGTTTTAAACCGCATTATTGATATTACGACGTTACGTTGTAAAAACGGTGTAATTTATTGTAAAACCGTATTAATTATATTAAGACTTTATGTTTAAAAGCGTTGTAATAATTAAAAATTGCTGTTTTAAAACGCTTTAATGAGTTTATTATTAAACCAAGTTTAGTAAGATTTTTTGATATTAAGATTTTCTTGATTTTAGAAACAGTAAATTTGCTAATTCTGCACTTTTGTTCATTCAGTCGAGTTCCATTTGTCAGACGAGTCACAGCATTTTGTGAAGCGGTTTTTTTTAAATTGTTTGTTGAATCGGCTAATGTGAATAAGTCTTACATTGGTTTAATCAAGGTACAAATCACGGCAATAAGGTTTGTATTTTGTTATTTTTTCAAAATTTCTAAAATGGTTTTAATATTTTGTTTTACCGGTTTAATATAAATATTAAGGTAAATGTGTATTTATACGTGTTTTACAAATTGCCGCGTCAATTTTATAGTTTCAAGTAAAGTCGCTTCAAGTTTTAATGTAGTTGTTTTAAATAATAATATTTGATGTGTTTTTTAGGTGTTGTTTGTTTGTTAGACCGTTATTTTTAAATATGGCGCTCCCGGAGAGACAAAACTCGTGGATTAGAAATGACGAGTAAGTTTTAATAATCATGGAAGAATAGTCATGGAAGTTTTATACTTATAATTTTATATTTTATATTTTACAGAGGTGTCCTGCTAGCAAGCGACTTGAATAGGAAATTGTATAGAAGTGGGAATTTAGACAATGTTGACAAAGAAGATCGGAGACGAGATTCAAATTTGGCAAAGACAGAAGGAAATGCGAGAATTATCGTCTGCGGCATCATTGATGTTTTACTAAATTTTGGTGGAGAAGTAGACAAGCCAGAGTCAATGGACTTATGTAAATATGATTTCTGGGCCATGGTAGTTTGTAGAGTCGAGGCACTAGCTGGCAGGTACGATCATTTGAAATACATAGAATCCAAACAACCTATTGTGATGAGTCTTGGAAGAAGTCACTTCATCCGAAAAAATCTAGCAAATAAGCTAAAAAATTTTTTTATGACGTCTCACGAGAAACGGGCCCCTTGCCAAAACATCTTGCGATTGCTCCTTTACAAAATTTTAGGTGAGTTTTAGGTCCCGTCTGGCTTTGGTTTAGCTTAAAATGAATACATTGTTAATTTTTTAATGAATTATTTGTTGTAGAGTTTCGTGGTGATGCCAACAAATACACGTATCCAATTTCGAAAGAAGAAATTGGAATGGAGGAACTCAATGCGCACGGAAAATTTTATGTACCAAAAGAAACAATTGATATAGTTGATAAACAGTAATATTGATAAACAATAAAGGCAAAGAAGGGGGTGCTACCAGTGCTGTTGACAATGAAGGCAAAGAAGGGGGTGCTACTTTTGGTGGGGAACAATAATCTGAACAACCATCACCAATTTTAGGTTGTTAGGTTGTTAGGGT
>NIPM01000368.1:48902-191131 GCA_002738285.1 Holacanthella duospinosa | reverse complement strand
CCATTTATGGTTGAGGATAGGAGTAGGAGTGTGGGGTATCCCCTGTCAGTTGTTATTGCCTGTCCCTGTATATCCATCTATCTACTACCTATCTCAATCAGTCAATTTTCGGGTTAATCAATCCCTGTTCTGATATCTATTTATCCATCCAACTCTATACCTAAAAATATATCGAAACCTTCTGTGTTCGCTATTTCTACCTGCTTTTAAAATTTCGAAGGTATTCTTTAACCATTTATCAGTTTCACAACGACAAGCAGAGATGTTTAATCAATAGCTCTAATGGTAGGGCAGATGTTGAAAATTTGAAATATTACTGGTATTTCTTTCTTAAATTTAAACCTTGTCAACTCCATACATTTCAACATGTTGTCACTAACATTAACTTCGTCAACTCCATACATTCCGAAAGTTTTGTTTGGAAGAATTTTTAGTTATGTACAGATCTAATGCAAAAGATTCGTCGAGTGGAAAAATGAATTTTCTCATCATTCGCTGGTTTTCCTATTTTCTTTAGACGTCTCCGTCTATCGTGTTGACAGATGACCAAATTTTCATTTATAAAAAAATCATAGCCTCATTTTTTTTTAGAAATAACGGATTTCTCTCAGAATGAAGCGAGGATTTTGCTCATTGTCTCCCCACTTTCCTTCCCTTGAGACACTTCTCGTGAGACAGTATATTTCCCATTCCACATTCCCTGTTTCAATACCAATTTACCTGAAAATTTCCCTAACGCATCCTAACATGGTCACTTCGTGGAAACATTATCAAACCCAATCCCACTATTTTCGTCCCACAGGTTAGAAACAAAAAATGATGTGCAAATATATGCATAGCCAATAATGACAATGTCATTTTGGCAGTACTAATAGAGACAAAACATACGCTAAATCCCAACAGTGGCATGCTCCTTATACAAGAATCATGGTCCAATTTAGTAAGCATGGTCTCAGTACTCAAATTTGAATAGCGGGATGGTCCCTATTAATAGCATGGTCACTAATAGTCTTCAATAGTAGCATAATACTAAAGCAATTACGTTACGCTGCTGTCGCAAAAGTGAAAAATAGAGTAAACAGGTAAGAGACGCCATAAAACAATTCAGTGTAGGCTTTTTGATAGTTCGATGTAACACGTAGCTATATATTTGATTAAGATAGTGATTCATTAACATTAAATTTAATAAAGCCATTGCTAACAATAGATTCATCACTTTAACAATTCCATCTTTGCAACAGGGAACAATGCGGCACTTTAAAAAAATTTTTATTCTGACTTGTTTCTTTGAAAAACTAGAGAAGAAATCTGCTGATATTATATTTAAATTTTTTTTTAAATACTCACTAGTAGTATGTCTCCAATCGTACTAAGGGTTACTAAATTTATCCGTAGTGACGATTACGAATACAAGAATACTTGACACTTGTCATATTATAGAGGTAAAATGCGACGTCAAGTTCACACGTAGGACAGTAGGTTTGTTAGAAGCGTCTAACAACCGTAATAAGTGACGGTATGTCACTTTTATATGCAAGTTGACAAACGTCAGCATTGAAAGACAGTAGATCAGTTTATAGACAACTCTAACTAGAGAAACAATTTCCTTGCTTTCCGAAGGTCGATCTTATAAACAAGTTCCACAGTGTCCTGTTGTCTTTCACAATTTTTGAAGGATCAACATTTATAAAAAAAAGGGTATATCTAGCTAAGAATAGTTTTTCTATAATTGGAAAGTTTCAAGCTATATGGGAGAAATTTTGCAAGCGGAAACTGCAGCAATATCTTTGTAATTTGCCAAAATAGCAAACACCTTGAAGAATTGAGATCATTAGGTAGACAAACATGTTTACGAGAGTTAGGTTTCTTTCTACAAATACAGAGCAATGTATTTCAAATCAGCTGAAGGTTACATTCCTTAAACTTTCTTGTTCTCTTTTCTCAAAATAGAATTGGCAAGGTTGTACTTATGGTATAACTCGTGTACAACTGCCTGTGTAGGTGTTTGCATCACTCAAATGCGATGTTGCAAAATCCTAAAGTGACATCGCATTGGCTATGTTATTTACGTACACATCACAACTTTCAGATAAACAAATGTTTGCATGCGCGTTGAACAATTATATGCGTACGGTGCATTGTGCGTGCACATTACTCGTTTCCGCCTTTTTTATTGCCCACCGACTTCTCTATCACCCACCGCCTTCCCTATTGCTCACCGGTCTTCCCTATTGCCCACTGCCCCCCTAATTCCCACCGCCTTTCCTATTGCCCACCGACCCCTCTGTCACTGTCAATAAAAAATTACAGTAATCAGTTGTAAAACTAGTTTTATTACACCTCCCGGCGTCAGTTTAGAAGTTGAATTTGACTTTTATAGATAGGGCTTAGTGTAGATACTAAAACAACACATTTTATTTATGTAAAAAGCACCTTCTTGGCGACTGTCTCTTCACTGAATGCTTTTAGAGGTGGGGAGGAGGACTTGCAGTGAGGAAACATGATGACCGCTGAGCTGGCAGCTACGGAGTGGTGCCCCAACATTCGAAAGTAATCTTATGGCTTAGATTAAAAGCTTTTTGGGGCATTTGTCACTCCGGAGTAGATCAAGTAATGGTAGTAGGGAAGTTTATGAGGAGTTTGTGAGAAGATGCACAAATACATAGTCCAGCTCGCCAAGATGGAATGAAGCCACAGATTCTTCAAGTAAATTTTTCAAAACATGTTCAATATAGTACTTGAAGATTATCTTGACTTTCTCTGGTATTTTGATCAAAGGTACAGTCGCCCGACCCGTCATAGCACCAACAACCATGAGTCTATGACCAGACTTTCCTTTCTTGTAAAAAAACATTCTGGGTCCTGTTTTGTTGATATGGTGTAGGCTCTTACCTTCGTAGTCTTGCAGAAATAAAAATGCTTCCTCGATTGTTACGACATATTCGGACATTTGACGAGTCAGATGACCCTCATATAGCTTCAGGCTGTTTCTGTTCCGATTTTTGTTGTGAGATTGGTTCAGCTCATATACGTAGGGTTTGCTTTCAACATTTTTATCAAATCTTTATGGATAGTGTTCCAGACAGTGTACTACTGTGATACATTTAATTTTTTAGAATTTGATTCTGACCCGGTGGGTTTTTTTTATCAGTTAAAACTCCAATTTCACGAATTAGATAATCTTATCGAATATTATGTGGTTTTTGAACAACTTTTGGGGATGAAAGTCCAACACGCTTGTGATTTTGCCGGTTTCCGATTGAGCTGAGAAGTTGGACACTGTGGATTTGGAGGTTCCTGACTTTTCCAACTGGCGCATGGTGCTGTCATTTCTGAAAAACTCCCGAACCCGATTTTCAATTTCGGAGTCTATTTTCTATGGCATTTTGATCCACTGGTCAAAAAGCAACAAATTTTCTGGATGTAAAATGTGTTTAAAGAGTGAGAGTAAAAAATGTCAAAATTTTATTGCACGTGGAAGGGAAGTAATAGTTTGCTAGTCAAGTAAAACAAAAATAACCCTCTGTAATGTAATATAAGCTTGTATAATATTGTTGTATAAAACCTAGTTTGCATACTAAATTTTAAATTTATACAACATGACTCATCTTAAAGGGGCTTGGTAAATGAATAACTACCACATCATCACTATCGAATGCATCAAACTTTAACCAAAAAAAAATCTTAAGTCTTTGCCGGTTATAAATGTACTATGTCGGTTTAGGTACGTAGCTACATGCTTAACAATGCATATTCGTGTTCAAAAATCAAACTTAATGAGAAAATCTTAGTAACTAAATAATAATCTGAAGGAGAATTAATAAAATTCAATATTAGATCCCCCTATATCTTTCCAATTATGTGGCTCTATTGTAATATCTGAGTATTAGTCAAGGCTAAATTCCATTGTGTCACAGGTATTTTTTTACATCCAGATGTGACTGTTACACGCGTAAGAATGAAAATTTAAATGAGTCTTGATTTTTTCCACAGAATTCATCTCGCCGTCATCAAATAGGTTTTTCAATCAAGGTAGAAAAGAGTAAGTAGTATTCGTTATTTACGAGAATTGGTACTATATCTCAAATTTCCGTGTAGCGCATTAACTATGGACAATTGTGGAAATCAATATGACACACAGGATACCAAAAATAGTGTAAAATTTTATATTTTGATATGGTTAGAGGACGCTGATCTATAATTTTATATTTTTAATTAGGGTATCGCTGGTATTGAAATGACATCTGACGAGGCGAAGTATGCTTGTAAGAGAGAAAAGAAGACAAATGATAACATCATGACAACAGACGTTGGCACAGAAGTTGAAATAGAGAAATTTGGACTTGATGGAGATGACGGAGATGATTTGCTTTATGGAGTTGAAGATATTCCACCATGGTACATGTGTATACTATTAGGATTCCAAGTAAGCGACAAAAATTCTATAGTGTATTTTTACGCCTTCTTTTGTTTGAACTCAAAAAATAAATGAGGGACTTATTTAGACTTGGGATGCTAAGCGTTTTTGGAAAACAACGGATAATTTTTCCTGCCTCAAAAATTCAAATAATCATGGTTAACGCGGTTAACTACAACCGCTAATTGTAAATCTTTACAATTATAAGAGGCGGTTAAAGCTTCTAATAATGGACATTTTCTGAGTTAGTGGTTATTTTTAGAAACAAGGAGCATCCAATGCTACAAAAGTAATAGTTTCTTCCTCATCATTTTGTAGGGTTTATCACATTTTGTTATGCTTAGTTTTCAAAGAATTCTCAAAATTATGGACCAATCGAAACGATAGCTTTGGGCGCTTCCGATCTTAACTATATGTGTATTTAATATGTTATACCGACATGCCGGCTGCCACTATGAAGCCGAGCTCAATCGCACGACTGCAGAAAACCATTTCATTAGTGTCATCATCGATTGAATAACTTTCAAATTCATTGTTGTATGTTTTAGTAAATGTATAGCTAACAGATTCAGTCAAACAAATTGAGATTTTTTTCACCAAAATGATTCTTTCAGTTAAGTTTGTGGTCCAAGTTCTTGAATACTATGTCAATAATTGAAATATAATCAACTAGCTAAGATTAGTCATATTAGAGTGCGGAGTTAGGGAAGTGGATTTAGAGTCGAGTTAACTAATTCTATTTGCCCAAAATTAGGCTTTCCCCTAAAGCGTGATTTCCATCATGGGACCAACGCAAAATGTGGCGTCGAGTAAAAAGTCGTTTTTACCTAAAAAAAATTTTTCGAGCAAAACTTATTTTGCCGAGTGAAAACGTGTATTTTACCTCGTACGGTATTCATCATTTCTTGATTAAAATTAGGAATAGGGTAAAAGATTTGAAGGGTCGAAAATTAATAAATCTAAAAAAAGAAGCGGAATGTGAAAAGAGTATTGAAGCCCATTCAAATTATGCTAATTAAATTAGGTAGAAAATGGTTCAAAAAAAAGGAAGCGGAATGCAAAAAGGGTCAATCGAGGTCTGTTATCGCGTTTTAATGACATTCCACTTCCTTCTTTTTCTCGATTTTACTACTCAACACAGGAGAGCATAGGGATTTTTCACCTTAAAAAATAGACAAGCTTTTATCGAGCCCGGTAAAATTTTTCCTGAGCAAAATATTTTTTTTTGTTATTTGCTTGGCGGGGCAGAGATGATGGATACCGCTCGGTAAAATTCTAAAGCAAAATACTTACCTGGCTTTGGTTACTTACCATTTTTTACCTGAATCTTGGTGTTTTGCCTAGCTTTTGGTTTTACCCTTATGATGGGTACTACGCTTAATGCTACACTGCACGTTTACATTTTACAGCTAGGCGGAATATTGGAGATACAAAAGAGTTAATAAATTGCTGTTTGTGTACGTACGCAATGTGTAACTAAGGATTTACCCTGTGTTAGAAAAGTATGCGCATACGCTCTTGATCATGGCACTCTTTTGAGGCTACAGCCCATTATATTGGACTTCAGTGCGTATTACCTGTTGTCGTTTGATAAATTCGGTTCCTAAGTTTCAGCGCCTAAAACTGCAGAAGCAGATTTATAGATAATTGTTCATGAATACTCGTAAAATAGTGCTAACCAGGCATTGGGTTTGGCTTTCTTAATATTTACATCAAAATATATATGAGACAGAAGGAATAGGTGTTTGGATTTTTACTGCTAAACGTCTAATGAAATATTTTGAAAGTAGAGAAAGACTTCTTCTAATGTTTTCTCTTTGCTTTTACATACCCAAAATTTTTGGTTAATGTTACATCAATTTACACTTGTGCAGACATGGGCAAAATGTTTTATCGAAGCATTAAATGATTTGATTTTAGACTTTTTGACGATGTTAGCATTAACCCCTTGGTCATCTAAGTTACAGCAAGGTTTATGAATACTAGTATTAACTCCCAACTTACAAATGCAAAATGCCTATTCAACTGCGCTAAAATGGAGTATATTTCATGCGCTTAAATAATCAAGTACATTCAATTTACTAATTAGTTAAGAAAATAACCAACTAAACACAATACAGTGAAAAGCAACGAAACTATTTAACTCCTCTCACTCTGCCTGATCGGCACTGTTGCCGGAGGTTTTTTCTATCGCATAAAACAGTATTACGAACTAGAAGCTACAGCTATGATATCTCGTCATTATGTTACCAATCGCATTTTCTAATCTAAAAATGGCGAATAAGATCCTCAGATGTCAGAATCTGGGTGCTAATCATCCTCGAACAAAAAGACCGATAAGGCGATGTGTTACCCTACCTTCTGGAAATACTCCCATGCGTGATCAGCGTCCTAACCGGGAAGTTCAAACGTTGCCAATTTAATTCGAATTCTGCACCAGAATTGAATACATTGGCTATAGCAGGACAGTGGGCGCTAGTTGTAGCATGTCAACGTAACAGGCCACCATAACACTCGATTGTAACACGTCTGCATGTTAAAATGGAGCAATGTAACAACTAGACAGACGGTTTGAGTAATGCAATTGGCGCTCATCGTAACACGTAACGGTAACTCCACCGTAACACACCTTTGTAACACACTGTTGTTAAGTAGTTGAACAATTTTAGCCTTTGTAACACACGATTGTTAGGGTGTTAGAATCAGATTTATTTTAACATGCATATGTGTTACACAGGCGTGTAACAACAAGCGCCCAGTGTTTACTTCAGCCAGATAGAGTTATAGTTGGCTAGACCTAACAACAATACTAATACTAACCTAACAACCTAACTGGCCTAACACCCAAGCAACATAACTAATCTTACAACCTAATAAACCTAACTAACGTAACAACCTAACTTACGAAGCACCTTAACAATCACATGTTACTTTGACGTGTTACAATCTGCGCCCACTGCCTTACTTTAGCCACAATAGTAGTACGTAGTTCGCGCGTAGAGGATATCGGATGAAATATTTTTCATGCCATAAAGTTATTCGAAAAATGCGCTGTTCGAATTTATACCTTGATAATGAAAGCGTGACGAACCGTCGGTTCGAGAGAGGAGACGCATTTGGCGACAGTGCAGAGTGTGACAACGCGAGCGTCACGGGACAGTGATGGGTGCTTGCGCGTTAACGGCGCTAAGCTTCCACTATAGGATTTCCAGAAATTCTGTCGTGAAGATCATCCGAGTTACCGTGAAGAGTTTGTAGTACGTAGTTGTTTCACAACGGTCTGTTACAGGTGCGTGTTACAATCAGAAACACTNATGAAATATTTTTCATGCCATAAAGTTATTCGAAAAATGCGCTGTTCGAATTTATACCTTGATAATGAAAGCGTAACGAACCGTCGGTTCGAGAGAGGAGACGCATTTGGCGATAACGTGTGTGTCAACGCGAGCGTCACGGGACAGTGATGGGTGCTTGCGCGTTAACGGCGCTAAGCTTCCACTATAGGATTTCCAGAAATTCTGTCGTGAAGACCATCCGAGTAACCGTGAAGAGTTTGTAGTACGTAGTTGTTTCACAACGGTCTGTTACAGGTGCGTGTTACAATCAGAAACACTGNACCGTGAAGAGTTTGTAGTACGTAGTTGTTTCACAACGGTCTGTTACAGGTGCGTGTTACAATCAGAAACACTGCATAATTCCAACCATCGTGTGTGTACTAACAACATCGAAAGTTCCTCTGGCATTATTGGAGATCACTCAGGTCATTGGACCCTTAAAATTTGCGATTGGCAAGGATACCGATTAGTCAGGAGTTCTAGGCACATTTCCTCACTAGGATGAGAAGAATTTTACAAGTTATAAATAGTATATGCAACAAACAAACATAAAAACCAAATAAATGTGCGGCAAACACTGTTTCAAAAACAAGCATCAATCTAGAAACCTTGCAAGATAAGCCAAAATTAAGCAGTAAACTATGATGAACAAGCGTACTGGAGTCGGCAAGTTGATGGCGATCGGCCATGGTGAGGAAACCAAACCGTGCAGCAGAAATGCTAGGTTGTGGGTATATACGTTACAGCAAATCGTGTTGCAAAGGCAAAGCCGCAAAAGGGAACCTTGCCATATTATTGATATGTCAAGATTTTGGTAAAATTATGTTTGAACTTGGTTTTTAAGAATATGTAGTGTCTTTGTTTCATATAATTGTTTAAGATTTACTCTGAAACTCTTTTAGTATGGCATAATAATGTCTGAAAATTTTGAAGTGAATTAATATATGTACTATAAAAAAATTGTTTGCTTATATGACAATATTCACAATGACTAAAACTATACTCGATTGTAAAAAAATGGTAATACTTAAAACCCAACTTTTCAATAGTCATTTAATCTAGATCAAAAAAACTTGTGTTTGCTGTATTATTTGCCATTAAAAAGTTAAAGTGCAGATTTCATGCACGAATTGTAATCATTAGGTTAAAAACTACACGAATCTGTTCTTATTTTCTTTCATAACGAGTATGTGTTATTACCCGCTTGTTTATTCATTTAGCATTACCTGGAAATGATTGGGGCGACTGTAGCATGTCCATTTATACTTACTCCTGCCCTCTGTATGGAAGAAGATGATCCAAACAAAGCCAACATAATTTCAACACTGGTTTTCATGTCAGGAATTATTACAATTCTTCAGAGCACAATTGGCACACGACTCCCGATTGTTCAAGGAGGCAGTTTCTCATACCTTATTCCGTCGCTGGCCATTATGAATTTGCCGCAATGGCGATGTCCTCCACCAGAAATCATGGCAGGATTAAATTATGAAGAAAAAACGGAATTATGGCAAGTCCGTATGCGTGAGATTCAAGGAGCAATTATATTCGCAGCTTTATTTGAAACCATCTTTGCTCTCACAGGTTCGTATTAAATTTTCATATATTTACCATCAATTTATGTCTAGATTGCCGGACAATTAATCAAATTACTTTTGACATTATTATTGTTAAAAACACGGTCCCCATCAATCGGCATTCATCACAGCCAATTCCGTCGAAACATATATGAATGGAAGAGTCATAATTATAAAACAATGGAAACAAAGCCTACTTAGGATATATAATTTATATAATTCCCGGTAGTTTGTTACTAAGATTTAATCAATTAGAAACTATTTTTGATAAGTTATAGGTCATTGAAAATAAATTACAAATAATTTAGCTTTCGTTTGCTTCATTAACTGATCTCCGTTAGTTGATCGCTTGTCACCACCACAGACACCTCGCCAAGATGCATCGTTTTTGCAATGCGTTGTTGCTTTATTCTATTACTAGAAGTGAAGTCTAGGAATATTTTCATCACTAATTGCACCCATTGTCACTCCTAACTGCTTCCTACTGTACAAAAACTGTTTAATCTGTTTCACATATTTTTTAATTTCAAAACTAACTAACTTATGTTCTTTGAGTTTAATAAACGTTCTACACAAATTTACTTCAGGATTCCATTAAAGAAGATAATTGATTTATCATGTCTGTAGCGTAATCTTCCGGAATANATTTATCATGTCTGTAGCGTAATCTTCCGGAATAATTTGCTTCTGTTTTGTATTAATTTGGATAGCACTCGAGTTAGATGTAGGTACAATTTGTGAAAAACCCTTTTTCAATTTAGGTAATACGTAAAAATTTAATGGATTTGAATTGTTTATTTAAGGAAAAGCATGGGTTATTGGATTGATTGTCTCGCAAGTTTAAACATATGAGTGATAGGCAAGCGCAAGAAAGTAATATAAGTAGGTAACTCTGTCCCCAGTTTTAACACCGTTTAAAATTTGACCTGCTTTAAGTAAATGACACCCTCTTCTGTTAACATTTGCTCAAACAAAACATATGAACGTTTTTATAATCCAGCCTAGGATTACTGGTTGACACAAATCAAACTTTGTTTTTAGAGCTAAGTAGTTTGCTACTTCTAGAGATTTAGATNCTAGGATTACTGGTTGACACAAATCAAACTTTGTTTTTAGAGCTAAGTAGTTTGCTACTTCTAGAGATTTAGATGGTGACATTCCTTGGGCTAAATTAACAATCACGCACTTCGTATAAGAGCTGTTTTTGTTTGTGTTTTAGTCGTTAAGTACTTTGACTATGCCTGGACCCAGATTGTCCGTATCTGCATGATTAGGCGTATGGATCCAAATTATACAGGGTGTTCAAATAAGAAGGTGAAAATCCGGAACAAGAGTTTCCAAAACTCTCCCAAATTAGGCTTTTCTGACACTTTTTAACCAAAAAAATTTAATTAAACGTTCGTAGTAACGGCTTTCAGTAGCTTGAGCGGTTCATATTGTGTGAAAAAGTGTNCTAGGATTACTGGTTGACACAAATCAAACTTTGTTTTTAGAGCTAAGTAGTTTGCTACTTCTAGAGATTTAGATTGGTGACATTCCTTGGGCTAAATTAACAATCACGCACTTCGTATAAGAGCTGTTTTTGTTTGTGCNTTTAGAGCTAAGTAGTTTGCTACTTCTAGAGATTTAGATTGGTGACATTCCTTGGGCTAAATTAACAATCACGCACTTCGTATAAGAGCTGTTTTTGTTTGTGTTTTAGTCGTTAAGTACTTTGACTATGCCTGGACCCAGATTGTCCGTATCTGCATGATTAGGCGTATGGATCCAAATTATACAGGGTGTTCAAATAAGAAGGTGAAAACCCGGAACAAGAGTTTCCAAAACTCTCCCAAATTAGGCTTTTCTGACACTTTTTAACCAAAAAAATTTAATTAAACGTTCGTAGTAACGGCTTTCAGTAGCTTGAGCGGTTCATATTGTGTGAAAAAGTGTTACATAGAATCAATTTTTGATTTCCCGTAAAATCATTTCTCAAAAATTTTACCTTATTATTTGAACACATTGTATACATATGCTGATAAGTTTTTTCCACCAAAATCAGCTAAATGACAATATACCACCCAATTTAATGTTACTTTAGTAAATTATATGTAGTCGCACCCACTTCGGACCAGCAGAAATACCAAAATTTAATTTGTGTTATTCCAAGATACAGCCTCCTCCCTTCCTTCCCTTTCCATTTAGGCGAAAGCCAAAATATTTATTAAACTTGCTCGTACCTTCAAAGCTAATATAAGATTCCGCACCAAGACAATTTGCATTTGCAGTGTGCATCGAATATTAGGTTAAATTGCTAACTGATAAACAATGTAGAAAAGGATATCAATACATTGATAGGTATATGTATAGGTTGGTAGGTGAACAAGTATGGATATATGGTTAGATAGATAGATAGATAAATAGATAGATAAATGGATAAATAAATATAAATATGGAAAGATAGATACATAAATAGATAGAAAAATGGATAGCTAGCTAGATACTTGAATAGATAGATGGATCGGTAAATAGATGTTAGTAGATAGATGGATAGGTTGGCTAATATATAGGTGAATAGATAGATGGATAGATATTTGGATATATAAATAGATGGTTAGATACATAATTGGATTGATAGGTGGATAGACGGAAAAAGAAATAGGTAGCAGATGAATAGATAGATGGATACATAGATAATTCGATAGATAGATAGATAGATAGGTAGATAGATGGATAGATCGATAGATAGTTCATTAGTTAGATCTTCCTTGTATTATTAGCACTTAGTAACAAAATAGGTGCTGCGTTTTTTCATTTGAGTCGCACCAGTTTCCAATAGGAGAACCCAAAATTCGATGTCAATTTAGAAAAACAGAAACGTTTAGATGTGCCTAGAAATGAAAAGCTTTTAAAATGCTAATTTGATATAATTGATTCTTTATTTGCCAAACTAGCACCGATAAAACTAATCACAGATATTGCGTCCGGACAGACAGACGTATATGATGATATATATGATAAACCTCTCCAGCTTCACTTTTCGTTGTTAATAAAATATTGCGATATACTCACAGGGTATTGCTCGTATTTATTAATTTCATTGTTTGGTAATTCTGCGTAATCAATCCTTTTTCGTTTCCGGTAGAATTAGTGACAATGAAGTTGAAAAGACAGAAACAATTAGCATGCCAGTCAACTCGAGTTGCATGCTTCTTGAATGAGAATTGAAAAAGAATACTTTTTTTTGTTCAGGTTTCTTCCCACATTATAAAATGCTATCAAGAAATTTATATAAGATTTTAATTATTTCATTCCAAACAAAATTTTATGTGCGTGTACCGACCAGAACAATCTTCAATTTATCAATTATCATAAACATAAATGTCCTCTGATATCTAGTAGTAAAATTTTTTAACAGCTTCAGCTACATCCCCACGAAATGACGCGAACGGACGTATGACAAAATTGCCTTTTGTTAAACCTTAGATGAAAAAAATAATTTTTTTACCAGTTGAAATTTATTATAGAAGCAGTAGTTACTATTAAATCTAAATAAATTCGAGTATTCTACGCATCTACGTTTGCTTAGAAGTTAACAGAGAGAAAATATAATAAGTAAAATCAACGTCCAATCACCAGAAGAGGAAAAATCCTGAAAGTTGACGATTCACTAAAGCATAGCTGCAACACAAAATTCCTTGATTTATCGAATTATAAAATTATTATTATAGCTTAACGATTTCAGTTCTTAAATGCCGTCTATCCCTAATCGATTAAGAAGTATTTACATAAAACGATCGAACGAAAAATATGCCATATACATACATCTAGTTGCATGGTTTGTATACCAATTTTAATGTAAATATTGTTCTCGCGTCAAAAACTGAACGGATGATTCTTTAAGACTAAAATTTTGTCGTTTCAATGAAATGTGCTCATTTTTCGTCAACCCTGCTACAGGTAGAGATACCTGGTATCTTCTGCGGACTTTAAGCATCTTTGAGCTTAAAGTAAACAAAAGTATTTTACTCTATAGTCAAGTTAAAAAACGTAGGAAATGTTGTCTAATTCAAATCGATACACAAACTAAACCCTTATCTGCATATCAGAAAAATTGTTGAATTTGCTCTTGTTTCACAAATTTATACATACTTATTCTGTAAGTTACAAGTTGATAATTTGTTACTAGTTGCAATTTTTCTCTAATAACTTGAGAAACAATTTTGTTTAATATTTTAGGATTCATTGGGTTCTTGTGTAGATTCATTACTCCTTTGACTGTGGCTCCTGCTATATGTATGATTGGCCTCTCCCTGTTTAAAAATGTGACTGAACAAATTTCAAAAAATGCACCAGTGGCAATTTCGTAAGTTTAGCTTCCAAATTGACATAAAAAATTTAATAATTTTGTACAACATAGGATGACGCTGCTGCTTATATTCTTTTCACAACATCTAAAAGGTGTGGAAATACCTACTCTCCGTGGCAAAAACAGGAAATTCCCATTGTTTCGAGTTTTTCCAGTAAATCTCTCTATACGTATTATATAGACATACTAGTATAAACTTTTCAAATGAGGTCATTCAGTTCTTGGTAATAACTGAACAACAAATGGGTGAAATTCTACATGACTAGCAGGATTTTGGACAATAAAGTAGAAAAAATTTTTTACTGGTATCCAGTGTTAATATAAGGAAACGTAATGAACTTGTTTTGTGTATAAACTTAAACTTTATAAATTAAGGATATTTAACGAATATGGTTTGGAATTCATATTTATGAAAAAGTTTCAATTATTTACAAATTCTAATTTCCGGATAGACATCCAAAATGTTTAAGATACCAAACCACTATTACTTTTCCGTAGTTCAATTATTTACTTTAAAAAAACTATATTGTTATGTTGTTGTATGTAAGCATAAAAACGGAATGTTCGGTGCTCCATAGTTTTGAGAAATATTCACCAAAATGTTAACCCTACGGTTGCAACAATGCAACATGACTCTTGGTTTAATTAATATGTTCTTGTCATTGTCATTTGTAGTATGACAGGTAATAAGTTTTGTTAAAATTTCCAAATTCGTTGTTCAGTATTCCAGTTAATATACAGTGAATCTGTTTGAAACCTCCCATTTTTAAAATTTGTTATTTTCTAAATTAAACAAATCTGGATTAATTAGTGAAATTCGGCGATAAATTGAATTAATTCGAAAAAAAACTATTAGATAATTCACACGAGATAAACAATTGTTTACCAATGCAATGTTAAAGTATTTCTGTGTAGAAATTAACTTGCAAAAAGTCTGTAAAATGTAGTAAAGCTGAAGGGATAGGAGTAAATAGAATGTAGAGCGGATTAGGTTAATGACCGATCACCACTTGGAAACCCAAACATTGGAATCGCCATTGTATTGAATTTTTTTCATGAGAAATTTCAAATAGACTCACTGTATAATGAATTTAGTAATTCTGTCAATGTTTAACTTTTTACATTTGTTAATAAGGATTGAAAATTTTAGGTCATTCTAGCTTTGCTGATTGTTTGGGGTATCTGTACAATTTTGACTCTGACGAACGTCCTACCAGAAGGAGATCCTGCAAGGGCTGATGCAAAGTTAAAAATTCTTCAAGGATCACCATGGTTTCGTATTCCTTACCCTCGTAAGCTTCTGAGATAAAACTTCGTTAATTTGTACACGAAAGTAGAGTTTCGTAGATCTAGGTCACAAAACAGGTTTCAAGTTCAGATTGAAGTTCAGGTTCCAGTATGGAAAGATTACTCCATTTTCTTACATCAAATAAAAAAAATTCAGTTTTAACCTTCAGTTCAGAGAGCTGAATTACACCGTGATTAGCTTTAGAAGTCTCAGAGTATACTTAGGGCTTAGAAACCTCTGTTTAGATATATGAGGTATTTGAGCTATGACCCTTTGGATTAAAAAATCTTATAATTTGCTTAGATCTTCGAAGTCAAGTAACAGGTTCGAAATATGGTTTAAGTTTTTAAGCAACCTGAACCTTATTTCCATATTCAATCAGGTTCTTGTTGCACTGAACCTAGCGGAGAACACTTTGATTCAGGCTAAGTGATATTAAACCTGTTTGGGGAGATTCTCGCTGAAAATGAAGCTGTAGCAACTCTGAAAGTGATAATATAGCAGTGTTGCTGCTTTTTTGTTTTTTATTTAAAAAACATAAAAAACGTTTTTATTGTTTAAAACTGTTTTTTATGTTTTTTATGTTTTTTATGTTTTTTATGTTTTTTATGTTTTTTAACCTTTTATTTTAAGTTTTGTTTTTAACCATGAAAATCCCAGTTCAGAGTTAAATACAACACACACGACCTAGATTAACGTAAGAAACAACTGAAATTGGTATTTAATTGTTAAGGAAGTGTTCGACAAGAAAAAAAATTGAATTATAACATCAGCGATAAAAAAAACCTGCTAGACGGGTAGTCGTCAGGATATCGATTAATGCGTAGTGCAATATTAATAAAAAAAAATGCAAATAGAGATTTTATCGTCCATTTGTCGTGTGTTGCAGCTAAGGTTCAGTTTGTTTAAAACACTGTTCTTTTAAAAAAAAACAAGTTGTTTTAAACATGTTTTAAACACTGTTTTAAAAAAATGTTTTTTTTTCTTCGCCACACTGTAATATAGCATCAGCTTTGGCATCATGAAAATATTTGGAACATTTGGTTTGGATTACGTGACTACTATATACCCTATCGAAACAAATTTTTAACAAAATCTGTTGAAACACAGCCCATAGATACTGCTATTAGCATATATCTTATTAGAATCCACATGTATTGTTTCCTTTGCCAAATTAATCTCATATTAAAAAAAAATACAATTAAAATACAGATTTTGGGAATTATTTGGATACTGGCTTGTAACCATAAATCGTTTGTGTTCATTAGTTTTATAGCAAATTTCTATAATTATTAGTTTTTGTGATCCTTGTCCATATAATCTATAAATGGCTATTTCCTACAACCGATGTAAAAATGGAATATAGTACGATATTACGATATTTTCTTCCACAGAGTTTAGAAAATTGATGTCGTCGCATGAGCGCAAAATTGAATTAGTTTGTATTTTTGGAAAGATTGCATCAAATTTTGAATTATGTTACAATATATAAGCAAATTTCAATAATGAACAAGACGGTTCTTCTCAAATACTTCAAGTTCTACAGGGTTGAATTTTGTCCTGAAAAATACCAAAATGTTGAAAATCTTCAAAGCGTTTGAAATATTTCGGTTTGCTATACCAGGGAAGCAGCTTAATTGAGTTCATTTAACTAAAATTACTCACCTTGCAATAATGACTCAGTTACCTTTTCAACTATTGTAGAAGCAGAAAAACTAATTAAAAATAATTAACCCGAAAACAGAAACAAGCAAAGAACGATTAGTTGCAATTATCGTTCCTCATGAGACTTAAATGTCTGAGAGTTAAAGTTTGTGCAAGAGTATGAGTGTCTGAGCGGGAAGGTGTCGCCTAAATAATTTTTTATTCTATTCTGCTTTCTCAATTAACTGTAGTAGCCCCACTAGGCGTATGCGAAGTACCATTTTCAAACTTTACTTTTATAAATTTTGATTCATGAATGACTATAAATTTTTGATACACGAGATACAGGCAAGATAATATACTGCAATAGTTTTTATAGCAATTCAAAGTTTTGGACTAAAAAGTTTCTTCGAAACTAAAATGTTACACATTCTGCTTTTCCGTCATTTGTTAAAGATACAGTTAAGTATTTTAAAATTTTAAAGAATGTTTTTATTATTTCAGTTCAATGGGGGTGGCCTACTGTATCAATAGGAGCTGTACTTGGAGTCCTATGTGGTGTTATGACATCAACAATTGAGTCAATTGGAGACTACTACGCATGTGCTTCCATTTCAAGTAATTTTTCAGTCCAATGTCACATAATTGTCGCTCCATAATTTAAATTAACGTCATTAACTGAAAAATTGAAAACTACAGAAAACCGCACTATCATCTAAAATTACAACAAGCGAAGTGAAACTCAACTTTTATTGTTACCGGTCGCAATCACTTAGCTAAAGGTTATTGGATTAATTTGGGCGTTTCAGGAACGAAATATTCAGGACTTAATATTACCTGATGAACAAAACTATTTAACTCTAAAATGTTTGATACTTAGAGTAAGCTTTGAAAATCGTCTGTAAAAAATTACTTAAACCAAATCCATTAAAATTTTTTAGATTTTATAAATCTGCTTGATATACAGTGGTTTTAGCTTAATGTTACCTTCGAGGGAGCCAAAAAGTCGGTTGACAGTAGGCGGAGTTGACAATAGCCGATAATGGCAACTGACTGATAACTCAAAGATTAGGTGACATAAACCGAAGTTCCAGGTGTTAGAGGCGCATTTTATAATACCATATCTTTTTCCATATCTTGTTACCATATCTTTTTCGATTTATTTTACAGGTTTTGAAGTTATTACCTGAATTTGGAACACTCTAAAACCAAATTACCTCTTAAAGTAATCAGCAAGCTTTTTTGTAATATGCCAGGGAAATGGCTTTGAGATATTATTTTGTCAGAAACTTCCAAACGATCGTTACTTGTTTGTAAAGTTCTTCACTTCCAATGTTGCTTATTATTTTAAACTTTAAATTTCTCAATCCTAACCATGTGACCATCTAAGATTGGCATACTCGTGGTTGGAATAAGCCCGCGACCACGGGAAAGTCTTTAAAAAAATTTTCACGATCGAGTATCGCATAGTACAGAGCAGGTCCAATAACAACTGACAGGGGATACCCCATACTCCTACCTCCCACCTTGTGAAACTAGCATACGTGGTCAAACTATTTATTAATTTTTATTTTGGAATTTAGGTTTAGTTAATTTTTGTAAAGTATCCTGCTCTTTATTAGCGTATCACATGTTCTAAGTGACCAAGACGATCATAAACTGTCCTTCTAACGTTCTGCAACATCTGTAGGTTGATGATTCAATTATCGACAGAAGTTTGTATTCGATTCTTGAGTTGCGGAATGTCTATTGCGCCATGAGGACTAAAAACTGTCGACTTCATACACCCAAGTTTTGGTTTTTCATCTAATAAGGTTCAAGTTCTTTCCAGCTTGTTAATAATTAATTTTACCGTGTTTACACTCAGTATTTGATGGTTCACAGTAAAAGTATGAGGATTGTAGCGTATCATCGTGTCGGTAAGAGTCGTATAGATAGCGGTGGTGGTATTTTATGACAATGAGTCGTACGTTCGGTGGTAGTCTCCTGACCGAAACAAGCAACAGTGGAAAATAGCTCAGAAAACGTAAGGCAAATTAATCCAAATTGAAAAAAATTTAATTCAATGTTCTGCAAAGCCGACTAATCTGAAGTCAGACTCACTATCCTACCACACATGCATGGTGGGCTGAGTTCAATTATAACAAAGCATTCATCAAATTTTTTTAATTAAATTATCAGTTCTGAAGTAAAGAATTGTTTGCCCATGTATGCAAGCTGGACAAGGTGGGGGCTAGAGAGTGTTGGGTATCTCCTGTCAGTTGTTATTGGACCTCTCTGTTAGAATACAACAAATAGGTTAATGAAACAGTTCCCGCAAGGGTCTCTGATTGCCCACACTATTTATACACACATGAGTATATTCTGGTTCTGAGAACCGAAAGTTGCCATTATAGTGTGGTTATGTGCCATGCATGCTCTACAAATGAGTTGACAATAGGCGGAGATTGACAATAGGAGGTGTGACAAATGGCAGAGTATTTAGTACATGAGAGCATGAAGTTTAGCCGGGGGGAAAGCCAACAGGTTGACATAAGCGAAGTGTGAAATTAAACTAAAACCACTGTAGTGCTGGTTTAAACCTTACTTTAGTAATTCTGTTATGCAAAAATTTAATTCAAACTACTGAAGTTGTTCAGAAGGGATCATGAGTGGTTGAATTTATTGCGAAAATATAATGTTACAAATAAATTTATCGAATTAAAAAAACCAGCCCAAGGTCACAGTTACAATAGTCGTTACCGGCACTGAAATTTTGATGGGAATTGAGTTTGGTGAAAGTACTCAGATTTTTTTTTCATTTTTGGTTCTACAGTAGCTAATTTTATTTCTTTAGGAAAAACTGGAGTAAAAAGGCTCGGAATTTGTTGGGATACCTAGTATTTGTCAGTAAAATAAAATAATTTTTGTAGAAAGGACCTCTCCACCAACACATGTTATGAACCGAGGGATTTTTGTCCAAGGACTTGGATGTGTCCTTAGCGGAATATGGGGTTCTGGAAACGGATCAACTTCTTACAGCAACAACATTGGCACCATTACTATAACAAAAGTTGCATCTCGGAGGGTTGTTCAAGTTGCCGGATTAATAATGATATCCCTTTCACTGGTTGGAAAAGCAGGAGCAATTTTTATTGGAATCCCAGATCCAATTTTAGGGGGAATGTTCTGTTTCATATTTCCACTGATCACAGCGGTAGGAATACAGACACTTTCTGAAATTTGTTTGGAATCATCCAGAAACATTTTTATCATCAGTTTCGCTCTCTTCAATGGACTTGTAAGTTCATTTAATTTTCAAATTTTAAACGAACTTCTCATAAAGTATTCGTACGTTTGAGTCGATATTCTCAAAAACAAATACGAGAGTCAAAATTCACGATTCTATAATCAGCATTATCCATAAAATACCTTGACCATTCAAAATAAGAACTTCTTAAAATCAAAGACTTCAGACGGCCGCATTTTTTAACATATTTCGGATTTCGCATATAGAGAATTTTAATTATTTTTCCATTCATCTTTCTCCACTTTCACCATAGCTCCGCCCAATTGGTCATATTGTACAAAACAGCTTATTTTGCATTTTCCACAAATGTCAACAAATTTTATATTAATAGCCCAGATGGGTAGGTCCCAATAAAAATTTAAGGGTATTTTAAATTCGTGAAATTAAGTTTTTCATACTAAACCTGTACGATAGGTACTAGGAGTAATGAATCTCAACTAAATACCAGTAACAATGAAGATGAAGGAATATTTAAGTAGAAACAATATTATGTATTCCTGAAATTGAAACCGCCATGAAGTTGGTTCTTAATTTTTGCAAATACAATACCTGAAATATTACGTTTAAGTTCGAAGTTAAGTTCTAAATCGAATGGTAATTTTCCCCAAACAATATATTAAATGAGTGAAACTTTCATCTTCATTGTTGTTAGTGAGCATAATTCTTCAGGTCTCTAATATTGTTAATATGCCATCCCTCTTTCGAACAAACAAGTCAACTAGGGCAACAATTCGTGACTTGAATAAAAAATTACAAAAAAAAATTATAGGAGCCAATGCATCCTATCAAACATCAGATTTTTCATCTTGTTTCCATTTTTAATTAAAATTAACAAATGATTTAATTTGTGTTGTAGGCTGTCTCTCAATGGGCTGCATCAAATCCAAACTCCATAAAAACTGGATCTACGGATTTTGATTCCTTACTGCAGATTCTCCTAAGTACAGGTATGTTTATAGCTGGTGTTACAGGATTTATACTGGACAACACAGTCGCCGGAACAGATAGGGAGAGGGGATTAACAGAACGAAATGCAACAGAGGAAACATCTTCTAAAATTAGGGATACTACATACGACTTACCGTGGGGAATGGAATATATTCAAAAGTAAGCTTTAGATTATGCAAACGGTAGGAATATTTGATAAATTCATTTCAACTTACAGGACAAAATTCTTCCAATGGATACCTATCTCTCCAACATACAATGATATTTTGAACAAGCTAGGAAGATGATACCTCTTGCGTATAAACGAAAATAATCACTGCAAAACTTCCTAACACTCATCAGTTCTGACAATAATATGATTGTAATAAATTTGATTAGGTTCTCTATGGCGATATTTTAAAGATACTTGATAAATCATCAAAAACTTTGTTTTAGTAATAGGAGTGAACACATAGTTACGAAATTTGGACTAGGCTGAAGTGGAAACACTCGAATCAATTTACAAGAATAAAAATTGAAAATACTTTCAGATGTATTCTAAATAATTGTCTGGGTTGGATAGTGTCGGCTTGTAATTGACAGAACCTGAAAAACATTTCTTACTGGAAACTTATTTGAAAATTAAGATTAACAATGTAAATTATATTCTTTTTCTACAGCAAATCCACAGAGTAGTAATACAATAGTTAAGTGTAGCATGCCAAAATTCTTAGTTATGGGTAATTCAGGGGTTGAGTTTATGAACATTTTGGTCATGTAAAACACAACATGGTCACATATTCTTGGAGAGGTGCAGTGTTATTTGAAAGCTAACGACTGATTCAGGCAGAATATGTGAACGCTTTTGTTAACTTAGCTTATTACACTTATGAAACATGATTAACTAAAACTTCCTGTACTCATCGCAGAACCGATAGGTCCGGTGTTGCAAAGTTGTGCATGAAGTTGGCAGAAACTTTTGTTGGATACATTTCCATACAGGCTTGATGTTGGCATAGGCGTTGCAGTGGCCAAGAAAAAATTTTTTTTATCTTAACTAAACTGAATAAATGGTTACTGCAAAAAATTTTCAGTGATGACCCCTTGAGGTTAGATGGGTCATTTCGTCGCTTATGAGAGAAGAAAAGTCCTACCTTGACCAGTGACCTGAAGGGGTCGTCACAGGGAAAAGTAACTCATTTTAATATGTTCAACATCTTTTGCATTGATATTTTTTTTTCACAAATTCATATAGTTAGAAAAATAGGTATGTCAAATAAGAATAAGAGTGCCTGAAATAAAATCATAAAACCGGCTCTATTGGGTTTATTTAGAAAGGTGAATAAATAAAATATGCGAGGCTAGTCAACGTGGGAAAATAAAATGTTAAAAAAACGTTCACAAATTCTGCCTGGACCCGTAATAATTTTTAATAACGTTGAAATAAGAAATTACTATTCTAATAATATTATAATGTTTTATATTAATTTAATTATGTTAAGGGATTATATATTAAAGAGAAATCTTTATAGGTCAATTAGTCAAGCCTTTGACTCTCCAAGAACTCTATTCGCTGGACAGCATTGTCATATCTTGGAATTCCGTGTAAATTTCTATAATTCTACATGTTCAAATACCAAAATTCTAAAACTAAACTAAAGTCGGTTTTAGGAATGGTTAAGAAAATAAACATCAAAAATGAAGTCCACCAGGGGGAGCCAGTCATTTCCAAATTTTTCAACTGTTTTCAAGAAGAGATCATTATTGGAATCATCCAAAGCAAATATGTCTTTTCAGCATAATAAGGTTAAATTTACTAATAGGATATTTGTCTGAGAAGCTTAAAGCTGTTTTTCAGAACAGAGACGATTTTGGAGAAAAGAAGATAATACTCTTCGGAGACTAGGTAGAACATATTTCTGTAGCCAATGTCACATTGTTTTGAAACGTTCTTATAAATCTCGGAGGGCTTGAGGTGGTTGGTCATAATGTGTATCAAAAATTTAATTAATTAATATTTAAATTTGTACATACATCCGATTCTATTAATTGTCTATTACAAAAAAATTTGGAGCTACGTGATTTTGACTTTCTTTTAAATTTAATTATATTTTAATTTAATTATATTTATTATATTTTTGGGGTTGCCAAGTGAAAATCTAAAAAAATTTGCTCCCAACATTTTGATATTTTTTTGTGCTACTTGGGACCTATTGTTGTCATATTTGGATCTGGAGCGCCCTGGACGAGGTCTTCTTTCATCGATATCTCATCGAATCTTCCTCTATTTGACTGACATTTCTTCATGAAGTTAACCCCCATTCCCGGAACAATTTATTCCTTCAAAGAAAAATTTCAATTGGAAATCAAAGTTTTATTCTACCATAACAACTTTAAACTTCAACCTTCTTCCTGGCAACAATCAAACTTTCAAAGCTAAGTTTCTTTTTATTACTAAGTATATGCTGGGTCTACCACAACTTTTCTAGTCTTGACACTTTTGAGATACCATCACCAGTTTTCAATATATCTAGGACGAGCAATCTTCTACTGCTAACGATTCATCTTTAAACTGAATTTTGATACGGGACCAATCCATAGGCGTTACGACACTCACTCATCCGGTGCTTTGAATAACATTCTCCATTTATTAATGACAAGGTAAGTCCAATTTTTATTTTCAGTATATGATAAGACTTAAGTGACTACAAAATCCAAATTTCGCCTAAAAAAATCAAAAGATACTATCACATCTCCCGTTTATATCTAGGACACCTGCAACCATACTTTCCTTCGACTCCGCTAAATCATAATGAAACAATCTTCTCTCGGATTATCCAGCACCAGAACGCTACCTATCCCCGCTAGAACATCCAATAGAACCTTATCACGAAATCAAAAAAAGGCAGCTAAAATAGGCGAAAAGAATTATATTGGCTCAGAAAATATTGAAGAGTATCAATCCACAACCCTTTTTAAAAGTTCAACATGACCAAACTGAACACAACGAACCTTTCCACTTAGACTTCCTCACATCTCTCCCAGTCCCTTCTCAAATCTTTCAAAACCCTCAAATCTTTCTTCGGGAACAAGGTCTAATCTGGTTAAATTCACCTCTCGAAGCTAACCTCGACAATTCAATCTCGAAAAAATTTTATGGGATAGATTTGAATCCCATAGAATATCCTCAAATCTCAGAGCAATAACCCAAGCGACCTTTAATAATTGGATTAAGATCTGCTTTCCCCTTGCACATTCGAAGCGAGGCCCAAGCGGTCTGAACGGACCCCATCTCAAAGGTGTAAAATGGAAAAAACAAATACGAAGCACCATTAACCTTGATTCAAAATTGGCATCATTGAAAAGAGGCATCCAAACTCTCCGCAGGGTTCTAAAAGGAGCTCGCTTTGCTCTTCGAACTGCTCTCACTAAATGCATTAATGAAGTCAACATCAATAATTCAGATGAATCCTGGGCAGAGCTACTCTATTTCCCATACGCAACTCTACAAGTTCCCCACAGCGATGCTAAAGTCATTAATCTGACTTCATGGGTCAAATCTAACATAGGTAAATGGAATTTGCTCAGGATTGATGCATTTCCTCAAAAAATGATGGATATTGAATTCTCACCATCAAAAAAATGGGGAAAAGTCGAAGCCAAACTCGGTGATGGAGACATTTCAGGAGCTATTCGCCTCATCTCATCCGATGACATATTGCACCAGACACTCCGGAAACAATTTCAGCTCGAATAAACAAACATCCACCGCATCCTTCTCCTACACATTTCCCAGATGATGACGATTTTCAAAATTTGACTTGGATAATCGAAGACTCAGAAATTTTGAGAGCTATCTCCTCCTTCAAACCCGGATCAGCCGAAGGCCTTGACGGTCTCCGCCCTCAAATTCTAAAGGATCTATTCAGTCAAACAACTGCCGACACTTCAGATCTTCTAGATTCAGTCAAACAACTTCTAATCTTGATGTTATCAGGAAAAGTCCCTGAAAACATTTGTCCCATTTTATATGGAGGTTCTTTAACTTCACTTTTGAAGAAAACTGGAGGCATCCGCCCAATTGTCATCGGGAACACTTTGAGGAGATTAGCAGCAAAAATTATCACCTAAGGAATCTCTGCTTCTTTGTCCCTAGATTTTCTACCTAACCAACTAGGAGTTGGAGTAAGAGGAGGTGCTGAAGCCGGAGCACACGCCGCAAGAACTTATTTTACTAGTCCACATAACTCTCTCAAAACCTTCATCAAAATAGACTTCAAGAATGCTTTTAACGAAATCAAAAGAGATACACTATTGGAGAAAGTTAAGAATAGACTTCCTGAAATCTACAACTTCGTACACCAGTGTTATCGACTTCCAAGCCAAATTTTTTATGGGGAAACATCAATCCTCTCAGATCGAGGAGTCCAACAAGGAGATCCTCGTGGCCCAGCTCTTTTTTGTCTCGTTATCCAGCCTATAGTCGAACAAA
The DNA here is from genome assembly GCA_002738285.1 of Holacanthella duospinosa. Taxonomy (NCBI): domain Eukaryota; kingdom Metazoa; phylum Arthropoda; class Collembola; order Poduromorpha; family Neanuridae; genus Holacanthella; species Holacanthella duospinosa. Next base: position 165,811 of record NIPM01000368.1, on the reverse strand, counting down.
TCTCCACCGAATTGAATGTCTGGTACCTGGATGACTGTACTATCGCAGATAGTCCAATCAAAGTTCTCGAAAAGGTGAAAAGAATTTTCAACTCAGCAAAAGGTATAGGACTATTTCCAAATTTCTCTAAATGCGAAGTATCGATACTTGGAAGCTGCGAAGCCGGAGAACTAAACGACATTTATTCTAATCTTGAATTAGTAGTTCCAGGAATCCAAATAATGCAAGTCCCCAATGCTACTCTTCTAGGAACACCAATTTCAAGTGAAGTTATTCGGAATTGTCTCCAACAAAAAATTGAAACACTAAAAACCTTTGGTGACCGTCTTTTGTACATTTCCAAACATTCTGCATTTTTTCTATTACAGAAGTCTTTTTCAATTCCTCGATTAATTTTTTTCCTCCAAAGCTCTCCAACTTGGAAAGAAGAAGATAGTCTAACATCATATGACAACACATTAAAATCAATTCTCGAAAACATCATTAACTCGAACCTTTCAGACCAAGCCTGGCTACAGTCATCACTCCCCATAAGACAAGTTGGACTTAGAATTAAACACGCTGTTGATTTGGCGATTCCGTGTTTCCTAGTGTCATTTATCAGCCTTGCTCCCGAACAATGTTCAAATCGACCTTCCGTGAAGTTAGCAGAAGATCTCTGGATTCTAAGAAACTCTGAAAACATACCTGGAGAATCACTTCGAAAATTCCAGAAATCCTGGGAAGAACCTCAGAACAAAAAGAGCTTTCTTTCTATCCTATCATCAAGCTGCTCAGATGAAGACCAAGCTCGGATCCTATCCTCAACCAATCAAGAAGCTGGAGCCTGGTTAGAAGCTTTACCTTCCCTCCAACTTGGAACACTTCTATCAGATGAAATTTTCAGAGTCTCTAGCGCAATCCGACTTGGCACTCTAATTTGTTTCTCTCATTTTTGTTCTTGTGGTTTAGAAGTAGAAAAATCAGGACGAAATGGACTATCTTGCAAGAAAGCATCCGGAAGATTCTCTAGACATGATGGGATAAACGAAATCATTCTTAGGTCTCTCCGAACAGCCGGCATCCCAAGTATCAGAGAGCCCTCGGGTTTTTCAAGACTAGACGGAAAACATCCTGACGGAATGACACTTGTCCCTTGGTCCAGAGGTAAATCATTGGTATGGGATTTCACTTGTGTCGACACTTTTGCTCATTCATACATCTCATCCACCAAACAAAACCCCGGAGCCGCTGCTATCATTGCCGAAACAAAGAAGATCAAAAAATATAGTCGCATACCGGAGAACAAATTCATTTTCGTGACAATTGCAGTCGAGACAAGTGGAGTTTGGTGACCTAAAGGATTGAACCTGATAAAGAAAGTCGGCAATCTAATTCAAATTGCTGGTGGTGAACCACGCTCTACCTCTTTTTTGATTCAGCGCTTTAGTCTAGCCTTACAGCGAGGGAACGCAGCCTCTATATTGGGAACGTTACCTAAAGGAAAACAGTTGGATGAAATATTTTTTCTTTAATTATTATTGTACCTATACTCCCTATCAGTTTTAATTTCTTTATTGTTTTTCTTTTATTACTATTAATTAAAATTATATTAATAATTATAAAAAGACATTGTGGATTGACACCTAGTTAATGTTGTCACAGGGGTGGTAAACTATATGTACAAAAAGTAAAACTCAACAAATATTTCGGTGAAGATTTCGGTCATTCAATTCGATTGTGACCTATTGTTTTGGTAAGACACAAAGATAACTTAAGATATTAAATACAAATGAAATAACAATCGGCCAATTAATTATGCTGAATCAGTGAACTTTTTTATTATCCATTAATATAAGATTTTATTTGGCAAAGAATGAAACAGATCTAAAATGAAAATCATCTTAGATCGGAAGTCAAAAAGCAGTGGCAGAGTTACCGATGGATTTGATTCGGCACATCCGATAGTTTCCGTCGAGTAAACAGCAACCTTTACATTCCATGTAAGTTGGATAATAGTGCAATGCAGACTGTCTTAGCAAGCATCATTAGCATAACTTTTTTTATCTACTTTACAAAGCGCTGACAAAATTCGTTATTCCTCCAAACTGAACATCGTAATATAGGATTAGCTAAAGTTAAATTGACAATTTTCAGCATTGCTACCTAAAGCGAATGTTGTGTGATCCGAGATAATGGGTTATTAGCATCGAAAATGAAACTGGATTCTAAAGTGTGATTCTGAAGTGACACTGAAATCCTTCCTTCCAATCTTAAATTGGCTACTCATATGACAGGTTTCTAATTTGTATAGAAAGTTTAGTGGTTGTGATTATTGAACAGAGGGACAAAATTTTATTACAATGATTTAAATAAATTAAGATATATTGTCTTTTCAATTTGATATTTACGTCTGCTTACTTCAGAAATACAAAAAAAGAAATTAGTGCTTTGATTCACATTCACAATTCTTTGTTGTTTTAACTAGTTGATCTATCAGTCGTAATACACAAAAATTTAATATCAGTAGTCAACTTAAAAGTAAGTTTAGCAATTATTAGTGTTAATAGACTTGACTAAACGTTTATTAATTCCAAGGTGACTCTACAAAACCACTGATATCCCAATGATTTTACTTGTTCTCGCTCAACGAAATCCATGACTGCTTCAACTTATGTCAACGCATCATTATAGCTTTTAATGACAAGAAGTGGTCAAAACTCTGACACTCCAGTATATAACTAATAACAATGGATTAGATAATATGTGACGAATTATAACCCATAAATTCGTACACAATGTTTTACAGTTACACGAATAGGTGTATTTATGGAATATATGATTAAGACAATTCTTGATCAAATTAATTATCGCTAAACCGTCTCAAATTTTCGTTAATATTGTGGTACGGTGACCATTTCCCCCATATTAAATTATTCTCTTAAAATTATTATTCCGAGGAGTCTTTTTTTCTAATTAATTATTATAATACCCTTTCGGGTTTATTCCGTGTGGGAAAGACTCACAATGTTGGGACTGGTCTCGGGTTACATCATTAATCTCGTCTTCCGAGATTTATCCAACTTTCCAGATGTATGTCTGGTGGCCAGATGTTTCCGAGTTCTGGATCTTTAGATGTTCTGCGGATCTCAGATGATCTGCGGGTAGTATAGATCCTGGGTGACCTGCTGATCTCACAGACCTGGGATGATCTGTGGATCACATAGAACCGGGATGATCTGCGGGTCGTTTAGATCCGGGGTGTCCTGCGGGTAGTACAGATCCTGGATGATCTGCATATCTCACAGATCTGGGATGATCTGCCGATCACACAGATCCGGGATGATCTGCGGATCTCACAGAGCTGGGATTATCTGCGGATCACACAGATCCGGGATGATCTGCGGATCTCACATCTGGGATGATGCGCGGATCACAATGATCCAAGATGATCTGCTGATCACAATGATCCAGGATGATATGCGGATCACAATGATCCAGGATGATCTGCGGATCGCAATGATCCGGGATGATCTGCGGATCTCACCGTTCCGAGGTGCTCTGCGGGTCGTACATATCTGAGATGATCTGTTCCCGTTCCGAACTCGAGTACTGCTGTAGGGATTTACTCCGGACATATGCACTGGGGAATGGACTTGCCCTAACTTAGATATAGAAGTACAAACTTCAACCGCAACATTTTAGGGGCTTCTATCAGAGCGGACTGATTACTCTATTGTAATGAGAAGGACACTGGGTACCGGACGCGTTCCGAGTCTGGATGTAGTTATCGGATTCGTCCCGAACTGGGATTGGAACTGCTCTACTCCGGAGCCTGGTACTGTAGTCCGAACTTTCCGGTGAGGGATGCGTAATCCTGAAGGTAATAGAGAAATCTGTTCTCCAGACTGGAAGAACTCCTTTCTCTGTCTCCGGAGAAGTTGGACAATAGCTCTTATCTGGGAACTCCTATTGTCCTGAACTACGGGGGATCCGGAATCCAGTGTTTCTGAGATCTCCGGGACTTTTCGATCCGCGGGTGAACTAGGTTCTCCCCGGACTTCCTGGGATCTCCGGATTACTTGATCCGCGGGTGAACTGGGTTCTTTCCGGACTCCCTAGGAGTTCTTACGTTCAACTAATCCAAGTCTCAGGAACTTACCGGTGGACCAAAATCCACATCTTCCCGATACCTTGAGGTGGGGTTGCACTCTCCCGTTCTGGGAGGATTCCGTGGGGAATCAATGTAGTATTAGGTCCCGATGTCCTGAGTGTGACCGGAGCGTCCGGGTGTTAGATAGGTAAGTGGTTTCTCACTTCCATTAAAAAATAAAACCATCCCTCAGGGTAGATGGCTCGTCGGTGTGGGAGAATTTCTCCCAAACCGACGCTCCATCCATCTTGAGAAAAAGAGGATGGGAAGACAGTCTCTTTCCGGCTGCTCCCAACTTATCATCTCACCCCTACCTTTCTTTTTCATTGAATTGTTTTTTGGATTTTGTTTTTGGCTCTCACCGATTTGGAAGGAGGTCAGAGGTCACCGAATCCTCTTCTACTTGGTAAGGTGAGCTCTTCACCTCTGAACTCATCCATTTCCCCATTTTCCCCCTTATTTTAATTATAATCCCTTTAGTCCCAATTTGTCCCCAAACCCATCCAATTCCCAACCCCAACCCTGTCACTTTCCCGATTCTACCCAACCATCCCCACAATACCCTTCTCATTCCCTAATTATTAATAAACCCTTAAGTACCCCCATTTTCCCTGTAAGACACTCTGCGGTCTTACATAAGACGACGTGGTTTCATTTTCTCCCTTTTCTCTTTCTGTTAAATTTTTTTAGATAGACGTCCCATATTTTAAGGTAGCGTTTCTGAGTTAAGTTACAGAAAAATGAAATTCCATAAATCATAACTTTTAACTCTTTGATCCTATTGACCTGATTTTTCTTCACCTGTCCCACGCTTTTCACTATTCTTTCATAATAAAATATCAACTGCATCGAAAAAACTTTATCAACCCTCTAAAAATGGGAGAAATCATTATTCGAGGACTTTCTCCATCAAAGAGCATGGACCAAACCTAACTTCTCGCTCGAGTAAAATATTTTCTGGTACTTTTCTTAGGTACCAGATTTTCGCTGTTCTTATTTCGTCAACAAATTCTCACTTTCTTTAGTGTAATAGTATGCAACCCGACATCAAGGCGAAAATTCACACCACGTGATGATTTTCACAATTTGGTGTGCAAAATTTCCGGCCCAAGATGGGGATTTTGTTTTTGGTGTGCAAAATTTCCGGCCCAGTCGCAGTTTCAGCACGTACCACATTTTCATAATTAACTGGTAGCACAAACGTTAAGTGAATAGAGTACCTCACTTTACGTGCCAGAATAAAATTGATTGTATTAATATTATTGATACTTATTACATTAATTGTAAACTTGCAGATATTCTCATCATGAAGGTGATGCATAGCTCTGTAACCCACTTGTCGCACCTGTAGGTAGAAAACTTGATTGACTAATAAGTGTGTGATTTTCCAGTGAAAATTGTCATTTCCTTAATTTATGAAAAAGGATAAAACTTTTCTTCTAATCATTAATTAACTTGCTAAATAATATGCAACGCTGCAAATCTCCAGGTTGAAAAGTGAGAGAAAAAAGTTTCATGACCTTGTAAATTTTGATATTAAAAGCGAAGCATATTTTGAAAAATCCTTGCCCAGTAGCATTTTCACAGTTATTCGACTTTTTGAATTCTTTAAGAAAAAATTCCTCTTGTAAACTAAGCGAATAGCAATGTAGGAGAATGAACGCTGTAGCTTGATATGGTATGTAGCGGTTTACCATACGTTGGAAATGTTGGGGTCATGAAAAAGTTGGAAAAATGATTATTCAACCCAAGTGTTTTCGACTTTAATAAACAAGCGGTTGTTGATAAGGTTAAGTCATACCTCATCAACAAAATCAAAATATGTAAACAGTACAACCGGATTCTGAGGTCACCCAGTGATGAGCTCGTTACCTAGCACCTGCGAAATGTAATTTATGAAATTTAAAATCAACCTGTTTGTTTGATGATTCAAAATAACTTGAGGAAAAAATTGTTTCTAAATTTTTTTCGGGGTGTGACATCACCTTTTGATGAGTAGAGTTCCACCGAAGGGTACCCTTCAGCAGTTAACCGAAGACCGAAGCTTCGGCTTCGACACTTGCACATGCGCCGAAGGCATTGCTGAAGATTGGGTGGAATGGTTTGATGTGGGGTATCAATCGAAATGTAATTCTGATAGTAATTGGATTTTGCATTAAAAAATCTGACGTTTACCCGATTTTAAATAACAATAAAAGTCAAAAATGAGTTTTTTTTACAGTATAAATTTTATTATAAATTTACTCTTAAATGTATTTCCGAATTTAAATCATCCTAATCCTAACGTGTTGTTTCAGGAGTGGATATGTAATGACCAGGAACATATAAAACGCATAATCGTTGCGAAATATTTAAACCATTAGCGAAAATCCCGTAATCATAAACCTCCTTGTCGTAGACTATTTTATGCAATTAAAAAATGCATAAAATGCATAATTTTTTTGGCAACGCATAATTCTTTTGATGACGATTTTCAGTAACTTCAGCTGTATATGATGTGTCAAATTGTGGGACATATAAGCAATTTTTAATTTTTAGTAAAATCATTTCGTAAAAAATTCCTCTTCTTGCCTGAACGCACTATTTATTTCAATGAAATAATTTTTTTAAATAAAACATTTAAATGCTCTACAACAATCATTTAATAGAACTAGAATAAAGAAAACTCAAATTCAATTAGTTTGTAGCAATGAATAGATGAATTTATCGACGAAGATTGAAAACGCATAATTCTTCACCCAAGACCGCATAACCCTGCAGCAATATTTTGCATAATTAGAGCGTCGCTGGTGGATTGACTAATTTTGTTGTTTTTTAAAATGATTTTACAATTTTCCGGAAGCCTGTCGACAATAATTCGACTTTTAATAATTAAAGCGATCAGTATTTCTTAAGAATTCTGAATCCATGCCTTGTCCTATTTTAACGCTTTATTATTATGAATTATTCCTCTCCTGGAGTAAAAGTCAAACGAAGTATAATAAATTTATATCAAATTCTAAAAGTATTTTTTTGCTTACCCTAAAATCTAGGCGTTTCGATTGAGATCACACATCAACACCTTCGGCCAAATTTTGGCCGAAGGTTCAGTGGAACTCTAATCATGATCCACTGTATCTACTGTCAAGAAACCTTGATTAAACCCACGTAGATTTGTTGTATCTGTTTGAACGTCGGTTGGATTTAACCAAAGGAGCCGCAAAAAAAGGAGGGGTTTCTGTGGAGGGGCTCCGGAGCCTCGGGAATACTGGAAAGGGTTTTTGATTTTTGGTAGGATGGGTCATTTTAGGTTGAGAGGTAATATAGGTAATATACCTGATGATATTGTTGAATAGATTTAAAGGAGAGACGATGGGTTTATAGGGAGAAGTAAAAAAATTATAAAACAGTGGAGGAATATTAGGTGTAGGGAAGAGTGGGATAAGCAGAGGAAAACAACGAGAGCATTTGCGGAATATTGTGAGGAATAAGTTGTTGGTGGAGGACCTACCAACAACTGATCAACTGTATCAGAGTCAATAGACGGGGATTTTCCAACGCTCCCATGCACAACTAAGGAGAAATTGTTTGCACTCAATTTGAAGGTTGAAAGTGATAAGAAGAAAAGAAACACAATGGTTAGAGTTGAAGGAATTTTACCTTCACATTTTCTCACATTTTTGCTAATTTACAATTTGTCATTATAGTTTATTTGAGGTTGCAATATTGAGATTAGTTAGGAGAAATCATGTGCAGAATCAACCCGAGTTGCCATTAACAAGTTTATAATACCTGAGGTGGCAGTGCTTTTTAGCTCCGTTTGTGGCAAAGGAAAACAGAAGTTTTTTTACCTTGAGTTCTGTCAATTGCTACATGGTTAGAATTTATTAATGTAAGCATGACTTTTAGTTTCACCATAGTATGAATTTTCCAGACGCACTCATGCAGCGCCCTGAACTGAATAATACCACTGAGAAGATTATAGGTGATACAATTACGACATATCTTCCTAAACTTCAAGGACAAATTAACTATCAGCAAAAAAAGTTGGAAAAGTAAGTTATGTGCTTTGCTAAAACTAGCATTTCTTCGTTAAAAAATTTAATCTACTTTTTTATATAAAGGTTCGGAAACAATAAAAATTTTAACCCCATAGAATGAATTGTTACGGAGATTGAAATTCTACCTGGTTAAATTGAATTGATTCCAAACTAAAGAAAAATCAGATGCCGTAGTGAAGATCTACCTAGTAACTGCCGCCCACCTTTTATGTACACAATCGAAGTTGAAAATAAAATGCATATCCTAAATATAGTGCAGCAACTGATGTGGATTCACACAGAAGATATTAGTTTTTCATATCATAGATATAAGATTATAACCTTCCTCAATACTAACGTACTATTTCTGTGCAGCTCATTCCATTTATTTATTTTAATAAATTGTTTTTATTGTCGGAAAAATTATAAAAAAGGAAAAAGGGTAATTCGCTAGTCTGAATTCACATGTGTTTAGAATATCAGTTGCAAGATATAAGTCAGAGGTTTTAAATACGTACATGGAGTGATATGCGGAGCATATCTATAACATATCCTTCAGGCGGACAACAGGGATCTTTTATACATCTTAAACATGCCTTTTGATATACTAGGAATATATTTGGAATATTCCTACGATTTTTCCATGACTTCTTAGAAATGTTTTAAAAAGGTCAAATGGCTGCTTAGGCAACAACCAATAGTTTTACCTAACGAATCGGATGAAGTTATAATTTTGTTTCCCGACGAAGATTTCTTAGGTGAATTCAACTTAGATGATGATAAAGAGACAATAATAGAGGAATTGTAAGGGATGAGTGACTTACAAGAACATGAAGTGGAAATTCCATTATCACCTCAACTTCCGATCGAAATACCAATGATGAACACCTTTCAATTCACCATTGACAACGAACTATATGTAACAGCTATTCCAACTCCGGAAATAACCAGTACTTCGAGAAAGAAAACAGTTAAAAAAGTTGTTCAGAAACAACAGAAATACCCATGATTTGTGTGTTTTGACATGGTAAACTATCATAAAAGACTTGACAGGAAGCGTTGCTGGTTCCGAACGGATGAACAAAAGTTAGTTACAGGAGCTAGAGAAAGGATGTTAGCCAATAAGGCGGAAGCAATTCAGAAATTCCTTACATATTTCGCTAGCAAGCATGCCAGGAAAAGACAAAAGTCAGCGGCAACGAGGCTGAAGAAAAATTGATAACCTCACTGATTAGCTTCACTTCATCAATTTTCATCCTATATATGTAATTGCGGGCAACACGTAAACTTAGTCACGAGTATATACGGTACTCAATTCATAATTCTCAGCACCTTTCTGGAGAAAGGGAGGCTTACTCACTCTCCAGTTCTTCCTGGGGAGAGAGGGAGGATGATAATTGCAACCACTGCCCAACACCGTTGGTCAGCGTGTGGTGAGGGAATTTGAAGGCTTCCACCAAGAAGAATGAAGTGAACATGAGGAAGAAGACACTTGGCTTGGGTCGAGGTTTTTGTTAGTTTTTTAGTAAAATAGATTTATGGTGATTTTTCTGACTAATTATTGATATAAAAATTAATTAATAAAAAACTTGAGAGATGGAAGAGGCTCGGAACTGATTGGAGAATTGCAGTGGTCAAGACATACGGTAATACTGGAGATCACTTGTTGGTTTTGTTACTCAAAAAGAGACGGTATTTGGTAGATAAGTTAGATAGTAATGGTAGGAAAGAGACGCTAACTTTATGAATTATTGGTTGTAGTAAATTCGGTGATCACACCTCACAAGGTATAATTTTGATAAGGGATATATGCCGTTTTAAATTAGGATGGAAATACTCTTTCAGTGAAGTGCCTAAAGAGGAGGACTTACATCCGACAAGTGTCAACTAAGCTTTGTGCAATGCCTAGAGACAATGGTGTCTATGCAATGTCTTCGCATGACTTTTCAATGTTTGTCACAGTATATCTTCTTATGGACATAAAGAAAATTAGTGTTGTAGCTCATTAGATTATTTGTTGTCTGCGTGTGTGCGTGCGTCAAATTTTGCAATCATCAGAGCATGTTTTGCTATAGCCCTAACCAAGTTATTGGTTGATAAAAATCATAAAATATATTTCTGATCAAATGTGCTAATAATATATTAATTGTATATTTATATCCAATGTTTAAATTTCTAACTAAGTTTGCTTTGATGGCATTACGTAAGCAATAAACACACATAGGCTTAAGATAGATTCTAATAATGTGAAAATTATAATTATGTGATGCGGTCAACGAAACATCAAAATTAACGTTTTTCAGAAAATTTAAGCTGGAGAAGAAAGATTGCATAAGTCATCATTGTACCAACAATCTGAAATAGGTGTCAAAAATACAATAATTTTAGTATAACACAAATCCTATAAAGTAGTTATTCTCGGACCAAAAATTATAAGTCCTTCAAAATGGTGGTTGTTGATGAGAAAGGGGAAAATTCAGGGCCGTTATGCCGTATGAATTGTGTACACTTTGAAACAGCGGAATATCCTTATTCAAATTTTGGATTTAATTATAAACCTGTCTAACAACTTGTTTTAACTAAAATATTTTCTCTGGTAATTTTTGTAATTAAATATAACTATTATCCTAATGTCTTCTCAAACTCCAAATCGTCAACGGAAATACACTGATAAAGAGGATTTTAACAAAATTGTAACACCTGAAGTTTTTCCTGCCAGATTTGAAGACAAAACCTGAAAATTTTTGCACTGATAGGATTATTAATTCCCGGGTTCTTGGTTTTTTTGAAAAAATCAAAAAAATCAAATTTTTTTTGATAATTATCAAAAAATTAATAAATTTTTGGTAATGTGTATTTTTGTATTAAATTCTGGAAAAGTGAGTTTAAACTCTTTCCCACACGTTTTACACATGGCCCACAATATTCTCTTTCTTTCTGGAAATAAAGTGATTCCAAATAGGATCTTCCTTCTAGGTATTTTGTTTGGCAATATTTACACAAATATAAAAAATAAAACTGATAAACTCTAATTTTTATGTAGAAAATCAAAACACGACATTGTTATTTTTTCTTTTAAGAATTATTCGAAAAACGAAAAAAGTGCGACCGACGACAGACCACCCATAGTCATAAAAGTCATTGATATGAGAATGATATTTATTTTANTTGGCAATATTTACACAAATATAAAAAATAAAACTGATAAACTCTAATTTTTATGTAGAAAATCAAAACACGACATTGTTATTTTTTCTTTTAAGAATTATTCGAAAAACGAAAAAAGTGCGACCGACGACAGACCACCCATAGTCATAAAAGTCATTGATATGAGAATGATATTTATTTTAATGATTTTTTTCAAGCTTGATAATTATCAAACTATTAGAAACTATTCATTCTTTTGAAGACTTGTATCTTAATATCCAAAATTTATTCGGGGAGAAAATGGCATGAATGGGATTGTTTTCTTACTGCGCACATAAGTCTTTGAAAATATTATTTGGTTGAGTTAGTGTTGTCAATCGATATAATTTACAAGGTCCGTCGAGTATGTCGCCGCTTTTATGCTCGCAAAGAGTTTCCNGTAGTGTTGTCAATCGATATAATTTACAAGGTCCGTCGAGTATGTCGCCGCTTTTATGCTCGCAAAGAGTTTCCGACAATGAAAAAATTCTTGAAAAGCGCATTGTGTTAATTACTATNTGAATGGGATTGTTTTCTTACTGCGCACATAAGTCTTTGAAAATATTATTTGGTTGAGTAGTGTTGTCAATCGATATAATTTACAAGGTCCGTCGAGTATGTCGCCGCTTTTATGCTCGCAAAGAGTTTCCGACAATGAAAAAATTCTTGAAAAGCGCATTGTGTTAATTACTATGTTAGTTGCGTTATTAAATATTAAATAAAGTGTAATACATGATTTAAGGGTTTGCACCTTTTCATGTTGTTTTAGCAAGCAAAGGTTATTACGCCCCTGCACTCTCACCATTTTGAAGGACTTATAATTTTTGGTCAGAGAATAGTATCTCACTGCCGGTAACAAAGCCATGTTAATTTTGAATACTTCATTGGCTGTGAATTCCCAATTCCAATTGGTGATCATTTGCACAACTCCTTCCACCTATAAAACTGACATGAGTCAACACATGTGCCCTATTATGTAGTCGTGTATGCTTCACCTGTCGAATATATTGGTCATCCATGTCCAACCAATTTTGTTGTTTCATCTGTAGTAGTTTTGTCAATAAGTCTTGTTTACAACGTTGGATCTAGGAGAATAATTAGCATTATGGCGTTAAATTATTTGCGAAGAGTATAGCCTATGCTAGCATGTTTCAACAAATCAGCAAATTCGAGCTTACTATGCACCAGTGTAACTAGTGCCCTGGGTAGTTGTTGTAAATTAGTTAAATTTATTTATAACATTAAAATTTCGTATAAATTCATCCACTCATGATACACACGCAAATTTAGTCCTTTGATTTGAATATTTGCTTATGCAAATGTTCAGTTCAACGATGTAATTCTTAGCTTAGAGGATCATGAGTTGATGCGATTATACCAAGTTTTAATGTTGCAAATAAATTCAACTTAATTACAATAGCTGCCAAATGCCTGTTACATTGCTGGTTGCCGGCACTTAAATTTTGGCGGGAGTTCATGTGCCTGATTTCCATTTGAACTTATAATATAAATTAGATTCTTCATCCTGTTTCATGTTGAAGCCTTTATTAGGATGTAGTGAATGAATAAAACTAATTTGAGATTGGCGCTTTGATTGATTACTAAACCCGGAATATAATCTAGCCCTAAAGGATTCATTCAGTTAGACTTCAGAATGTAATGAATAGTCTCGCTGAAATTTATTTTGGATTATGTAAATATGGACAAGTAAATTGGACCTTGAAATAATGAAATAAAACTGAACTTCTTATATGCTGAACAAATTAACTATATTTAAGTTAATTAGCAATCTCGTAACTTGATAAATATAACGTTCATGATAATACACATATTACCATGAATGATTCAGTGATGTTCGTGGTGCCGAAAAGTTGTGAACATAATGAAAATATTGTTAAAAATCAAGTAAGAAATGTCAGAATTATAAATATTGGCACTAGAAATAGCTTTAACTTATAGTTTTTATTATTAGTTTCTATTGAGAAAAGGACGAAATGGAACCAGATGATGAGCACTGCTGATAAGTTTCAACTTCTTAAACTATTAATCTTCAAGACTACAACTTCGTTATAAAATTTTCATGAGAACATCATATTGCGATATATGCATAATAAAAATTTGAACATTGTTCATTAACTTAAATATGATTATATATTGTTCATACTAATGAACTGAAATTTTATTTCAATACTTCAAGTTCCAGTTATAGCATCGCATTACTCATTTTTATTTGACAGTCAGAGTCAATGACTCATTGAATCGACTCCATGACTCTTTATTTCTGGAGAGTAACCATCAGAGTCAAAGTTTGGCTCTTACAAAATAAGAGAGTCAGATTTTGACTCCTGAGTCAACTCAGAGACGAGTGTCGTACATACACTTTATAATTACTAACTACTGAGTCTAAATACAACTTGTCGAACGTAAAATCTTTTATTTTAGTTAATCAGAGTCAAAAACAAAATTTTGCGAGTCGACTCTGGCTCCAGAGTCGTCTTGTGGGTCTGAGTCATACGATTATCTGGTTCCAATTTACTTTTCCGGTGATTTGACTGAAGTCGGGTGAACTATCCGAAGTTGAACGGTGAAGCTCCCGTACACCGAATTTGGTTTCAACCACTATGTGAATTCGCAGCTTATCTTCTATACGGGTCGACGTTCTCCATATGTACATATTTTTGGATTCCAGGGTATAAGTATATGTACCGATCAGGTTTTATTAAGTCCACGAGCTTTCTACGCATCCTCGAAATATGTATCAAAACTGTAAATTTTAAGCCTTTATTTTGCAGCTCTGCCGCACCACTTCCAAATTGGCGAATGGGAGTTTAACAGGCAAAAAATGGGTTTCAATTAATAACTTTTATTTCGTCAAAACTTTTCGGATTAATTTGAACTTTTGCTTTCGTGTGCAGAGACTCATTTAGAGGATGTATTTTTAATGGTTTTCGAAAATATTCATAAAAACATTTGTGACTGAATAAAATAAAATTTTTTATATTATTTTGTAAATTAGGACTCGGCATTTCGTCATATATTCTTGGATTAATTTGAAATTTAGGAAGTATGTGCTTGAACTCATTTTGGAAACTTATTTTTTTATCATACTTTTTTTTCCAAAGCTTAAACATTTTATTTACAAGTATTTTTTAAAATATGCACAAATATATTCTCAAATACGGCTGTTAGGTCAATCCAACAGTAGAAATTGAATCGACGTCAAATGACGCAATGCTGAGTGTGAATTCATGACACCAATGTGTAAAATAAATTGAGATAAATGTTTTTAAAGTCTTAAAAAATTTAATTTTGAAACAATTTTGAAAACATCAAAAAATACCTTCCCAAAATGAGTTCAAGCATATACTTCCTAAATTTCAATTAATCCGAGAATGTTTGATGGAATGCCGAGTGCTAATTTAGTTCACCACCATTAGAAAATATATTAAAAAATTTTTTTTTTCAAACAGTTAAAAATAGTTTTATGAACATTTTAAAACACCATAAAAACACATTCTCAAAATGTGTTTTTACACACACTAGCAAAAGTTCTAATTGATCCGAAATGTTTTAACGAAACGAAAATTATTATTTGAAACGAATTCTTTACATGTTAAAGATCCATTAGCCAATTTAAGTGGCAAAATAAATACTCAAAATTCGCAGTTTTGATCTATATTTGGAGGATGCGTAGAAAGCTCGTGGACTTAATAAAACCTGATCGGTATGTATAAATATGTGTATCCTTGTTGAAGTTAGATTGACTTATTTAGCAATACAGCATACCTATTACCATGAATAGCTGGTGTAGCTAAAAAGTCACGTTGGAAAAAGAGTGTCGTTGGTATAAATTCAGCAATAAGATTAGAGATAGACGATTTTGATAAATAGTTATATCTCTTTAGAATGTTAAACAAATAGTGTTCCGAAAGCTTAGCAATCATTGATAAACCTCATGAACCCTTCTGTTTGCACCAAGTTGGTTTTTTACGGTATAAACACATAATGTCAACCCATGCTTGTTGCTACTTCAAAACTTTCACAGTGCACAAATTGTGTAGTACTTTAGCTTCAATTGTTATTAAAAGGCATTAATGAAACCGTAGCCATTTATTGACAAAACCATAAATTATAATGACCTTATGCGGTCACGTCAGAGATCATAATCTTAGAGGTAAGTAATAATTTTTTTCTGGATCCATAAGCTAAAACTTCCTAACAGTGTATCACATACATAATAGCATCAACGTCAAGCTATTGACTTTTGAAGTCATTTATAGGTAAAATGAAACGACGGCTCGACCCGTTCCCCAAAATCATTTTCTCATCATGGCATAGCTCCATCGTCCTTTCAATTCGAGCTTAAAAGTTGGAGGAACGCTCTCAAGTTAATACTCTTTATACTCCCTTGATAGGAGATTCAGCGATACACTCGACTGTGTATTCCGAAATAGTTCTGATTACTATCGGAAACCCAATAAACATAATGTTTTGATGTTTCAAGTAGCAAAAAGTCAAAAAAACCGATACCTTTACTTACCGACCTTGTGATGAAGGTTCCAAAGTACCCTAAGCTAACAAGGATAAATGATGAATTATACATAAAGAATAAGCTAATGGGACCATAGAAAAAATTTGGATCTGGTAGCTTATATATTAGCAAGATGATGTAAAAAGTATGCTGAAAAATTAATATTAACGACAATGATCCAGCTACTGTAGTAAATTTTGTAAATGATGCAGTGATGTCGAAGAATTGCCTAGTGTAAATTCTCAACATTTCTAATTGACAAAAGTAACCTTTCCTCATGTTCAAGTAGATTTCTTGACTCGAACTCTTTGTTGAAATGTAACCAGTTTTTCTCAATTTGGTTAGCTCAAATCCTAAACCGAAACAAAAATCTTCAAATATATTCAAAAGTTTTACTCCTGTAAAGAATATCAGTGCGTTGACGTATTCATTGGATAAAAATTTCATAACTACACAAATGAATGAACAACAAAGATAAAGCAGTTCAAAGTAGTTTTTTGACTGTGTTGTAAATTGTGTATGATATGGTGTAAAATGGTAAAGGTTTATGCCTTCTATATCAGTCACTACACAATGCACTAAATTCATAAGACAAATTATAGTTATTTTACTATTTGTTCGGTTTGATGGGTTTTTGTAAATAAAATTGAGAAGATCCAATAAATCAGGACAGTAGAGAAATACTATAATACGAATGAATAAATCTGCTACTATGAATTGGAGCAAATTGCCAAAGCCTACTACAAAATGTGATAGGTCGTTGGTGTAGTCACCATAATGTATATTGAGAGCAGTTATACCTGTAGTAAGATTAAGTAGAAAAAGAAATATAGAGTAAATACCTACATAACTAAAGATTTTGAATTTAGATGGAATTGGATTCCTAAATGGTGAGGATAGAATAAAGACACCAGAGCACCAACCAAAAAATACTGATAATTTCCAATAGCAAGTTAACATTTTCGTAAACATTTTCTACTGGATTTAAGAATTATATTTTACTACTTCTTTCAAGCAGTTTGAAAAGTATGGAGTTTCAAACTGAGATATCTGTAGTAATAGCCGTTGAAAGAGTAAGTGCTTTTATGATTATTATATTAAGAAGTTTTTATATCGCAAATATGATTAGAAAAGCACTCAGATGAAGTTTTATTTGAGAAATTGTATCAGGAAACCAGAGAATTACTTTAATAAGCATGAATAAATTTGCCAAATAGAATTGAACAATATTGTCACAGCCAATAACAAAAAAGGATAGCTGTTCGTTTGCGAAGTTGACGTATATTTTAGTGAGATAAACCATACTTACTGTGAGATTGAATAGGAAGACTGAAATAGAGTAAATGTTTACATAAAGCTAAAGATTGTGAATTGAGAAGGAAAAGGATACCTTAAGTGATAATTTCCAGTAACAACTAAATTTTTTGAAAATTTTCTGAAGGATACAGTAGTTGTATTGCAGTACTTTGATGCAATTTGGAAAAGTACAAAGTTTTCAGACTTAAGACTTCTGAAGTGATAATCCAGAAGAGAGAAAATAATATATTGTTCACGGTTAGCCATTTAGCCGGATGAAATCATTTGTCCGGCTGACTAGCTTTAACTGGCCGTTCTGGACGATCTGGACGATTTTTATCTAAACGCCACAAATACATGCGCAGAGGTGGATTGTCTCAATTTCCCAAAGTTATTGTAGATTTTCGTAATCCTTTCCTTACCTCCTTACTTATAAATTCAAATTTAACTAGGTTATAAATTTTCGTTTGGGACATTCCCCAGAGGTCAAGGATGACCAGATCACGAGCGCAATTACACTCAAATACCATAAGTTTTAATATATGGTTTAAGATTTAAAACCCTGGTATGACGTCACCACCTTGTATTATTAATCAGCTACAATGGATTATTAACCATGGTACGTACCAATATTAATTAATATTTTTTGTGGTTTAAATCCCGTTTAAGTTCAGATTACCGTTAGGTAGATAGACCAGAACACCAATTTCAAACATTTTAAGCTCAATTGCCGCCTTTGTAATTCGACCTCAATGAAATGGGACATTGTGCTATAAAAACAAACTTATGTTACTGTAATTTATTGAAGCCATACTCAATTATTTAATAAAATTTTGTCGTCCAGATCGTCCACTGGACGCAATTTTTAATCGTCCAGATCGTCCGGATGACAACCAGCCCGTCCAGATTGTCCGATCTATTTCATCCGGCTGTTCTAACACTGATATTGTTATTATGTTAGCTAACAAGTTCTTTATGTCACAAATATGATGTGGAAAGCAATTCGATAAATTTTTATGGTGACAATTGTTTGCTTCTCTGTATACCATATAAATAGTTTTATCAATTAAATTAATTAAATATAGTAAAGATACCCTCTTTACTAAGGCAAAGTTGAAACCGGGCTTTTTTGTGTGTGGTTGTCTGGCTATTCCTCTAAGGCTACATGCACATAGAGACGCGACAGCGAATTTTACATACGCGATGACGATTTTAGTATTCGAGATTGACGCAAAAGCCTTCACATAGATTCGCGACGGGAGTTTTTTCAATCGCGATGTGACTGTTTAGATATTTTATCATCCCTAGGAACGATTCGCTCATATCTGTTTGAAACAGATATTTTTGTGACGATACGCGATTTTGTAATAATGAGAAATAGTGAGTTGAAAAAAAAATCAAAGTTTGACCTCTATGTGTGTCTCCACCTCACTGAACAAAGAACCTGCCGATCCCTCCTTCTCCTTTGTCTGCTTTGCTCCATTGTTTTCCATTAGCTTATGTCCAATCAAAACACATGTTTTGTGACGATGCGCCATTCTGTAATGCTGATAGATGGTGAATTAAAAAAAAACTCGAGGGTTTTGACCCCTGTGTGTGTTTCCGCCTAACTCAACAGAGAAAATGCCGACCCCTCTCTTTGCCTCTCTGCTTTGTTACATTGTTTTGCACAGCTCATTTTTTCCAATCGAATATTTCAATCGCAATCGTAGCTGATGCTATGTGTAATTAAGCGCGATTGAGTCTACGATTTCACATTCGTCTTTGTAACCGCGATTCAGCAAAATCCTCGTCGCGTTTGTAAAATTCGCTGTCGCGACTCTATGTGCATATACCCTAAAACGGTTGGGCCAACTCACATGCGATTTCCGGGATTAATGTCATGTTGCAAGGCTTAGAATATTTGACACCATGCCATGATTGCTAAAATAATTGTTTTCTTTGAGGTGGACATTTTCATGATAAAAATAAATTTTTAGATGTCTAATTTTTGAGAATGGTGGCCATACTAGAGTTGCTGCTATATTATCCGTGGTGCATCGTGACCTCCACGGTGCACCGTAGACGCAGTGGGACCAAAAAATAGGCAGAATTATTAGTTTTTAACCTTTTCCATCCGGTAATGTTGACTTCAAACTCCTCTTCACGGTAACTCGGATGATCCTCAAGACAGAATTTCTGGAAATCCTGTAGTGGAAGCTTCTCGCCGTTAACGCGCATGCACCCACCACTGCACCGTGACGCTCGCGTTGTCACACAGGATTTCCAGAAATTCTGTCGTGAGGATCATCCGAGTTACCGTGAAGAGGAGTTTGAAGGCAGAATTATTTTAGATTGTTAATGTTTTACTACTTTAATAGTGCACATGCTACACATAACTTTGTGATAGCTGCGGCGCACCGAGACCGCCGTCTTATGTTAGATATGGCTACATCGATACTACAATAACAGTATAAACATACTATAATCTGTTAAGAATTCTGAAGTTTCTTGTCTGGTCCAAAATTGTACGATTGTGACAGTAAGCAAAGAAGCTCAGTGTCAAATTACATTTGACAATTCGATTAGTTGTAGAAACAATTAGCTTTTATAAAACTATGTTGTAATGCTTAAGAAAGTTAATTTTAATTGTAGCAATGAATCAGTAACCTGTAGATACTCACCTAAATTTGTAAATTGTACTTTTAAGTTTTATAATACCTTTTTTGAGAAATAAATTGTAAATTGTAGACTTGTAGACTTGTAAACTTGTAAAAGCTTTATAAAACAGGATACTGGTCGGCTTGCTTCTAGTCATACAGGTTATAATTTTTCACAATTGTTTTTGATGTAGGTGGAATATTGTGGCGCGGATGGTTAATTAATGGGAGGAATTTTGGGGGATTATTAAATGAAGGGGTTTAATATTGAATTACGGGAGGTTCTAATATAACCAGACTATTGTCTCACGGGTCCTATCTGTAGGGGATGAGGGATACCAATTCTATATTGGGAAATATCCGCTGGGTATATCCACTAAGTATAATCCCAGGAAGACCTTCCGTTGGGTCTACTCTAACACGGAAGACTACTCGGCAAATCCGTACTGCCGTAGAAGATTCTAATTTAGTCTAGCAGAAGATTTCTACTAGTAGTCTCATACTACTATAGAAGATTCCGCCGGTTCTGTTCTGGAAATTGGGATAGGGTTATACTCACCAAGTACTCTGGGAAAGAGTAGTGAGTCCGGTGTGGGGGTACCATGGATTTCGTTTCACTGGGTATCTACCAGTACAGCAGAAGATTCTTCTGTCCCGTTCCGCGGAAGAATTATGCTGGTAGTCTAGTACTACCGCAGAAGATTCTGGTAATTCCGTTTTGCGGAAGAATTCTGCCGGTAGTCTAGTACTACCGCAGAATTTCTACTGGGGTTGAAATTTCTACTTGAAATACCGAAGATTCTGGTATTTCTACTGGGGTTGTCCACTGGGGTTTTTATAATTAAGTTTACCTACTAGAGTTTCTGTAGTACAGGAGAATTCCTACTGGTATT
Source organism: Holacanthella duospinosa (assembly GCA_002738285.1). Lineage (NCBI taxonomy): Eukaryota > Metazoa > Arthropoda > Collembola > Poduromorpha > Neanuridae > Holacanthella > Holacanthella duospinosa. The sequence continues at coordinate 145,115 of NIPM01000368.1, read as the reverse complement.
TCTAAGTTTCTTCCGTCTATGTACGGGGGATATCCTCGAGGTCTCCCTATTGTTTCCAATCCCCCGGGGTCTTCTACCGCCGGAGGTTTTCTACCGGAGTTCTTCTACTGAAGCCTCTCTACCGGGGCCTATCTACCGCCGGTTTCTACCTACCGGGGATTCTCCCGAGAACTCTATCTACTTGTAACTCTGAGGTCTGTACTCTCGAGAAGCTATTGGATGTTACCTGATTTAGCTTCTTAGGTTTTTCCGGTGGTTTCCGATGGGGAGTTCCGATGTATGTCCCGGCATCGACTCCTCGGGGTCACCGGGGCCCCGCGACGCCGTTTTCCAACTACTGACGCCGGCGGGCCCACCGACGACACCGGTGATACCGATGGAACCGGGATGAGTGAAGTAAGTGTTGGGGATGAGGGAAATACCGCCGCTCGCCCAAGGAGATGGTGTTTTGCCACGCAAGACTTCGACCCTAAGTGAGGATGGAGCCTCACCGAGTCCACGGTCTGGATAGTATTGTCACACACAACACTTACGGTTCCGAGATGGGGATGGGGAATAGACAGTCTTCTCTCTCTCTCTCTCTCTTGTCATTTAGACGCTCACAGAAAAGCCAACTCACAAATAAATCATTATTACGGTGTTCGATCAATTAATCGATTAAGTAGATTTATTCTTAAGGTAATTTTCAAACCAAAACAATACTTGATAAAATCCAATCACTTAGGAGGCAAACTCAAACTAATCCACAAAGACACAAAACCTTAATACCCTATTTCTTGCCTCCACCTCTCTCGCAGAGGATAAGAACACGACTCCTCTTCTTTTTCTTTTTTTTCTCCGTCCACAAAGCACCCATATTTATCTTTTCCTAACCACTAAAGAAGGAGCTCACACTTCCTTTATTCTTCGGATTCGCCTATGTCCATTCATTAATTTTCGAATCAATGATTGGGCATAGGAAAACCCGCTTTCCTTCAAAACTTAATTATTAGACCGCTAACACGGATCTCCCGGAATTACCGGATTTTCCTACTTGCCACAATATTTATAGATTTGTCGTTGGTCTGTATTATCTATTACATTGCTTTACTTGTTATTGAAAGTAAACAATTTGAGCTTACATTTCAGGTCCAGAATTAAAACCAATTAGTAATAATAACAATTCTTTCCAAAAGTGATCGTTTCTTGTGGATATATGAAAATTATCGAATTTTTGTTCGTAATTGGAACAGTGTCTGACATTGTGATTGGCTCTCTCAAATATACTTCACTTTTTAGAATTATTATATTTAGAACAGATTTGTGCGCTGTACTACTACTAGTCTTCACCTACGTAAGCAGCCTTAGTGATAAAATGTTAAAAATATAAATTTTCAAACCTTGAAAATTAAAAATATTAAAATCAATTTTTTTTTGTCTTCTGATAACCAACATCAAAAGGTTCAGTTTGACAAATTGAAATTTTTTGATTATTTGATAATGATGTCTTGAAATTATGCTAAGTAAATTCATAATCAAAATTAATGAGATTAGAATTTTTGATTGGCTCTAACGTAAAAACGAAATATCTGCAATTTGAAAAATAAAACTGTTTTCATTTTTACCTTTTTTTAAAAATTTAACCTCTTTCGCTATGCCTCTTTCATATAAACCTTGCATATGTATAGAGTTCAGCCTACTTTCCAACTGCAAACACCAACTATTTTTCTATTGGACGTTTAGATTTTTCGAAATTATTTATATATCCGCATTTAGACGAAGGTTCGAGTCGTTAGCGGACAGGAGTTTTAACCATAGAGAGATGGTAAATCTAAATACATCAAAGGTTAATGGAAGGCAGCCTGTCTCTAAACGAACAAAATATCGGGGGGTACTGAAAGGAAGGTGGAGGAGTCTCTTAAAGTATTGCTGTTGAACTCTTTCTATTTTTTTGTGTTGTGATCCCCACACCCCTGACCGGTACAAAGTGGTTGATTTCACAATAGAATTCAAAAGAAATTTCGAGGTTTGCAAGTCGAGAGCTTTCATAGTGCCTAGTATGAGAAATACAGCTCCTTGCGCTGTAATACCTTTCCCAACAGCAGATTTTGAGTGGAGGTTGAACAACCCATTCGATTGGAAAATTATGTCAAGGTACATATAAGATTTCGTAGTCTGTAACGGGTTACCTCGCCAGGAGAACTTGTCTTCTTTCCTCACCCTTCCAGAACGCCATATCACAAGTACTTTTGTTTTAAAAAAATTGACATGAAGACTTCGTAAGTGCAAGAAGTTCGCAGTGAAATTCATCTTCTGTTGGAGTTCTCGTGACTGAGCAACGAGAACTAGATAGTCCGCATAAAGAAGCAAATGTACAGATCGCGAATGGAGTCAAAAGCCGGCAACCAGACATCTATCAAATTATTGTTATTATTAACATTTATCATTGTTAGTTTACTTGTTCTTCTCAGTGGACTTATTTTTTTTTGTATTCTCTACGTGAGAGTATTGTTTTTGTTTATTGTGGTGTATTGTGTATTGTTTGTGTTTGGAAATAAATATTTTGCTTTATTTCATCTAAAGTAAAATAATTTTTGTATTTTGTTTTTGTTTCAGGTTTTTGTTTATTTGTTCTTAGAGCTATCTTATAAGTAGCTCTAAGAACAATTTGGATTTTCATTTTTGTTCATTTTTGACCAAGAAAATTCAACAGTGAGGCCAAACCGTAACAATGTAAAAAGAAATTAGAACTAATTTAGGTATGGGCAACAGTACTTTTCTCGAATTGATTTAAATTAAGCGTTTAAACTCGAGAGTTGATTAGAATTAATTTTCTTCAGGGTTCCAAGTTTATTCTGACTCAGAATTATTGATTCCGGAGTCACATAACACAAAACATGGAAAATAGGGTAGGACAATCTGAAATTAAATTTATTTATTTATTTAATAGTAGAAGTAGATTAAAAAAATAATTCTGGTGTGCGATTCGACCCCAAGTCTAGGAGTCGAATCTCAGAGTCATGCTTCACTCCCAAATGCGAAGGAGTCAGAATCATCAAATGACTCCCGAATTCCAAAAAACCATAGGAGTCATGGAGAACATTTGGAGTCACGACTATTCCAAAATGCACAAACGAGTATTTCTGACTTACTTTCAAAAATTTTCTCTTCAAATTTCACTGTAATTAATATTTTCATTTCGAGTTTTGGAAAACATGCGATTTTCCACGCTGTTTTGTTACGTGATTCTCAGAATTAGATTCTGACTCATGCTCAACTCCTAAAAATCAAGGAGTCTGATTCATGACTGAGTCTATCCAAATATTTAGAGTCAAAGTCATGACTCCCAAATTCAGATTAATGATTCCCAGAGTCGGTCCCTCTGACTAAAAGCCAAACTAGGAGTAAAAGAGAACACTATTATCGTTTCAATTTGGAAAAAGTTATGCTTTCCGTTGCCCATGAATTGGGTGAAGCTTCCTTCTTTTTACTCGGTTTAGGAATTGTTTGCCTGAATTAATTTTTTTGAATTTGGCGCACATATCTCGCTCTGCATTCAAACTTACCACATTGGGAAAACGAAAGTTTGAAAATAGCAGTCTCCGCGTCATATGGTATAGCCTCATCTTTCTGTGTACACCCTATATTAAGGTTAGGAATGTTGAGCTATATGGTATAGTTGACTCATCATAGTGAACACTGGAGGTCCACTGTTTTTGCTAAGGGAATTGGCGGGAAGGATTCGGTATCGCCCAGCTGGTTAGATCTAAGAAGACTCGTATTCTCACAGTAGTAGCCAAGAGAGGCTTTGTTTTCCAGTGACAATCATAAACATGAATTAAACTATATTCTGTGAGATAAGGAGACCCATGATCCCATGTAGTATTTCTACATGGGATCATACCCTACTTTTTGCCTCACACTTGTGGGAGAATTTGGAAAATTTTAGTTTTAGAAAATTAGCTTTTTAGATGACTGAGTTTTGGGAAATATTTGGGATTTACTTCAATTAAATGCTCCATGAGTTAGTGTGCTTTGTAGGCGAAAATTGATTTTGATGTCTTTAGTTTAAGAGTGTGTGATCGAGGTAGACCGTGGTGTATTTACAATGATTTAGTTTTTACTGTACTATCAGCACAGTAAAACAGAGTTTTCAGAGTAAACCACAGTAAGACAATGCTTTCAGCGTATGGAAGCTTTCAATAATGGGAGTTCATGGAATATAAAATTGCTGTAAAGCAACACTACCAGTTTTACTAATTTAAGTAAATTAATATCAACTGTTGCAAACAAAGCTAACCTAATACAACTTTGTTCCTTAACACTACAAATGGTATTTTGAAACGTCGAGAACTCGGCCAACAAAATAAAATTTTGGTTTGTTTTCTTTAGTAGAATTAATTTGTTGTTTCCGATAATGACGATCAGCGAATCACTCCGCTCGGACTTGGGTTTTCTCTACATTAGACATTTTACTTTCTTTCACTGAGACATAAGCTTTTGGCCTCAAAAATTAACAGAGAATTGATGCAACTACTTAATGCTTCTTGTGCGTTCTTGTACTTCTACAATCTACATTGAAAAATGAAATATAAGTAATCTCCAATAAATTACAAATTTGAAATGGTGAAGTTTAAATTATTTCCGCTGATATTTTCTATACCTGAATTTAACAACCAATTTATTTAAAAGCAAGAAGTAGGTTTATCAAAGTTTCCAGGATAACTGAGGAATATGCGCGTAGACAAAAGTTTCTTTCCGAAATTGTAAAAATACCGCCTACATTGTACGCAATTGGTCGACAGGCTGCATAAAACTTGGAATGCAGATGAGATTTGGGCCGTTGAGAGATAAGCGTGCTGTAGTATGTGACTGAACGCTGCTTCACAACTAATGAAATTTGAATTATTATAAGACCTACAAAAAATACAACCAGATCGAGAAACGTAAGTGCAAATATATAAACAGAGTTCAAACGAGTATGACTTTGTATTAACGTAAATGAGAACGAAATCAAAAACATTATTGCTCCACAATAGGCTATTGTAATCCATTCCCGAAACCAATTATTGGCGCAAATATTCAGAATTTGAAGCATTCTATAGAACTTCTGACGTTTCCGTTCTCTGTTGAGCCAGGTTGAATCAGTTTTGTTGCATCTGGAATACAAAAATTATAAATAGCATTTCAAGTCAGAATTCCAACGCCGACCCACGCAATAGAATCAGCATTGTCTATTTCCATAAACGTGACATGCCACATTTATTTAATTAAATAAACCCAAATGCACCTAGTGGTTTAAATCATAATGGAAATATTCCTCCGAAAATAGTAATTTCAAACTTTTCTGAAAAAAAAAAAGTTTCAAACCTAGATGATACAGTCCCAAGATAAAGCCGAGTAGTAGTTCATGTGGATTTAGTTCCACTGATAGGGTAATATTGGCAGCCACATTCAATCATATTTAAAGTAATATGTATTTTCTAAAAAATTTTCTAAATTTTTGCTTTGGAAAACATCGTAATATATTAGGTGCGAAATTGTGTCTGCTTTGTGCTACAGTGTAGAGTTGACAAGAAAAACAAACACACACTTCTTTTTGCATTTCCTATGTAAACTCCTTGGTCTCAAAGCGCTTGCGTGTAGCACTTTGTAAAAAATTTTTTAACGAAAAGTTAAAACCACTTATGACGCAGTATATTAAAACCCAAAAAAACTCAATATTAGTTCAATATTATTATTTTTCGAACAAAATGGTTTGAACGATTGAATCCTGAAGGACGACGGTGTATCAGAAGTGCTAAGTGTAAAAATTAAATTAGATGAGTTAATGCGGGTTATAAAGAATGATGTTAAATTATTTTTGATTTATTCATTCATTCATTTATTATATAAATAGCTTGAAGAATTTGATTTTATCATTGTTTGCTTATTGAATTCTTACAGCGTGCGGAGGGCTAGTGTAGTTGATTCTGAATCGAAGGGTCTCGTGCTTCTTTCTTCTTTTTTCTTCGTGCTGAGGAAATATAAAGGTAAGTGACGTAAAAAATTTTAACACATACCAGCATGTAACCTACTTACTATTTCAGCTTTGACAATGACACTAAACGGCTGACAATAGAAAAAATACAATCTGATTATAGCCTAGGAAAATCGGAATCGAACGATGTATCGCATAAGGGCATCTAAAAAAAATTCTTTCAAACTATTTTTTTGAAAAAGGAGCAAAATTTTGGGCCCAGCTGGTAGCACAAAGGTTAAGCAAACGATTGACATGGGACTTGTCATTGAGGTGAGTTGCTTTAGTTAAAATTAGAAATTCGATGTCTGAATTAACTACAAAATGATCTCTGATACAGAAACTAAACGCTAAATCTTACTATAAAACAATGATTCTGAAAACTGGGTTAACGGATTGTGAAACAGATCTTTTAAGGAACAAAGTCAGAAACTTCAACACGAACTATCGAATTAAATTCAAACACTACAGCCTGATAGCAGTAGAGTATTTCTCAGTTTTGATTACCTCTGTAAGATTATCAAGTAACTCTTCATGTGTAGAATCTGAGTCTTCTGAACTGTCTAGTTGGGCTAGTTTAGTTGCGGCATGCAAGAAGAATCTGTCAACTATCTTCGATTTTTCGCTTTTCGTCGGCATTTCAAAGAAGTGAATTTGATTTTTACACAAATTGTTATATTTAAAGTTACCGGGGCGTACTAATTGGCCGCCGTTTACGCGCCTGATTTTTACGAAAAGTTACGAGAAATTTTTTACCACCTCAACTCACGCAAGCTATTGGTAGACCCCTACTGATTTCACCATTACCGAATATAAGTTAACAAGGTTGTCAGAAATAGTGACTAGTTGTGTCTACTTTGGCATTTCTGGACATGGAAGATGTATTTTGTTTAAAAAATATTTGAAATGAATTTTCAGAAACGTAAAGCAACCTCATATACATAATACTCCAAGCTCGGTTGCGTACAAAGTCTAATGAATTTCATTAAATTTTAGCAATGATACTTGGGCTCAAATTTGCAGAGTCGAATTTAGGTCGGTGTTTGTACAGTATTTTCTTATTCTTACTTGTTAGGCCAAACTACTGAGTGCATTTATACAAAATCTTTAATCGTTTCCTGTATAGAATCTTCAATTTAATTTAATAATGCTCGAGTATTGACAACCAAACTGACATGATGAATTGAAATAATATTTGCCATTGGTCTTGAGTGGCAATATACGTTTGCTTAGCATTTGCTTCTTCTTTGTGCATTTAATCCTTACTGTGTTAAGTTTAAGGCTGAATAAAAAAAACTTATGTGCAAAGACGATTAGCTTAACATGATCGTCTTGAATCTGATTTATGCATTTGGCTGAAAATGTCAGAAGTTAGTTTAATTATAAACCGGGTTTTCATTGCCAAACACAAATAAAAATGCTGGCCAAAATTTTATCTCGGCACCATTTAGAATTTTTGTTCTGTTACTCACCTCATATGCTTGAGCCAGCAAGATATTGTTTGGACATAAATAAGGACCGAGAAAATATTATGTAATCCCCAAAACAAGATGACATTCAACGAGATATTGATAGGAACACAGCAAACAATAATGGTAATGGTGGTAGGAGGAAGAAATATGTATATAAATGTGCCAGCAAACTCTTCCGGATGATACCTCGTTAGTGTCATGATATAGCATGTGATTGGTTCAAACGATAAACCAACTATCCACACATATCTTAAACCTGAAAGTATCTGCTCCACTAACTTAGCATCTTTGCTCAACTCACGTGTTCCAAAAAGTTCCTCTAAAAATCAAAACCATTTTGATCAAAATATCTGAGATATGTGCATAAACTTACCTGCTTCAGCACGAAGCGACAAAAATTCGTTAACAAATCTGGCGATACCTTCTCTATCCTTCATCCAAAGCTTCTGAGAATAGATGCAAAAGAAAGATGCTTGAACTATAGCAATATCTAGAGCAAAGTAACTTGGCCGAGCTATATCTGCATATGCCATCAAAATAATTGTAATTGTGAAGAGTTCTACCACTCTAAAGCTGATAAAATTAATAACAATGGGAACTACTGTTGGCTGAACCTCAACTCTCCATAATTTGTTGTAAAAAACTAATATGAACGGAAAGTAATTTAAAGTTCTGCCTATTGTACCAAACTTGGAAACATTAGTTAAATCCATCTTTCATTTATTCCTTCATTCAACAACTTGGAGTTGAGTGTTAAATACTTTGGTTTTCTAATGTGGAGAAACTAGAGTTGGTGCTGCCTAATTCATGTCAACATACTGATTTCATTTATTCACGTGCATCTGTATAACCAAAAAGTATGAATAAACTATAATATTACAAGAAACATCTTTAGTCTACTCCGTAACGTGAAACCACATATTATTGTTGTAGGTGACTTTCGAATCAGAAACCGTAAAGAGGGCGAAATTTGGCAGTGTTTATACTACCGATTCAGGCGGAATTTGTGAACGCTTTTTGAATATTTTATTTTCCCACGTTGACTTGCCTCGCATATTTTATTTATTTACCATTCTAAATAAACCCAATAGAGTCGGAGTCAATTCTCCACACAATCTACATATGTTATCCCCACCAAATTCTCATTCCCTCTCAAACAAATTAATTTTACTAACAACCAACTTTAGTCAAACTTAAACTCTTGAAGAGGTAAGATGTTTTAGTTGTGTCATTTTTAAGTTTTTGAATTTTGAAGATTTGATTGGCTACTTTAAAAAATTATAATTGAAAGTTAGATTCTAAATTTTACTTTATTTACAACAGGAATACGATCCCTAATTTAAATCGAAGTCGAAGGAAGGTATGATTAATTACAATAACTAATTAAGCAATAACGCCTGTTTTCTCCATCCTTTTACAATTTTCTAATTTTATTTCGCACAATCTTATACTTATTTGACAAACCCATTTTTCTATTACATGAGTTTGTGGGAAAACAATCCACGCGAAAGATGTTGAACATGTTACAATGTATTACTTTTCCATGAGACGACCCCTTCAGGTCACAGTTCAAGGTCGGACGTTTCATCCCCCATCGGCGACGAAATGACCCATCTAACCTCAAGGGGTTCTCACTGGAAAAAAATGTCGCAGTAACCATTTATTAAGTTAAACATAAAAAAAGTTTTTAGTGGCCACTGGCCTATGGCCACATTCTGCCTGTTTGGAAATTTATCCAACAAAATTTTCTGGCTGTATAAAAATTTATCCAACAACATTTTCTGGATGTATAAAAATTTATCCAACAAAGGTTGCAATTGCATAATTTGCGTAAAATAATTGTTTAATTAATTGAACATTAGGAAATAATCATGGCTGAATGTCCACCCAAATCGAGATCCTTGGAATTAGAAAGAAAATTTGTTGTCCGGAAGTATTTTTCTCAAAAAGAAGGACCACATAGTGTTCAATGTAGCTGCAGAATTGAACTGCTACACGGAAGGACCATCCATCGGAATACTATGAATCGGATTATCCAAAACTTTGAACAAAACAACTCCCTCATGGATAAGCATCATACAGGACTGCCCAGGACAGTGACAATTGCTGTAAACACTCAATACTTAGAAGCAATTGTTGAACACAACGCCGAGTTGTCAGTTCGGCAGCTTTCAGGAGAGGTTGGTTGTAGTGAGCGTTCTGTTCGGCGGATGCTACAAAGAGCAGAACTAAAGAGCTTTGTGGTCCAGAAGCACCAAAAACTCAAAGTTACGGATTACTTTGCAAGAGCAGAATTTTCTTTGAAACTTATGGATATCGCCCACGAAGACCCGGACTTACTATGGAAAATGGTTATTAGTGACGAAGCTAACGTAATGTTGTGGAAAGCTGGGGAAATTCGCGTTTGGGCCAAGCAGAAACCAATAGACTTTGACGGCTGCAAGACAACCAGAAGGGAAAAACTCAATATGTGGGCAGCTATTTTTGGTAATGATGGAGTATTGTGGTTTTTTCCAGACAAAGAAAATATTACTTCTGCACGATATCTTGAATTGCTTGAAGAAAATTTCCTTCCTTGGCTACAACAGAGTTGCGTGGACCAGATGACTACGTTTGAACAGGTATGGTTTCAACAAGATGGAGCCAGCATCCATTTCACGCAACCTGTTAGGGATTTTCTCAATGCAACGTTTCCATAACGTTGGAGTGGGAGAGGAGGCCCTTTGGCTTGGCCGATAAGAAGTCCTGATTTGAGTTCGTGTGATTTCTACTTATGGAGTTACCTTAAATATCACTGCAATGCCCATCGCCCCAGACCAGAGACCATTAACGAACTTCGAGACTCGATTTCTGCTACATTTCAGCAAATAACTGCTGCAACGTTGTACGTTTGTCAGAATTTCGTGAAAAGATTGGAGATGTGCAATTTGGTTGGAGGCGGGCACTTTGAGCAGCTTTTGCGCAAGAAAAATAATCCTGAAAATGCGAATGAGCAAGAAATTCAGATTGCAGTTGAGTTTGCTCCGGCTGAGGTGCCGGATATGTTCGAAGAGGTGGAAATTCCATTCATGGAAAATATCCTTCATTAGTAAGTACTGACACGATGCAAAACATTATTGTGGTAGCCAGGGTCAGTTTAAGCTTTATCGATATGGTATTTATACACTGATACGGTAGGTTCTTTGCCCAGTGCACATGTGAATGCACACGGCACATGAAAATTACCACTGCGCACATATAAATATCCAGTGCGCATGGAAACGACCATTGCGCAGATATGAATGCCGACTTCGCATGTAAACGACCACTGCACACATATAAATACCCAGTGCGCATGTAAACGACCATTGGGCACATATGAATGCCCACTTCGCATGTAAACGACCACTGCGCACATATAAATACCCAGTACGCATTTAAACGACTATTGCGCACATATGAATGCCCACTTCGCATGTAAATGACCACTGAGAACAAATCAATGCCCAGTGCGCATGGAAACGGCCACTGCGCACATTCAAATATCCAGTGCGCATGTAGACGATCACTGCGCACATATGAATGTCCACGGCGCATGAAAATGACCACTGAGCACATATGATTGCCCACTACGCATGCAAACGACTGCTGCGCATATATGAATGCCTAGTGCGCATGCTATCGACCACTGTTCTTTTTTTTCTTGAACTTATTAATGGTTGTGTCCAGATTAAATAATCTCTTACCTCTGTATTTACCATATTTACTTAGCTTTAGGCAAAACGCAAAAAGTTTTGCCCCTGTCTCCTTGTTTTTCTGGCTACCTGGCGAGGAGACAGGTAAATGGGTAATGGTAAGGTTATTTTATAAAAAGTAAGTACCATTTTTAGTTATTTCTACATTTAAATTAATATTATTTCGGTGATTCCGTTTTTGAGAGTCAAGAATACAATTCATTGTAAATATTTGATGCCTGAACATTCCTAAATACAGTCAGTGTAAATATTTTGATGCTCCTGGATTCCAGCGTACAAATCATTGTAAATATTTTCATGACCAACTCTGCAACACCGGATATATCGATCCTGTGGTGAGTACAGGAAGTTTTAGTTATCATGTTTCATAGGTGTTATAAGCTAAGTTAAGGGATAAGAGAAAGCTAAAAAAAAAGTTTACATATTCCGCCCGAATCGGTAACATGTAGCTAACTTCGAAATGAAGTAACTATTGTTTAAAACAAGAATAAACTGATATAAAAATAAAAAGATATAAAACTGATAAATTATTCTATTGTGAAATTAATGACTGGAGATTAAACTTTTAAATGAATATCGGCTTTTCTTGTAGATTTATGTCCCCAAGCACAAAAGCGATTTCACCGAAGATTATTTTAAGGAGGATACCACCGTCCTCCAAAATATCAGAAATAAATGCGACAAAAGCAATTCAAGCAGTTCAAACAGGACGAGAAAGTTCAACTGATTTCAGCTACGGCTAATTTTTTGCCTATGTGTTTCGCAATACTTGTTTCAAATGTTTTCTCATTTAAAAATAAGGTATATAAGAGTAGTGACAAAGATTTCCTACCATTCGATTACTTTCTCATAGATATGATATTTAATAATAATTAATACTAATGAAAAATATAACTATAAATTATGATGAAAGTACTCGAGGAATTGGAAATCCGCGCTACTTTATTGGTATTCAAATAGGAAAATGCTTAAAGCAAATATTGCGAATACATACCAAAAAGAAATGGTGGTGCTAAAATCAAGATACGAACCCCCGACCAAAGCATAAGAATGACAATCTCTCTCTCATTTTTCAATACGTCAGCTGTGATGCAAATGCGCCACTAATAACTAGAACTTTAGCGTATTGCTTTATCTAACTGGTATTGGAGCAAATATATCTTTATTTTGGGGGTTGATAGTCCTACTTAAATGACTTCCTGTAACATAAGACAAGTACTTTTTCCTTAGGCGAAACAAATCTTCACATAAACACAAGCTTAGTTCGGTTAGATTTCAACTGATGATTGTTCCCTTTTTATTGTTAAAATTGTTTGCAAAAACATTCCAGTGGATTGAGATAATGGTTATATTATGTTTAATATAATAATTCTAGGTTTAAATCAAGTTAATTCTTAATATAAACGTTCTCTATCACTAGGTGAATAAAGATTTTATTTGAAAGTAAGCAGAAGGTTAATTAGATTTTCTAAGATTACTGGGCCATATGTTCGTAGACAGAAGTCACGTTCCGAAATTGTAAAAATTCCTCCGACACTGAACTCGATTGGTCGGCACAACTCATAAAACTTCGTATTCAGATCAGATTTTGACCGCCTTATGAGAAGTTGACTGTAGTATGTCACTGAACGATGTTTTATATCCAATGTAAACTGAATTATTATTAGGCTAATAAATATGATTACCAGATCCAAAAACGCCACAGCAAAAATATAGAAAGAATTCAACTGTCTATAACTTTGTACTAATGTAAATGAAAATGATATCAAAAAAATGATCCTTCCGAAATAAGCGATAGCAATCCATTTTTGAAAGATCATATCCGCGTAAATATTCTGAATTTGGATCGTTCGATAAAATAGTTGAATTTTACGTCTTTGTTGACCACAGATGAACAACATTTATCCCAACTGAAATACAACAAGTTAAATAAGTATTACCCAGTCGAATTCGACAGTATCCGTCAGAAATAAGAAGACAGTGAAGAAAGTTTTGCTAGAATAACTCATTGAGAAAAAATTTAAATTTGTCATACCCCCAATCCTCTCCCTTTGGACTAAACTCCTCAGAAATTCGCGGGCCACAACCTCTCCTTAACTGCCAACGGATAACTAAACTCGGGCTTATTGAATTTTATCATTCATTGAGTGAGTGACAAGCAAAGCATATAAAAAATTTTCCAACGTCTTCCAATTCAAGAAAGAGAAATCTGCTCGGTTCTTTCTGCTATTTTATTGGCAAGGATTATCCGAATTACAAGTTTAAGTGATGTAAGTAAACATCATTAAAATTCTTTTTTTGCGTATTGAAATTTTTTGCGGCTTACTGAACTTTTATTTGAAGTTGGTATTATTGTTAATCATAGTACCAAATGCTCGTGTGTGGAAAGTTTTTGAGAAACGTTGAGCATGTTAAACAGATAGCTCTACAATAATGATTTCATTGGGGAAGAATTTGATTGTAGGCAATTTAACAAATAAAAGTAAAATTTTAAATTTTTTATTAAGTCTCGCTTAGTCAAATTCAATCATCTTAAACCTGAATACGACATTCGTTAGCACTAATTACAATTTTAGTCATTTATTTTTGCGAAAAAGGACGAATATTTATCGGAACTGAAATACAAAAAATAAAATATGTATTCATTACTTTATTGGTCCATTTATTAGCAATAATTTTATTAAATTGACTTTACTTTTTAAACAAAATTAGGTCTATTTCATCTCTCACAAAAAATAGGAAGACAATTAGAAGGAATATTTCACATTGGCTATCTTTGCAATGAATTTTACAAATTCCATAACTGCCATATGGAAGAAATTGATTAACGGAAGCTGTTCCAGGAAATAATTGTTTTTACATCCCTAATACATGTATTTTAAGAATCCACCGGAGGAAGTCCGTTTAGCGTACCTTATAAGGTTTGCGTCTAATCTCTTCCCGTTTGGCTTAATGTACCCAATGAATTATTGTAGAGTCGTTATTTAAAATAATTAGAATTTGAGGTTTTGAGCTAGAAGAAACTTTTTCCGGCGTGTTATGTCTTTGAATATTTAGGTGATATAACTTATTTCCAAGGAATAGGTAAGATTAGGTAATCAAACGCAGGGAAAGGAGTTTGTACGCAGAAATAGCTTCTAAAATTCCAGGGTCCTTTGCCACAATGATTTGACAATTCGAAAATTCGACAATTACCAAAGTTTGTTTTGTCCATGCCTCAAGTGTTACTACCAAATAACATTTCGCGGCAACTAACGTTAAGTAGAGGTAGGACAATAAACTAACGACGTGAGTAGGTGCAAACTACAATAATTAATAAAAAATAATATTTGATGCATTTTCGGCCCAGTAAATTCTTCAAATGTTCAGAAAAAGTAAGTTTTGATATATTTTTAATTAATTAACAGTGACTTATTGTTATAAATCAACAGTTTATGTGTAGTTGTATGGTGTAAGTGAGATCTCGACCTCACTTACCCTTTACTAAATAGTGGTAAGCTTAGTATGTACTAGTACATGGCTTACATAAAGTGGCCATTAGAAATATGAACGTTAATGCGACCCCAGGTCGACTTTCGTATTATAGTTGCACTAAAATTATGCAATGGTAGACTTGCCTTACGATTGGCGAAACATTAAATAAATGGTTAATTTTGAATGAAAAGATTTAGTGAATGCCATCTCTCTGTTCGCAACCGTAGGACCTTTGCTGTACTAATGTTTCCTGCAGGCAACATTAGAAAGATTAGGGGCGAGTTTATAAAGTTATAAACATTAGAAACTCTTTTTCTATTAAAGGTATTAACTTCATTACAGAATAGGCCCTTAGAGCCAAATTAACTAGCCTCAATAGTGGTATAATTGAGCTGCTAGTTAAGCAGTTAAACCATTGAGAAATAGTTTTCTGTCTACTCAACCTTGCATATAGGGAATTTCATACTCTATGCTTTGTGCCTGCGAAACTGAAATGGAGTCGAACCAAACTAAATTTATTTAAAGGGAAAACGTAACCATGTTAGTAGGCTTTTCACCTGCAAATTTTTAAAACATTGAGTTGATACGAGAATCATCAAAATAGATATTATCTGTACGTAGTTGCCTCATAACATGCTAGAGGTTTATGGAAAAAATGACATAACTCTCAGCGAAAATAATTTTTTTTTTCTGAAAATTACTTTTATGTGTGACTGCAAAACTGGGAGATTGAAACATTTTTAATATAACCATTATTGAACCAAAAATACAAGCAAAAAAACTATATATGCTTCTGTTTACGATACTAAATCTTACAACATGTTGAAAATACGTCAAGAAATAATGATTCTAGAATCAAATGAAAAGTGAAAATTTAATTTGACCATTCCAATGAAATAACAAATTAAAAAGGGAAACACATTTTTGGTCATTAGTATGGTGATTTGATAGTTTGAATAACCGGTTACCCTATTACAAATAAAAAATTCAAACCCATAACAACATGGAATGGAAGCAGTCACCTTTTTCTTTTATGCAATGGAACACTTGACAGTTCATAGTCGAAGTATCATTTATTCAAACTGGATATAACTCAGAAAACATTAGGTTAAGTGCCAGATTCTTAATAAGCGGATCAGTGAGATTAGTCTTGATCCGGTACTCATCTCATATGTTTGAGATGTTTAACAAACCGTCGCAGTGAGTATGAGGTAGAAATGAGTTTGTCTCGAACTCATCTCAATGAGACGAGTTTATCAACAAGTTGAAAATTTTAATGCAAAAAGTGAGTCTCTGATCTTCAAAAGTATGAGCCAAGACTCAGGCTTTTGGTAGACTGCTTTGAGAGAAAGTTAATGAACCTGATCTGAGTTAACTCGCCTTGGAATAGGCTTAAAAGGTACCATTCCCGACGAGGCGATGGATGTGTGTCCTATCGCCATTCTAACCCTACTGGGAAGCTAAGCGATAGGATTTCTGTCCTATGATGCTGTCCACTGTAGGCAAATTGTTCAATGAGCGGAAAGTCGGAATGGTTCAAATGGGATTCTTTCGAAAATAACAGCCCAGTTTCCGCAACCCTCCCTTGGGTGCCCGCACCTCTCCCATGTGTCTTTGTAGCCCTCCAGTGGGTTTTCGTAGCCCTCTTATGGGTTCTCATAGCCCTCCGGTTGGTTCCCACAGCTTACTCGTGTTTCCGCAGCCATTTCTTGTGTTCCCCAAGCCCTCTCGTGTGTTGCCACAGCCTCCCGTGGTTTTCCGCAGCCCTACCATGAGTTACCACATCCCTTCCGTGGGTTCCCTTATCCCTCACATTGGTTCCCGCATTCCTCCCGTGTGTTCCCGCAAACATCCCATGCGTTTCAGCATCCCTCCCGTGGGTTGGCACAGCCCTCCTATGGGTTTCCGCATCCTTTCCATTGGTCAAAATTAAGTCACTAACATGACGGCCCGATTGTTTTACAATTAGATGGCTTAAGTGTTAGTGAATTTAGCTTTAAAATTACAACTAAAAGCGCAGACCTGAAGCCACGCCCACTTTAAATAAATTTAACCAATCAGATGCCGAATTTTGGGCGATCGGTTTTTTAAGCGCGTAGGTCAAAGTAGGTTTTATTTAAAATATTATTTGGTAAAATTGTCCAAAATTAATCGGTCAAATCGACCAAAAGGACAAAACTGTTGATAAATTGTAGGTTTTGTATTATATTTTGGACCTACGGTAAGAATAGTATGGCCTATGGTCCGTTCCTGCTAGAATAAGTCCAGAATACATGTTAATTTCCTACATAATCATGTGTACATAAACCACGCCCACTTTCATACTTTTTAGCCAATCAGAATCACCTTTTTGGCAAACTTAATTTTAAGTTGTACAAAGTTTAAATACATAATATTGAAAACAAATAGTACCCTAAAACCTCACAAATTAGGTGCTATTTGTACTTAAAGTGACATAATTGTAAGAATAGTACGGCCTAGTGTCTGTCACATCTTACTAATTATGTTCACAAATACTTAAAATTAATTCAATACCCTAAATACTCAATATTGACCAGGAAGTTACATAAAGCGACTTGTTTGTAAGAATAGTACGGCCTAGTGTCAGTTCTTACGAATAAGGATTACAAGTGCTTAAATTAACTTGAAATACCATAAAACCTTACATATGAAGGGGGAAANATAAAGCGACTTGTTTGTAAGAATAGTACGGCCTAGTGTCAGTTCTTACGAATAAGGATTACAAGTGCTTAAATTGACTTGAAATACCATAAAACCTTACATATGAAGGGGGAAATTTGTTAATAAAGTTCAAATTCTGGAAAAATTTCTTTTTACTAAATTGGTCAAGTACCGTAAATCCTCAGATATTACGTGGAAATTATTAATTTATTGTAAAAGTGAAACTTTTCAAATAATTTGAAATTGTGAAGAATAACTGAACATTTATGCCCAAATCAGTCGAAAAAGATTCGACCAAGTTACTTAAACCCACCGGTTCTGGAATATCAAAGGGTAAACAGTTGAATAAAACCAACCCTATCCCGTTCCAAACCAGAACTAGAAGTTGTAATAGTTTTTCATCTGCGTCTTCAGTGATTTCGGATACAATGGATCCTAGTGATAATTCTGGGGATGAGGGTTTTAATCCGAAAACTCACCCCAGTACACGAAGTCTCTTTGAAGTTGAACCAAGTTCTTGCGCTGATGGTAAAATAACGGATCCTATACTCACCCTAAAAGTTCCATTAAGAGCCCAACAGTTTACACCTAATGTAACAGGGCAAAGTACATCACAAATAGATTGTATTCAAAACCAACTCACCCAATCGGATTTCAATAAACCGAGTGAGATTCTACAAATCATGCAGGAACAAATGGTTCAGATGCAAACCACGTTCCAAATGTCTATGACATTAATGCAAAACCAAATGCTGGAGCAACAAGCTCAATTTTACAAACAAATGGCTGAGATGAAACAATTTGTAACTTCTCAAATTCAAGCAGTTACACAGTTGCCAAGTTTCTCTCCAACCATACAACCTGTCATTGAACCACCTATAGTTCAAAATAACACCCAACCAAGTTCTCAAAATCCAACTGACACGATCAATTTGTTGGCTAATGCCCTCCAAAATATAAAAGTTACCGCTGTCAATTCTACACTTTCAATCCCGCGCTTCAAACCAAAGCAGTCATCTGCTATTGCGTACCTTTTGGAAGTGGAGCGCTATTTTCGAGCCCAAGGGCACAAAGCGGATGAATTTTTATATTTAGTGAATTCAATTCTTCCCCAAGATGCCAAAGCATGGTTCGATCACCATCAGGCAGAATTTGAAACTTGGGAAGAATTTAAAGAAGGATTCATATATCGATACGACAGTTGGATGGATTCCAATGAGCGAATTAAATTGTTATATACAAGAGAACAGAAACCAAACGAGTCGATTGAATTCTTCATATACGACATGGTTCGTTGTGCCAAACAATGTAACCCAAAGGAAAATATTGAAGATTCGGTTCAAAGAGCTCGGCTATCACTACATCCGTCGTTTCGCACACAATTAGGCACTACGATTTATACTACACCAGCAGATCTTTTTGAAGCGTGTAGAATCGTGCATCAGTGTCTAACGGCTGAAGATAAGTTTCACGGACGTCAGTCAAAACTCCCGCCACTCACAAATAGTGATCGGCAGGGTGGAAACGACTTAAGAAACCAGCCGTTTCAAAATAATAGCAGTCGTAATAATAACCAAGAATCCAGGCGCAACGATAGTAATAATCAGGGAAATAAACCATATAACAGATACTTTCGTGGTCGCTCTCATTTTTTTAATGGCAAATGGTCCGGGAATTATGGTCATAGTTACCAGAATCCTAGTTGTCCTAGTCCAGAGAGCCAAAATCCAAACAGATTTAGACGACTTTTTCAGAACAGTTCTTATCAACAAGAACCACCCAACACGGGCAACTCTAGTTGGGAATTTGACCAGAAAAATATGAGAAATTATCGAAGTTTCTCAAAATCCGATTCAAATAAACTCCCCGAAGGAGCTAGTCGCGGGAATTGGTCAGGCAGAGGATTTGGTGGAAATAAGGATAGATTTCCACCGAACAGGTCGCAATATCGACCACCTCAGGCCTTGAGTTCTGAATACAGGCAGTCTCAGTGTATGAAATGTAGAGGGTATGGACATTCAGCTAACCGTTGTCCTACACAATCAGGTTTAGCAATGCCTACCTCTAGTAGATTGAATAAGTTCAATGACTCGAAAGTATATAGTCAAACAAGTAGGAGAGAACCAAAGTTGGATATGTATATACCAGATTTAAACGATCAAAGGACAATTCGGCCATACTCCCACCCAATTGCTCCCAGCTATCCAAAATCAAAATACTTTGGGGTTCCCACCATTTCAATAAAAGTCCAAAATTATAAATCTATGTCATTATTAGACTCAGGATGCACTTATTCTCTTGTAGAACTAGCGTTAATTCAGAAATTAAATGTGGTAGTCATTCCCATAAATCAAATTGTTTTTTCCGCTATAGATAATATGAGGACAAGTCCTATTGGTAAAGTTCAATTAACCATAGGAATGGGAAATAGACTATTTGAACATGAGTTTCTAATAGTTAACCAGTTACCGTTTCCGTGCATCATTGGGTCGGATATTATTTGTAATCAAGGGATAGTAGCTGACCAAAGAGGTTGTCGTTATTGGTTTAAAAATGAACCTAAAGTTAAGTTCAATCTTCCAAATTCGACCAAACACAACCCAATTATGTTATCCACAACCATCCGAAAGGACAGTGCTAGTTGGCCTTCAGCGTCCGGCACTGAACCAAGTAGGACAATGTGTGATAAAGTCGAAACAGAAAATAATCAAAATTTGGACCCAGTTCAAGTTAAAGTACAAGAAATTTTGGAGAAATTTTCTACAGTTTCTCATAGTGATGGTTCGTACGGGAGGACGACCATCACTATGCACGAAATTGAAGCGGATGGGAAAACACCTAGTGTCAAACCATATCGCTGTTCTCCAATAATAAATGCGGAAATAAACCGTCAAGTTCAGGAATTAGTTAAAAACGGTATGTGTCGTCAATCTAGATCTCCATACGCAGCTCCAGTCGTAATGGATAAGATGAATACGGGTAAATGGAGAATGTGCTTCAATTATATTAAATTAAACGAGCAGACAAAAACCAATTCGGCTCCTATGGGAAGCACTCATAATATGCTCCGTCATATCCCATCAGGATATTGGTACTCAGTAATTGACTTACAATCAGGGTTTTGGCAGATTCCATTACACCCTGATAGTATTGAAAAATCTGCGTTTATTACTCAAGACGGACACTATGAAATGCTTGTCATGCCTTTTGGACTGAAAAATGCTCCTAAGACATTTCAGCATTTAATGAACACAGTTCTCCAAGGTCTAGATTCTTTCACTCGTGTGTACATAGATGATACAATCATTTTTTCTCGAAGTTTGAAGGAACACTTCCAACACATAGAGATTGTTCTTGATCGCCTTAGAACGGCAAATTTGACTATTAATACGGCTAAATCGACCTTTGCAAAAAGGGAAGTTAAATTCCTCGGTCATATTGCCTCGAAAGAAGGATTACGGAAAGACCCTGACAAAATTAAAGCAATTCAAGAATTCCCTAGACCAACCGATAAGAAAGGAATCATGAGATTCAACGGTATGTGTCAGTGGTACGCAAGTTTCATCCGTCATTACGCAAGTAAGATGGAGCCACTTTTCCGTTTACTTCGAAAAGAGAATAAATTTAATTGGACTGAAGAGCAGGAAAATGCCTTCAATCAGTTAAAACAAGATATTTGTGATACCGTGGTTTTACAAAATATCGACTATTCTCAACCTTTACTTATGAAATGTGACGCTAGTGAGTATGGATTGGGTGCGGTTCTCTGTCAGACAATTAACGGAGTAGAACGCCGAATTATGTTTGCTAGCAAAACTCTTAAACAATCGGAGAGATCCGCTCATATTTATGAGAAAGAGATTTATGCTATAATTTTTGGATATACAAAGTTCGCTGAGTTTATTAGACATCACGAATTTACAATTCAAACTGACAACCGAGCAGTGAGTTACTTAAAAAAGATGAAGGGTATGAAAGAAAAGTTGAACATCTGGGCTCAACAGATAGACTCTTGGAATGTTCATATCGTTTTCCGGCCTGGAATAGAGAACGTGGTTGCGGACGCGCTATCACGAGCTCCCATTCCTATTCAACCGGACGATATCAATATCGAAGACGATCATGACATCCAATACGCCCCAGTTGCAGCCATAACGTTTACAAACCCATCTCTTAGAGATATAGCTCTTGCTCAAACTCAGGATAACAAAATGGTTCACATTATAACCTCCCTGCAAAATAGTCCAACGGAGTCGCGACCTAAGGACTATAAATTGCAAGATGGAGTATTAATGAAGTTTATCAAACCATTCGATATGAAACAAGATAAACCAGGTACCTCAAATAACAGTGTTGTCTGTTTAAAAGGAAACCTTTGTCAAAAGTGTTCAGAATCAGGTGTAGTCGACACACCCTCTGACACTTCACCCAATAGTGAATGCGTACGCATAAAAGAAAAAATGATTTTGGTACCAGTCATTCCCCAATCTATGAGGAGTGAAATACTGAAATTATTCCACGATTCTCCAGAAGCAGGCCATCAAGGCATGCGTAAGACTTCGGAGAAAATTAAAGGCAGATGTTTTTGGCCAAACAGGAATAAAGATATTAGAGAATATGTGAACAGTTGTGTTACTTGTCAGAAAGTTAACCCAACCAATCAATTACCGTACGGATTGTTACAAAGTGTATCTCCACCATCAAAGGTGTTTGAGACCTTACACATAGACCTAATGGGTCCTTTTCCTGCCAGTTCTGGTGGAAGGCTTAATAGACACTTGCTAGTTGTAATAGACAAGCTATCCAAATGGGTAGAATTATTTCCTATTAGAACTGCAACTGCCAAGAAAATTAAGCAAATTCTCGAGTCCCAAATTTTTTGTAGGTTTGGTACTCCTAAGAGAATAGTTAGTGATAACGGTATACAGTTCACTTCAAACCATATGAAGAATTTGTGTAAAGAGTGGAAAATCCACCACGCTTTTTTAAGCGCCTACCACCCGCAGACAAATCAGTCTGAGAGAGCGAATAGGAATATAAAGAAAATGCTACAGGCATTTGTGAACGATAACCACCATAGTTGGGATGAGCATATGCACCATTTTGCATTGGCTCTAAGAACCTTAATAAATAGAGTTACTCAAGTTACTCCTTCTATTTTAAATCTTGGTAGGGAGATTCCACTTCCGTTCGATAAAAATCTGCAAGACTCTCCCACTGACATCACGTCAGCAGACTATGAACGTTTAAATGAACTTCCTGAAAAGTTAAAATTAGTTATTGAGTTTGTTCGCAAGAACATAAGTGCATCTCAGGTGGAAAACAAGAAATATTAAGATGAATCTCATAGAGACCATACTTTTAAGAGCGGTGATCTTGTTCTTATACAAAACCATTCACTCTCCAACCAAGAGGAAGGAATTATGTATAAGTTAAATCCTCGGTTTGTTGGTCCATATGAGTTAGGAGATATAGTGACACCGGTCTCCTTTAAAATTCTATCTCTCCCAAGGAGAAAATATATTGGAAACCGTCACGTTAATCAATTAAGATTATTTCGTATAAGACAACCGGAAAATATCACACAAATACCTCCACAACTTACATCAAGTGATAGTGCTCTCCATCATTCTTTCAGCACCCTCCAGGGGGCGGGGAGGCTTTTCGTATGTATGGGCAGTACGCACAACCCGATTTCAGCACCCTTCTGGTGAAGGGGAGGCTTTTACAAGTACAGGGTGTACTTGTCACTTTTCAGCACCCTTGGGGGAGGGGAGGCTCTTGCAGAGTACGGGTTGTACTCTTCACCCTTCTCAGCGCCTTCCTGGGGGAGGGGAGGCTTCTTGGGGGGAGGAAGGTGTTGGGAAACCAACTCCCGGCCTCACATCACATGGTGAACGGGACTGGACTTCCGTTCACCACAGACAACAACAACAACAAAGGTGCTTCTTCCCTTTCATTCTCAATATACTCTCCCTAGCTATAGTTAGTATTAGTATTATTATTATTATTATTATTATTATCATTACTATATATATATACTTACCTGCTGTATAGTCTATCTCTGTGGATAGACTCAGTTTAACTTCAACCGTTGAATAAAACGGATCTCTCTCTGCTATTCCATTTTGGAGATTATTATTTTTATTTAATTATTATTAAATATTTAATTATTATTTAATTATTATTATTTATTAATTATTAATTTATTTATTTTGTTAATTTTTGGTGAACCCGGTGACCTATCTCCACACAGGACAAGGGTCAAGGGTCAACATTAGGACCTCATTTCCTTCATTAGTAACTTCATTACAGAATAGGCCCTCAGAGCCAAATTAACTAGCCTCCAATAGTGATATAAATGAACTGTTAGTTAAGTAGTTACACCATTTGGAAATAGTGTTCCGTCTGCCCAACCTTGCATATGGGGAATTTCATACTCTATGGCTGCCTGTCAAACTGGATACGAGAATCATCAAAATGGATATTATCCGTACCCAGTTGCCTCATAACTTGCTAGAGGTTTTTGGAAAAAATGGAATAACTCCGCGAAAAAAAAAATTTGTTTTCTGAAAATTACTTTTATGAGTGAATGTAAGATTGGGAGATTGAAACATTATTAATATAACTATTATTGAACCAAAAATATGAGCAAAAAGCCATATATGATTTTCTGATTACCATACCAAATCTTACATGTTGAAAATGCGTCAAGAAATAATATGATTCTAGAATCGAATGAAAAGTGAAAATTCAATTTGGCCTTTCTAAGGAAATAATAAATTAAAAAGGAAAATAATTTTTTGGTCATTAGTATGGTGAGGTAATGGTTTGAATAACCTAATACCTTATTACAAGTAAAAAATTCAATTCTATAACACAAAATGCAAGCAGTTAAACTCTGTTATGATGCAATGAAACACTTGACAGTTTAAAGTCGAAGTATCATTTACGAACTAGATATAACTCAGAAAACATAAGGCAAAGTACCCGAAATCTTCAATTTTGCTCACCTAATACATTTGAGCCAGCTGGAAATTGCATGAACATACATAAGGACGCAAGAAAAAGTGATTAACGAAAAATAGAGTGAGAGGCACCCAGTAAAGAAGAGTACTGGAGATATGCTTGGGGAAATAGTTGTACAAAAATGTGCCAGTGTATTTTGTGGAGTTATATCTTGTTATAGATATAATACAGCATACGACTGGCTCAGCCAATAAACAAGTGCCCCACAAATATCTTAATCCAAAGAGTATCTGCTGCATGAACTTGACACCTTTGCTCAATTGCAATGTTCCGATGAGTTTCACTATAAAATATAACGTACCGTGGAAAGAAGATACTGGTATTTGTACAAGTATTTACCTGCTCCTAATCGCAGTACCAAAAATTTGTTATAGAATGTGAAGATACCTTGTGTATTATTCGTCCAAACCTTCTGAGAATAAACGGCAAGGGTGAATCCAAGCATTATAGTGACATCCAAAGCAAAGTAGCTGGGTCTATCTATATCTGCAAACGCGAAAAGAAAAATTGAGATTGTGTAGAGTACTAATAGTTTATTGGTTATAATTTTGATAACAGTGGAAACTGCAGTAGACATAACCTTGACTTTCCAGACCGAACTATCACAAGTTAAAATTAATGGAGAATAGTGTAAGTTCATCCCTAAGAAACAAAACTTCGAAATATCAATTAATTCCATAGTACTTTTGTTACTTATTCTAACCCCAAGCCAATAACTGTTTGTATAAAACTTCTAGGTATAGAAGACATACACTGCTTGTCGATAAGTGAAATCGACATACTATGGTAATTTATTTCGCGTGTTGGACCTTTTATGTGTTATAAATTAAAATACGAAAATGTAATCAATTTTGTAAAGAACATATCTGCAACATTACTTAATTCGGATACCATGAAATTCGATTTATTAATGATGTGCAAAGTATGTCTCATTATTCTCATTATTCTCATCAGTCTCATTATTACATAAAAGGGATTATAACAGTAGTTTGTCTGCTATGATGAACGGCAAGTATCACCCGAAATTTCTGCTTGCTCATAGTTGAAATAAATAAAAATTTTGACATAAAGAATCAATTAATATAGGTATTACTGAAATTCCCCTGTAGACCAGTGATACCCTAATAATGAAAAAGTTGTTTCTAAAACTATGCATTTAACTTCTGCATCAAAATAGTATAGGAATTACATCTGATATGACTTGCACTTATGATAACAATGTGACGTTTTAGAATTAATCGAATAGAAAATTTCAATTGCAACTAAGTTTTGATTTTGTTGATTTATCTAGGTGTCTCTCCTTTCATGCAAGTATAGGGAGCATTAAGTATGGTGACACTGAGAGTGACGTATGGGGTACAACCTACTGCCGAGCTGCTAATGTAGTAATTTATTTTAAATTCTGCTTGAAGTTAACTCACTTGGTTTATAAATTAGCTTATATTTAGCATCAAAAATATAAACGGATAATTTTTTATGCAAGATCATCTGTTGAGGTAGAATTTCACCAAATGCTGTTCGATCTCCGAATCAGATCTCCAGTAATATATGGGAGTCTTTTGATTATATAAAAGTTTGTGAAAAATTATCTACCGCCATATATAGGCGCAAAAGCACTCACAATATCACCGATTTGCTGGTAGGCACTGCTCGTTGCTGTGGGAAATCTTTGACTACAGTTGATTGGTAAGCAGTGTGCATTGCTGTGCTACGATGGGTCATTGTAGACTGCGATTGGCAGTTCAGTTGTCAATACTAATACTGGATTAGTTTATACAAGGTATCTATACATTAGTGTCCCTATAGCCGAGTCCCTATATAGTACCTATACACCATTTTCGACGTTTGAGTGAGTGGAATGAATGGGAGAAGCATATAAAAACGAAAGCACCTCGGCTATAAGGACACTAATGTATAGATTCACTGTACAAATCCTGGGCTAGCGGTCAGGAAAGCGAATTTTTATTTCTATGAACGATTACTCCTACAACCGTAGATTTTTTTTATTTGAGAAGAAATTTTTTTTATTTTCCACTCTTATACGAGTACACTAAATAATTTATATAATCTAATAATTTAATTTTTCAAATCAATTTTAGCAAATAAAGTTAATAGAAGCTATATAACAGAATAATTAATCAAAACCAACCTAAAATATTATAATTTTTTTAGCTCTTGAGATTGAAGAAATTATCGTACATATAAATGCAATATGAGTTAACAGAAATTATTGTCTCAACATTTCATAACTTCCTTGGTGTAGACAGGAAAACTTCCCTCTCACGCCATTCTACCATTTGGTCAGATTCGACATAGTTTTTTTTAACTCTCTCAATCACCAAGATATGCGCACTTCTCATTACATCATTGTCACCCGAAATAGATGGGCGAACACCTGCATCCTGTAAAAATAAATTTACAAAGGAAACAACTTTTATGACAAGTTTAGACTTTTAGTAGTCATTTTACTTAAACTCTATCGACTACCGACAATACAGTAGTTTTCATGTCATGATGTTGTCATAAATTTTCAATTCTAAAAAATCCAATCTTCCTTTTATTTGCCGTGTCTAATTTTTTCACCTGCTTTGGTTACAATGTACTGTACATTGTCGTAAGGAATTATAGTTCGTATCGAAGGACCGGTTGAAATCGTCCAAAGGGAAGTAGGTGGGGCGTAGCAAAGGCTGGATTCGACCAAATGGGGGGGGNTTGAAATCGTCCATAGAGAGGGAGGTGGGGCGTAGCAAAAGTTGGATTCGACCAAATGGGGGGGCAGTCAAAATTTCTAAGTATTTTTTAAATGAATTTCCTGTCTTCAAAATCAATTTGTGAAAAATTTCACAGATGAAAGTTACTCCCCTAACCATGTCCAGCAAGTTTCGTAGAGGGCATTTTGTGCCTTAAGAGGGAACGTGAAACCTAAAAAAAACTTTCGATGGTAGATTAAATGTTTAAAAACTTATAAATTTTTCTTCGCACCTTTGGGTCGAATCCCAGAAAGGATCTGATTCATAAATTTCACTGAGCCAGAATTACATGTAGCACTAAATTAACAAAGCTAGTGTTCAGCATGGCTCTGGCTCATGAGCTGCCTCAATGGCTCTGGCTCTGGCTCGAGCTGGCTCACAAAATTTCTGAGCCAAAGCCAGTGCGTGAAATGAGTCAAAATGCATCATGTTTTTAAATTCTGTGTAATACAAGTTTAATGAAGCATGCATGCAGGATATCCGCGCCTGATATCCGGCGCGGTATCCTAGCCGGATATTCGCACCAGTTTTTTTATATCCATCTAACCTGCCGGATATGCTGTAGTGTTCCGCATGGCTCTGGCTCATGAGCTGGCTCAATGGCTCTGGCTCGAGCTGGCTCACAAAAAGTTCTGAGCCAGAGCCAGTGCATGGCTCTGGCTCATGTAGTAATTTTGAGCCAGAGCCATGGCTCATGAGTTAGCTCAACGAAACTTGTGAGCCATGGCTCAATGATCAATTTTTCCCCTAAATTTTCCCACTTTTCCACTAATTTTTCATTTTTTTTCTTCCAAATCATCACTTTTTTTTAATTTTCTGAATTTTAGGTCAATTTGCCTTTAGCCAGTTCATAATTATGATTTGTGTTGACTTATTCTCACTAGGTCATTCTCACTTTAAGCAAAATGTGCATATTAACAGAAAAAAAAAATTTTTTTTATGTTGAGCCATGAGCCATGGCTCATGAGCTGGCTCACCGTTCGGGTGAGCATGAGCCATGGCTCACCGTTCGGGTGAGCATGAGCCATGGCTCACCGTTCGGGTGAGCCATGAGCCATAACTCATTGAGGCAGTGGTCTGGTTCACGCCAAAAGCTGAGCCATGCTCAACACTACAAAGCATAAATATGGTTCTCTATTGAATTCAAAATAAAACATTAAATATGCTCAACTAAGGTGGGTTGCATTATATGACAGACAGGGAACAAACATTTAATTTAAATTTTCGCAGCGAGTTCGAGGAAATTGGAAAATTTGAGACAAAAATTTCTGTTAACTTATATTGCATCAATAGGTATAAATTTATATATTGGCTAGATTTCATGAAGTGGGCAACGGCTGGGGCTGTTTGTTGGGCTGCGACTCGCAGCCCAACAAACAACTATCGCGTTCACAGTGGGCAGAATAGAACTCGTTTTTGGTCAAAATTAAAAATTTTACCATCACCACTTTAAATAGTGTCAGGTGGCCTGAAAATTACTCCTTTGCATTAAAAAACTTTCAAATTGGCTTAATTAATGTAAAACTTATTTAACGTAATGTTTCGTCACAGATAATTTAATGGGTTTTATCCGTAACCACAAATTTAACATGGTCAGAACAACCTGAACGCGATATTCGTTACATGTATGCAATCACACTCAACTAACCCAATCACGATTGTGCATGTTATCGATCTGTGTTTGCGTGAATACCAACAACATACTAACAAAAACAATTACAAAAACACCCTCTCAACCTACGTAATTGCAAGGACAAATTTTCAAAATTTTGGAAAACGCATAACTTTTTTTTATGCTTTCTCGGTGAAATTTTTTTTCATATTTGTGATCACCGACCTCATATTAGTCAACAAAAAATGTCATCTAAATACGATGTGCTTCGGAATACCAAAGTTTAACTTTTTTATTTCGACTAATGATTTATATTAGATTCGTAATATGTATGTAACTTCTGATCGATCAACGTTTCAATTGCTCAAATCCGCACAAATACATAAGGGTAAGTCACTGCAGGAAAAAAAATTTTTTTTTTCAAATTTGCAAATTTTTTGCGAAAATTGACTTGACCGTCAACAATAGATGCCAGATCCGTATTCTACATTAAGCTTCTGATTGATTGAGATATCCTTTACCTAATTCCGCAAAGAGTGCCTTATGTACCTTATACGTTCAGGAATAAATCTAAAGAAAATCTAATCAAGTAATCTTAAGAAATAGACTTAAGTTAGAATATTGCGGACAGCATATTAGTGTTCCGCATGGCTCAGCTTTTGGCGTGAGCCAGAGCCACTGGCTCAATGAGCCATGGCTCATGGCTCACCCGAGCGATGAGCCAGCTCATGAGCCATGGCTCTGGCTCCGCGCTTTTGTTGAGCTGGCTCATGAGCCAGAGCCATGGCTCAACATAAAAAAAAAATTTTTTCCCCGTTAATATGAACATTTTGCTAAAAGTGAGAATGATCTAGTGAGAATAAGCCAACACAAATCATAATTATGAATTGGCTAAAGGCAAATTGACTTTCAGTGACTAAAAATTCCGAAAATTAAAAAAAAAGTGATGATTTGGAAGAAAAAAAAATGAAAAATTAAGGGGAAAGTGGAGAATTTAGAGAAAAAGTTGAGCCATTGAGCCATGGCTCACAAGTTTCGTTGAGCTGGCTCATGAGCCATGGCTCTGGCTCACAATTACTACATGAGCCAGAGCCATGCACTGGCTCTGGCTCAGAACTTTTTGTGAGCCAGCTCGAGCCAGAGCCAGAGCCAGAGCCATTGAGCCAGCTCATGAGCCAGAGCCATGCGGAACACTGCACTGATAGTCTAAAAGAGTTTTTGACTTGGCAAAAAGACAGCAAGGTGTCGTGTTCATAGTTTAAGACTCTTATGGCTTTTATGATCAAAAATAAAAAAACATTTCCACTCACTCTCTCTCAAACGTGTAACAGAAACTGCTTAGTAATTGGAGAGTATCGAGAGCGGGGAGGCTTTCTTCATTTTTGGTTTCACAGTAGGCAGCATGTTGTCCAGTTCATGACGTTAAACTGAGCATCTAGTCATCATGTCATGCAGCTCATGACGCTAAACTGAGAATCTAGTCAGCAAGTCGTGCAGCTCATGACGCTAAACTGAGCATCAAGTCAGAAGGTCAGCATGTCGTCCAAATCATAACGCTAAACTGAGCAATGATCTATAGAACCCAACGGATAGCGGAATGGACAATAAGCCTAGACTTGTTGTGGCCCGGACAGAAATAAGGTTATGCTTTGCCTGAAACACGGGTACCTGTTGTGGACTGGTTAGCAGGGTTGCGAAACCACATTAATCCACACAGATCGCGAACATGAGGCTGCTCGATTAGCTCTGTTGGGTACCTCATAGTAAGAGGTTTAAATCGGTACTACGAGCACGGTAACTCAGTCAGATTCTTAATTTTAAATCTATGACTATTATTGATTTATTAAACTCAGAAAGATTTAATTTATTTACCTTTGGAGCATTCATGAATGATGAGGAGGTAGCTATCGAAGTCGCGTATGATCTTGGCCTAGTCCCAACGGAAACAGCTTGCCCAATTTGTTATTTTTGATCCAAACTTTCTCACATAATTTAGTACCCAATCATAATTTTTTGTCATTCCAATTGGTGAAGTGTAGTTTCTAACACAGAGAATTTTATAATACCCGGATTCGGTTATTATCCAAAATGAAAACTTTTCCAAAATTTCTGACATAATTTAGTACCCAATCATAATTTTTTCCATCCAAATTGGTGAAGTTTTGTTTCAAACCCGGATTAGTGTATTCTAAAAAATGAATAACTTTCCAAAATTTCTGACGTAATTTAGTGTCCAATCATAATTTTGCCCATCCAAATTGGTGAAGTTTAGTTTCTCACCCGCATAATTTTATAAATAACCAAATTCGGGTTATTTATAATCTTAAGTATTTCCCAAATTAAATTTTTTCCAAAATTCCTGTCGAGATGTATCTATTTGCAGACGTTTCTTGCTCCTTTTCCTGCTTTTATATCCAATGAAAATCCAGTCCTAATCGGCAGACACTATCCTCTTCTTCATTTAGTTAGAGTCAAAGTACACAACAATTCTTTAGAAAGATCGTGGAAAGATTTAAAACGATTCCTTAGAACCTTCCGATCTACAGAGATGGTTCCTGGACACATTGGTGAATATTNAAGGATAGATTTCCACCGAACAGGTCGCAATATCGACCACCTCAGGCCTTGAGTTCTGAATACAGGCAGTCTCAGTGTATGAAATGTAGAGGGTATGGACATTCAGCTAACCGTTGTCCTACACAATCAGGTTTAGCAATGCCTACCTCTAGTAGATTGAATAAGTTCAATGACTCGAAAGTATATAGTCAAACAAGTAGGAGAGAACCAAAGTTGGATATGTATATACCAGATTTAAACGATCAAAGGAAAATTCGGCCATACTCCCACCCAATTGCTCCCAACTATCCAAAATCAAATACTTTGGGGTTCCCACCATTTCAATAAAAGTTCAAAATTATAAATTCATTTAGTTAGAGTCAAAGTACACAACAATTCTTTAGAAAGATCATGGAAAGATTTAAAACGATTCCTTAGAACCTTCCGATCTACAGAGATGGTTCCTGGACACATTGGTGAATATTTATACAGATTCAACATTATAAAAGAAATTTCGCTTATCAAGAGATGCCAAGGTGAGCGATTTTTGAAGTTTCTACAAGACTTACGTCGCGTCTACACTGGTTTAAACGAATGAAAAATTTCGATTGAAGAATGTGATTGCCAGGAATGCCCACAGTGAATATAATCTGTGACATTAGCTTTTAATTGAAACTTAGGTGTGATATTATTGTGGCACGGTGGTATTCTACCTAATGACTTCCATGCACGGGGTTAGGATAATTATCTAAAACTTATTAAATAAATCCGAAAATGGGAATTGAATGGGTTGGTTTACTAACGGGCCTAATTGTAAATACTAGAGTTACGGGATGATTCCCTAAGTAACTAATTTCGGGTTACTATACTAGGTTTCGGGTAGTCCAATAAGACTCCCGACACTGGGATGATGAATCTCTGAGTTGGGTGTGGGCGAGCTTGGGTCTACTGTCTGGGCACTCTCCCTAAGTTAGGTACCTAGTACCTAACTACTGGATGCTCTACTATAGGGTGGATGGATCTAGACTCTCTGCATGTTCTCTGGGTTGACTATACTGGGGACTCCCTGCCTGTTCTACTGGAGTTGACTGGTTTGGGACTCTCCTCTTGTTCTCTTGGATCTACCAGACTAGAGCTCTCTGTCTGATCTACTGGGGTGAACTGGGTTGGGACTCCCTGCCTGTTCTGCTGGGTCTACTAGACCAGAGCTCTCTGCCTGTTCTACTGGGGTGAACTAGACCAGAGCTCTCTGCCTGTTCTACTGGGTCTACTAGACCAGAGCTCTCTGCCTGTTCTACTAGGGTGAACTGGATAGGGAGACTCTGCTTGTTCTCTTGGGTTTACCAGTAGGGACCCGATCTGAGCTCAGGCACTGAAGTCCGAACTTCAACCGAACTCAGTCACTGAAGTACGGACTTTACCGAACTTCGTCACAGTAGTACGGACTTGAGCCGAACTCAGTCACTGCAGTCCGGACTCGAACCGAACTCAGTCACTGCAGTGCGGACTCGGCCCGAACTCAGTCACTCTCTGCAGGTACCGGGGTCTATTACTGCTATTGGAGAGGGAATCACTAATCANTGCGGACTCGGCCCGAACTCAGTCACTCTCTGCAGGTACCGGGGTCTATTACTGCTATTGGAGAGGGAATCACTAATCAGGGAGGTATGAACATTCCTGGTTTACTTACTCTGCCTGAGGAACTCTTCTCCTGGTCCGGAGGCTCTCTACCAGTTGGTACATAACCGCGGGGGAAGTAAAAGATGAACTCAGCTCCGGTGTCCCAGGCATCACAGGAGCAGACGGGGGTTCCGTTCTCAAACTCCGGAGTCCCGCTCCGACCCGCGATACCAGGAGTACCAGAGACTGGTGACTGTGTAGGGGTGAAATGTGTTACTGCGGGAAGATCCTAAGACTTGTGCTGCTCGCTGAGTTGGAAATCGCCACGCGGGACTTGGACGACCCTAAGCAGGGATGAAGCCCTGCCGAGTCCACGGTCTCATGATGGATGGGAATCTTCCTACACTACACACTTACGGTTCCGAGGATGGGGAAAACTGAAGTCTCACTCTCTCTCTCTCTCTTCTCTG
This sequence comes from Holacanthella duospinosa, assembly GCA_002738285.1. Taxonomy (NCBI): domain Eukaryota; kingdom Metazoa; phylum Arthropoda; class Collembola; order Poduromorpha; family Neanuridae; genus Holacanthella; species Holacanthella duospinosa. The sequence continues at coordinate 111,718 of NIPM01000368.1, read as the reverse complement.
GATTCACTCACTGGGCCATCGGCCAAAACATAATACAGTAATAATTTGCCACTTTCACGGAAACTGGTACCAATAGATTGATTATTATCAATATTAGATTTATTTGCAAAAGACTTAAGTTAATCACATTATAATTTCAGACAAGACACTTATACTTAATTTCCAAGACAATACCAAATTTTACTCCTAACCGTCCGACGTTCAACACTCGACTGAACCCCTCCTCTCCTGAGACACAGGAAAACATTAGTTTTATTTACCATGTCGATTGCGTCATAGTAAAACCACATTTGAATTTANTGATTATTATCAATATTAGATTTATTTGCAAAAGACTTAAGTTAATCACATTATAATTTCAGACAAGACACTTACACTTAATTTCCAAGACAATACCAAATTTTACTCCTAACCGTCCGACGTTCAACACTCGACTGAACCCCTCCTTTCCTGAGACACAGGAAAACATTAGTTTTATTTACCATGTCGATTGCGTCATAGTAAAACCACATTTGAATTTACTTGACTTCTCCTTACAATTGATTGATTCAGAAAACCTATATTTCCGTTAACCGGACTAATTTAGTTAATTTACCTGGCGTAATACCCATGCAAAACCCTATTTCGCCAAATTATCTTTAACCTATTTACTGTGATATTAGCTTTAACCTATTAACTATCTGTTATATTAGCTTTAACCTATTAACTATCTGTTATATTAGCTTTAACCTATTAACTATCTGTTATATTAGCTTTACAATTTTATCTGTGATATAAGCCTTAACTACTATCCGTCTGTGATATTATCTGTATAATATTATTTAATTGTGATATAAGCGGTGACCCCTTATCCATCTGTTTTATTAGCTTTTTCCCGTTATCCACAGGGTTCGTGATAATTATCATGGATAATTATAAACGATAATTATCAACTCAAATCAATAAACGTGTTGCATATTTCGCATACAAAACTCATTCAAATAAATACCATTCTCGTATCAATGACTTTTATTACTATGGGTAGGCTGTCGTCGGTTGCACTCGTTTCTCTTTTCGAATAATTTTTAAGGGAAAAAAATAACAATGTCGCTTTTTGAATTTCTACATAAGAATTAGAATTTATTAGTTGTCTTTTTTATATTTGTGTAATTATTGTAAAACAAAATACGTANCAAATCAATAAACGTGTTGCATATTTCGCATACAAAACTCATTCAAATAAATACCATTCTCGTATCAATGACTTATTACTATGGGTAGGCTGTCGTCGGTTGCACTCGTTTCTCTTTTCGAATAATTCTTAAGGGAAAAAAATAACAATGTCGCTTTTTGATTTTCTACATAAGAATTAGAATTTATTAGTTGTCTTTTTTATATTTGTGTAATTATTGTAAAACAAAATACGTANGCTGTCGTCGGTTGCACTCGTTTCTCTTTTCGAATAATTTTTAAGGGAAAAAAATAACAATGTCGCTTTTTGATTTTCTACATAAGAATTAGAATTTATTAGTTGTCTTTTTTATATTTGTGTAATTATTGTAAAACAAAATACGTAGAGGGAAATATCCTATTTGGGATCAATTTATTTCCAGTAAGAAAGAGAATAATAAAGGCTTGTTGTTAAAGGGCCGAGTGTAAAAGGTGTTGGATAGTTTCAAGGAATTATCGAAAGTCTTAAACTCACTTTTTCAGAATTTATACGGAAATATTTTTTTTTAATTATCAAAAAAATCGGATAATTATCAAAAATAATCCGATTTTTTTGATTTTTCCAAAAAAATCANTTTTTTTTAATTATCAAAAAAATCGGATAATTATCAAAAATAATCCGATTTTTTTGATTTTTCCAAAAAAATCAAAAAAATCACGAACGCTGGTTATCGATCTGTAATACTGGGTTTAATTTAATCATTTTGTGATAACTTTCAATNCAAAAAAATCACGAACGCTGGTTATCGATCTGTAATACTGGGTTTAATTTAATCATTTTGTGATAACTTTCAATATATCACTGATCATCAGAGACGCTCCGATTATGCAAAATATTGCTGCAGGATTATGCGGTCATGGGGAAAAAATTATTGGTAACATATTGGTTCTAGGAAAATACGTCTTCAGAAAATACGGCGGTGAATTAACGGCCTAGAAAATACGGCATATAAAAATACTGACTTTTAAAAGTACTATATAAAGATAATTGTACAAAAGTTAAACTTCATCCCGACGCTTGGCACACTTAATACCCAACAAAAAAAATTCTAAAAAAAAATCTAAACCTAAAGAGAATCTAAAAAATAACCTAAAATCATAAAGACAACCTAAAAGAAAATCTAAAAGAAAACCTAAAAGAAACCTAAAAGAAAATCTAAAAGAAAACCTAAAAGAAAATTTAAAAGAAAATTTAAAAGAAAACCTAAAATAAAATCTAAAAGAAAACCAAAAAGAAAACCTAAAATAAAATCTAATAGAAAATCTTAAAAAAACCTAAAAGAAAACCTAAAAGAAAATCTAAAAGATAACTTAAAAGATAACTGAAAAGAAAACCTAAAAGAAAATCTAAAAGATAACTTAAAAGATAACTGAAAAGAAAACCTAAAAAAAACCTAAAGAAAACCTAAAGAGAACCTAAAAGAAAATCTAAATAAAAGCTTAAGTAATCGTATCATAAATTTCTACTAATTCGGTTATTCTACAAATAAGCAGAATTTAACGTTGGTGATTGTTTGAAGATCTTACCGTTCTGTTAGGATTTCCTGTTTGCATAGGATTAACCTAACCTAACCCANAAAACCTAAAAGAAAACCTAAAAGAAAATCTAAAAGATAACTTAAAAGATAACTGAAAAGAAAACCTAAAAAAACCTAAAGAAAACCTAAAAAGAACCTAAAAGAAAATCTAAATAAAAGCTTAAGTAATCGTATCATAAATTTCTACTAATTCGGTTATTCTACAAATAAGCAGAATTTAACATTGGTGATTGTTTGAAGATCTTACCGTTCTGTTAGGATTTCCTGTTTGCATAGGATTAACCTAACCTAACCCANGTTGGTGATTGTTTGAAGATCTTACCGTTCTGTTAGGATTTCCTGTTTGCATAGGATTAACCTAACCTAACCCAACCTAAGGAATCTACGGATTATGACTATGAGACGTAAAAAAAAACAAAAAAAAAATAATGGAAATCTGAAACAAATAATGAAAATTATTTTCAATTAAGCGTATTTTGTGAATACTGTATATTCTAAGGCGGTATGTTTCATACGCCGTATTTTCCGGGCCGTAATTTTCAGGCCGCGTTTTCCTGNTGTATATTCTAAGGCGGTATGTTTCATACGCCGTATTTTCCGGGCCGTAATTTTCAGGCCGCGTTTTCCTGGCTATATTTTTGTAAGCCGTATTTTCGCCTTTCGGAACATTTTGAACTTGAATTTTCTTTAATCTATTACATGGTTTTTTTAAATTAAAGAGAAAGTTATATTTACAATAATTTTATTGCATGGTTGTTCTAGATCGTTTAAATATTTCTTCATTCAAAAATAATTCATTGAAAGGACGAAATAGCGTTTAAAAAGATTCAGCTTGTTTAAGAATTGTTTCACCTTTACTAACATGGATCATCAAATGAATTTTTCAAGCTACATCAGATCTTTTTTTACATACTCTTCAATCAAGAAACTATTCTGTTTCGCTTTGCTAACGGATCTACCAAAGAATTAATTGCTTATTATTACTAAAACTTATAAAATTAATTTTAAAATTTTGAGGTGACATAAATACGCAACTTCCTGTATATCCTTTATAATCAAATCAAAAATCTATTCTTTTTTAAAGAATTGCTGCCTAAAGTTAAACTTATGCATCATCTAAAAAATTATGCGGTACCGAAAAAAATATACGTTTTATGCGTTTTTTTATGGAATAAAATTGTCTACTACGAGATTTATGATCACGCTTTGTTCGCCCAGCCCCAGAAAATTTTCGCCCAGCTAACTCAACATAATTACTGATGTTGAATCCGAACTAGAAATAAATATCTTAACTCAGCATAATTTGAAACAGGGATTTTTAATGTTGGTGAAAAAGAGCCTAGAGATTATCTTAAGAACTGAGCTAAGTGACAGGCTGCGTAAGTGAATTCATGCGGAATGAAGTTAAATTTAAACACATTCTGCGAAGTAAGCCCAGCATCTAAAATATGAAACCTGAAAAAACTCAAATTGTGTTAAGNTGAAACAGGGATTTTTAATGTTGGTGAAAAAGAGCCTAGAGATTATCTTAAGAACTGAGCTAAGTGACAGGCTGCATAAGTGAATTCATGCGGAATGAAGTTAAATTCAAACACATTCTGCGAAGTAAGCCCAGCATCTAAAATATGAAACCTGAAAAAACTCAAATTGTGTTTAAAATTAAGGAGCACTGAGAATTGTTGCTAATTGAAATAAGCTTTGTAGTTTTGTATTTGAATGAACTGTTACAATATGCTTATAAATTTTAACAGAACAGCGTTACCTTTTCAATTGTTTACCCTCGCGACATCCCGTATTCACCAACCAGTACTTAATCAAAGTTTACTGTTCTTGCTGGTTTATAGAAAATAAGCAGATGAAAGATGCTACGAGTACAAGAGTTAGTGTAATATACATTCGGTTTTCTAAAATTGAATTTTTTATCACTTACCTTTTATACCGTCCCAAATGTTGTGTAATTTTACAAACGGGAGCTTCCCTCGTCGCCGTTGATAGCTGGACATCGATCCCAAACTATCGCAGAAACGTTTTTTCATAATACGATCCAAATACTCTTCTTTGGTTTTCCCATCCTGCATCTTCAAGAATTCAAAATATTAAACCAATTTTTATTTTAATCCAGCAGTTTTGTACAATCATTGTGTAAATTTCTGATTCTGATTGAGTTAATCTAATGACATGTGTTTGGTGGTATCCAGCCTTTGGCATGTCCAAAATTTTCTGTTGTTGGTACAAGTGATGGGTGGTGCCATAAAAACGTTGCATGTGATGGGCGGTATGATAATACGATATGTGGTTGCTTTTCGAATCTGTAGGGCAAAGCAAGAGGAAGTTGAGAAAAAAAATATGTATGACTTATTCTGGGCCAGAGGATAGTTCTAAACCCTTGATTGTGGATGATGATGAAGTTATTAGATTATGTGACAATTGACACGGTTTCTAGAATTTTTGTAAAATAAATGAGTTTGGATAAAAAATAATGTCGAATTGTACCAGGGAATCCGAACATGGATAATACTTGCAAGTACAATTTCGTAATAAATTTGTTTCACGATTTATCGTAAATCTTAGGTATCTAAATCCCATCGCGTAGTAGTTCAAGGGAAAAATTGTAGTGTAGTACATGCCGTGTTAATGCGCAACAAAACATAAATTCCTAAAAAATTATTGAAAAAATGAAAAATATTCTCAAACTGAAAGTTTGTAAATATAAGATCGAAAACTTCTCTCTTAAACACTTAAGAGAATAAGCCACGCCATTCTTTATCGGGTCAAGGGGTCACGCGATATGTATTTAGTTCTTTAGCTAAAATAGGTACAATCCGAATCCGTGAATAAGTCAACTGGTATGTCAGATTTCGAGATTTTGGGGTTCAAGTCTACAGTGACCAAAATTATATTGTCATTAAAGGCGTAATGTGATACATTCTTTTTTGGGAAGGAGGAGTAGAATCCAAATCAGAAGGAAAAAGAAAGGACCGCTTGTCAGATTTCGAGATATTGAGGATCAAAGGTCAAAAACATTCAAATTTTATTTGAATTAAAAATGGTTTGAAGCTTTCCAATTTTTAAAGTAAAGCATCTAGAATTGAATTTATTACAATAAAATAATTAGATTTCAAAAATACACAAAATTTTTATTTATTTATTTATTTAGAAACCACAACCTACGGTTTGAAATTAAAAGAAGAATAAATCAGGACAAAGTAACAATCAAACATAAACACATGGAGAACAGGTATTTGAGACTCATTAAAATTCATCTCTCAAATGTGAATAGTGGAAATTACTAAAGACGGTTTACATAACACGTCAGTACGAGTAATTTGCAGATATTTTATTTTAGATTTAATTTTTAGTGTTACCAAAGCAAAATTACTAATTGCATGAATCGAACAATTTATTCAATATCCCATATAGCCGAATGCCTGATTCAAAGACGTAAAGAGCATTGGATTTAAAATCTCCTTCAATGTGGCTCCAACGAGCGGCTGGCCATCAGTTGTCCATCAACAAATAAACAAATCCGGATCCAAATGTGTAAGATCGATTGGAACTTCCAAAGAATACCCAAAGCTGCAGCGGAACCTCTTCCGGCCTCTCACCGTATGAGTTGGCATATTGGATGGGTCGATTTCCACCTACTTATCCGCATCAAATGCTAACTACACATTTTTTATGGAAATGATCTTCTCCATTTGACGACGATTTTTTGTATGTTGGTTTCTATGGAGTTGGTTCTGCTTCCTCGACCAAGTTGTATTCCTAGTCGTCGTCATCCGTGTCTGGTTGCTGTCCTCCACATCATCATCATTCATATCTGAGAAAAATATGCACATCTAAATAAATCCATCCATTAATCTTATAAATATTCTCCTGACTTCCCATCCAAAACTATTTTTACTTTTTGAGTTAAATTATTTTGCTTAGATTCATCATTCTATTTAAACATATTAGTTAAATTATAATTTTTTTTATAAATTTAATTTATCAATTTTATTAGCCATACTCGCTGCAGCAGGTCGCTCAATCAATTCTGAAACATCTTAGCTTTCGTTTCCGCAATTGCCTCTTTGTATTGCTGGCTACTAGAAATTTGATTATCCATATTCAAAGAAACAGCCTCTATGGATTTGACTGGCTTCTGGCAACCTATGAAATTAAATTAAAATTGAAATTAGTTTAAAATTTTGGCAACATAATTCAAACTTTTGCTCCTTTTGATTTTGACTGCGAGTAAGTATATTGTATTAAATATCTTATCCTTTATTTATTACACTTGCTTTTTGTGGTTTCAGGTATAGTCCTTAGCTTTAAGCTTGCAAAAAGTTAATGGTAAATAAGTAAAATCAGAATATTACTAAATAAATTTTGAATCCTGAAAGTCCATTTGCTTCAATGTCTTGCTTAGTTTAAGTTAATCGAGGATTGCAAAAATTAAAAAAAGTGATTATCAACTGATTTTAACGTCTTCTCACGCTTTGGAAAACTAAAATATTATTATAAAATATTTTCTTAAGCTAAAAGTGAACATGATGCGGTGAAAATTTAAATAATTTTGATAAAGTTTAGTATTATAAATCTCAGTTACACGGTGAGAGGTAAAACGTTAAATCAGAAATTAGGCGAACAATTTTCTAAAAGAAAGTTAACTAAAGTGTTATTTTTTACTTAAAGAAGTGATGCAGCCTAATACTCGATCCTTAAATCCCATGAACTTTTTTTTTCAAATCAAATATATAGACTGCATCACATTTTAAAAGTTTTTCACAAAAATACTAGAATACAACAAAAAACAACTTTGCGTTTCCAAAGATACGGACTACGCCTAGCTATGGTTCGTACTATTGATTGAACTTAGGTGCTCAACTTCTCTAGAACAAATGAAATCTTAATGAGGTTTACCAAGGCAAAGTAGTATACAATAACAAAATTCGAAGAAATAGTGGAAGTTATCGAGTCACCTCCAACATAACCGAGTTTAATAGAATAACCAACATCACATTATTACAGACACCAGACACTGAGAAGTCAGTAGAGGCGTTCAAGCGACTTCGAAAAGTATTAGTTAGAAAATTAGTGGTAGGAGTGGTCGTTTACCAAGATTTTGAGTAATTGGAAAACGTAAGTGGGGGGATGTATGAAACACTCGATCTCCAAATATTCTACTATCGCCAGAAACATTCAGATGTGAGAAGAGTCGAGGAACCTTTAGATTTTAACTCGTTAGTAATGCACTTATTCATTAAACGTGTATTGATGTCATGTGGATAGCGAGATTATTCTTAGAAATTTATTGTAGAAAGATCACTCCGCCCATGCATAAAGATGAAAATAAGTCAGGCACCAGAGGTGCGAATGGGCTGGGTTAACCCATGATGGGCCTAGCCCAGCCCAGCCCCCTGGGCTGTGGGCTGAATTTGTAGTGGGCTGGGTTTGTGAGTATTAATTTCTTATGGGCTGGGCTGGGCTGGGCTGAAATTTCAAATTTTGAATCTCGCGCAGCTGAAAGTTTCACCTTGAAAGTGACACTCTCAAGCTGACTCAGCAGAGAATTTCGAAAAATATTTAAAGCAATAAGAAAGTGTCGATGGCTTTTTGTGGGCTGGGCTGAGCTGGGTTATGTAACTTTATTTTTTCGTGAGCTGGGCCGAAGGCCCACTGGGTCAGTGGGCTGTGGGCTAAAATAATAGATTTCTTAACGGGCTGGACTGGGGTGGGCTGGGCTTTCGAAAAGTCAGCCCACTCGCACCCCTGTCAGGCACTAATGAAATTGAACATTATACAAGACATTGGAGTAATAGGCTCTGACCATTAAAATGTTCTAACAAATGTGGAAAAAATAGCATTATAATAGAGATCCATTGTTGTATATAGATCAGCATTGAGTCGAATATAATTAAAACTCAATTTTACTAAAAACAAGATTGGTCAAAAATTTCTTATTAGGTTCGAAGTAGGTTGTGTTATCATTACCCTGCACAACATTATGTTCCTCTTTTTAAATTTCAACCAACTACTCGAGTTTCCCGTCAAAGCTTTTTGCCCAATACGCTTACATTTAAACCAAAGCCACTTGTTATTTTATCAACTTGACATATGGCCATTCGTTATATGGCCGTTGCTTTATATACATATTTGTGTATATAAAAATATTTAATTGCAAAATTTTGAAATTCAAATTTCACCTGAATAATTATGATAGTAGGATTGTCTACTGTAAGTTTTAAACACCAGTTTTTAAATATCACCTCTATTTTTTTTAATTACACGAAGTCAAAATTAACCGCAGAATAGCATACAGAAACTGACTTTAACAAAAAGTTAAATTTTTAAATTGATTTTAATTCAGCGATTAATCAGACGAAATCCAGATAAGTCTAGATCATATTATAGTCGTCCATTGTTTAGTAGCAGGCTGTACTGGAAGAGGAAAAAATTTATTTTCAATGAATTGAACCATGACCCTGGTAAAATTAGCTTTGCACTGCCTTAAGAAATTACTGAACACTAATCACCTTGAATGTTTTCACAATTTTTTCGAATACTGCTTTTCTAGACACTATTCTAGCAACATGTCCACCTGTAAAACGCGTTTTCATCAAATAGAAATTCAAGTAACTTGATTATATACTACATGGCTATATTACGGTAATGCCGAAGAAATTATTTTACTATTGGGCTAAAAAAAATTATACAACGCAATTCACAATTGTATTCTAAAAGTTGCAGTTTTTTTAATAAGAAAAGTTGTATCATAGAAAGACGTATTAGATAAGCATTTAAATATATTCTAAGAGTTATGCTAATATTAAACCTAATAGTCTGAATGGAATTCAGACTATTAGTCAATTTTTTGATAGGTTATCATGGGCAGTAACGAATGAGCCCCATTAGGTTGAAAATGTTATTTTACTTTCTTAAAATTTACTCCTTCCGGCAACAATTTCTGGATCCCATTTTATTAGTACCCAAAACACAAGAAATGTGTTATCATCAACAACGAATTCAGTAGCTGGAGCTAATTTAAGCTTCGTTGGTGACGGATGAAGAATTACAAACAATACCAAACGCAACGATAGTTTTAGAACTATGTTTAATTTATTAAATTAGATGTAGAGGATGAAATTGAAATACTACCAGTTTGGTAGTATTTTTAGGTAGACATTGTTTTGGAGACTGCTTCTTCCCAATGATGCTTCCGTCCCTTCAGTTCTACCTTTCTTCTTAATTTTTACAATTTGTTAATGAAGGGTGTCAACACTTCGAAGCTAAGTATATATTTTAAAATAATGTATTCAAAAAAAAAAAATTTATTCGGTCAAATTCAGCAGCCTCGTAATAAATACTTTATCCATTTCACTAACTGTTAACCATCAACTAAAATCTTTGTACGCTCTTAAGACATCCAATTCGACAATCTTATTGTATTTCATTAGTGTAAATTTGAATTGAAAATTCTTCGCTTAAAAATTTTTTCAAATATTTTTACAGGCGAAAGTGATACTTTATGGTTTTGGGATTTGGAACTGAATTACGATTCTACAATTCAAAGAATTAAAAGAAAATCTGAAATCGGTGATATCATTAGCTTTGGCATTTGAGAATTCGTCAACTTTAATTCTGATCCGTCTAAATCTAAATGCCAATTCCAAAAATTGGGATTTGAATCTCAAATGCTGAAGCAATGTAATTTGTGCAATCGGTTTTGAAAGATAACGTACTTAGTCATACGCGTTACATTTGATTTACAGACAGATCGTGACAATACTTACTCGATACAAATATTTTGAACCCGAATGCCCAATACCCGATAACGTAATAGCGAAGTTTACGAAATATTTTAAATAGTATGAATAAAACTTAAGTTTAAGCGTTATATGTTCATTTAGCTACTTAGCTGGTTTCAAGAGACTAAATGTAAACCCTTGTTATATGCCGAAACGTAGCAGGTTTTATTAAAAACAAAATTAATCAGATATCCGTTATAAGACCTTGACGGCTTTAAATACATAATTCTCCCTACAACATCGGAAATCATGGAACCTTGGCACATTGCGTTTTACTAAGATTGCATCACTATAATTTATACCTAGTAACGAATCCGGTTATTAGCGTAAGATGATAATGAGATTGTTGTGCAACGTTGTTTTGTAATGAAATCGTAAGAACCTATTAAGTTACATGAAGTGATCCGAATAGAAATTAAGGTTTTCAAATTAATAATTTGGTTTTCATCTTGAAATACTTGATTCTCTCGCCGAGGCTTGCTTGCAGGACTCCGATGCTACAATTTGGCCCTACCTCACCATGAATCCTAATGATGAAGACTTCACATGACCACATTCCAAGTTGACTGTGTTCCCAAAAGTAACGTAGAAAAAATTTCAAATAGTCAATAGCATACCCACGCTACAACGCTTTATTTGGAGAGAAAATTTCAAGTTGTAGACGGGTGGTTTAGGTACTCCAATAAAAAATCCGACAAAAGACTAGCACGATTTATCTAGTTTATCTGAATGCAGCAAATTTATAACTTTTTGATTATAGTTATTCCGAACATCGTTATGGAAACAAGGCATGGCATTAAATTCAAAGTAAAACTGAAGTATTAAATGGCTGTCCGGTTAATGAATCATAATATTCAAAACTGATTAAATTTGCAAAATAGTTTAATATTTTTGATATATAATTTGTTGCTTGAAATTTTTATTTCTCGTTTCAAAGTGGGGTAAAAATGAGCAAAATACGTTCTGCACCACTTTTATATCTAAATCACTATTTCTCACTCCCATTGGACATTTTCATCTCCAACAACTTCGCAAATTGAAAATTATATTGAAATTAAGTGCTTGGAAATCAGAATTCTTAGTTAACATCTCAAACGTTAAAAGCAAGAAAATAGTAATCAGTTGCAATAGATTTTATGATTTATAATTACATATATACGTCCAAATCGTCAAAATGTGAACTTTGAAGTTACTAGTGTTTCTACTTTATGGTGCCAGAGATGAGAATATTAAAATTCAGACGCGTGGAGATGGACAATTTTCTTTTCGTATATGAAGTGCATGAAGCAATACAGTATAAATGAATAACATAAAGTGAAATTAGAACAAAGGTAGCTTCTAAATATTCAAAAGTGATTAAGTTTGAAAAATTGTTTAATATATTTTGTGATAAAAGTTTGTAGCTTTAAATTTTTGACTTCTCGCAGCAAAGTGCGGTAGGAGGTGCAAGATACGTACCATGCCATGTTTTCTTTATCTAGATCACAATTTCTCAGCAATCGTATTGCATATTTCACATCAACAACTTAGAAAATCTCAAATCATTTTGAGTGATTGACACTTGTTAAACCGGAATTATTAGTTAAGATCTTTAACGTCAACAGAAAGAAAATAAAAATCAATTTCAAAATGTTTCGAGTTGCTAGGTTTGTAATTGCATTTCGACGTCAAAATCTTCATGATGTGAACTTTGGAGCTACAATTTTTACTACCAACCACTACCAGAGCATGAGTATCGGAAAACCAAACTCTTATACCAAATACACTTAAGTTATGCAATATGAATCAATAATACGATGTGAAAATACAATAAAGGCTGCTTCCAAAAATGTTTTGATGTATTCATCATACACTGTCAAGTACTATTTCTTCAATTCATCATCAATTACTTGATCAAGTAATATCAAATGTAATAATTGATATTTTTGCTTACCCAAAGTCTTGTGTAATGTAATAATGTTGTTTAATATTTGTACAAGCTCTGAACCGACGAAGACTACTGTATACAGCAAGAACAAGCAAGCCACCAATACAACAATAAGCAACGATTGAATGGTCAATGTAGCAGGAGCTAAAGAACTATAATTATCAATTCTGAACGATCCGAATAGTATGTACAGCATATGAATTACAATTGAAGAAATGATGATGCATTTAGTAAATTGTTTTATTTCAAGTTTATGAAAACCTTCACTATTTAGATTAACAGGCAACAGACTTCACTTCCTTATTAAACTTATTTATTATAAGCACAAGAAATTTCAGTTCCTCAACATTTCAAACTATTATTGGTTGAAACCAAACATGTGCAATAAAGTTAAATAAGCTTAAGACCACTTTTATATTCTGATATCTTATTTGGTGCATGAACCTCATCAGAGTTCTGCTATATAATGAGGTGAAGCAATTTGAATTTTTATTTATACATTGTATACACCTCAAATTTTCACTGTGAAATCAAGTTGTGAAAAGTCTATTATTAAACACCATTCGCATGTAAAATTAGGTGATTAAGATACAATAGTTAGTTTACCAAAATTCTTGCAAGAATAGCGGCCTGAAAAATAATACCGGGAAATACATGCTGAATAATACTGGTTTGAATACACAACCTGGAGAATATGACCTAAAACTCAGTCTATGACACAGTTACTCTATGGAAACTACAGCCTATGGAAAATTCGGCCTACTTCAAATCCCGCCTATAAAAAATCACTTTCTACAAGAATTGTCGCCAGCTGATTATAAAACCTAATGTGGATTTGACTGCAGAGACACCCTTGACTTCCGATGAAATGTTACATTCAACAATAGTACGCTGATATTGGGGTCCGACCGTCAAGAGCTCAAGAACATATTAATTTATCAGGCGCACAAAAGCCCTTGTAGGGTGAAAATTTCGACTCAAGTACGCAAAAATGTAGCAGGTAAGGAAAGCTTCATGAAGAAACAGGAATAATTTTTTATGAAAACACCATTTCATACGTACTTATAAAATTCATAAACTTTTCTAATAAATTACTAAAACCACAATTATGAAGTTCTGGAAATCGATGCAAATGTTATACTGAAGAAGTAATGTAATAATTTGAAAGATTTATGTCTGCTCGTTGATTGTAACCCCAAAAACTAAAGGACCTAATAATAATATCACGTATACTATGAGATGATCAAGTGTGAACTCCTCCATTCATCATTTATTCATGTTTGATTTTATCCGGGAACTATCTTTTAACGTCTTTAATATAATTTAGAGGCGGATAAATGCTTTCTATAAACACCGTTCTACGCATGTCTTCCAGTCGTGTTGCAAAAGAAAAAATGTTTCTATACGCAAAATTAAAACATCGCTTGCATTTGCATTTAAATTTAATAATCAAGCAAACAAAAACAATGACTTGTGTCTGAACATTTATTATTCATTCTCATTTCAGGATCATCTATAAACTAATTCTAGTTGTGGAAATCTGGAGAAAAATGCTAATTTTAGCTAGACCAAAATTTTGTTTTGCTGTATTTCCTAGTATGGATTTATAAACATTTAGGAATGAGTTAGTATGAAATTTCATATCTGCACTCAGATACTCCTGATTTGTAAAATTAAGTTTAACAGTAGAATGTCGATGCGCTTCTTTGTAATAAATGCCTAAAGCACATATAATAAACGATTCTTCATACCAAGAACCACTTTTATAATTTTTGCTTAAACCTCCTACAAGTCATGCATGCTGGATTACTAGATTACGGTTTTTCAGGGTTTATACCTTACACGCGAAATGAGTCTTCTTTGTTATTATTTCTTTCTTTTACAGGTATTATCAAGCTTCGAATTTACAGTTTAACTGAACAAGTTGAAGGTGAACTGCAGTTCTATTATTATTATTTCAAGTCTCATGAACGAGAATCAATGTGAACGAATTAAATATACTAAATGACAACAGAAAGAATACCAAGATTCCACTAGGACTAGCAGTAATACCTCGATGCAAGGTTGAAACGTGCCTTAAATGAACAATAAAGGTCACCATGAGCCTTCAAACTAAAGTTTCGATGACGTTTCGCAGTGATTTTATATGATTTTTAAATTCTCTCTAAAAAATTGTGGAAAAAATTTCCAGTTTCTTTTACACTTGTAATAATAGTACCACTTTTCATGAGCGTAAATGAGCAATTGCTATAGGTTGACACTCAAGATTTACCAGTACAAAAAACTGTAACATTTGAGTAAGCAAGGTCATCAATTATCAATGGAACTTAATGAGATGAGTTCAAGAATTTAGAGTTGAAGATTAAATCAAACTTTTATTTAAATATAAGACAGACGAAAAGTATTACAATTTTTTTTTTGTTTTTAATACCTTCGAAAATTACGCTGCACATGTACCCAATAAAAATGTCGCCTTAGTCCCAATTTTAGCAATATCTGGATGGCTTACGAATTTTTTTGGAAGCGCAATCATTCCAGTTGTTGAGTTTTGCCGCATCTTTCTGAAAATAGAAAAAATACTTCAGAATTTTGCTGGTTTTATTAATCGCGTTTGTCGTCGAATTGTTCCTAATCTGCTATAAGAGTAATTGATTGTTCACGACAGTTCTGTAGATCTGAGGAAATTTATCAGATGTCAGTTTCTCATAAATAAGCTGGATGTTGGGTTTCAACCTTTACCAGCGTTTGTTTTAGGGTATGCTTAATTAAATCATTTGTTTTTAACCATGCTGTTTTCAATTAATCTAGATGCTCGAATTTTTGCTTTATATAATCAATAACATCGGCGGGTTCCAAAAATTTATAATTGATTATAATCACTTGTTTTAAAAAAACATTGGTTTAAATCAGCTTGGTTTTTATTGCTAAAACTCCTTAAAAATAGCAAGACGTGTTTTCTAATATTCAGAATTTGTCATATATTTGCTATATTGTTATTTGCTGTATATAGCGATTCAGATTTAGTGATATAACATTCAGATTTAGCGGCCTAACTTATGAATCAAGACGTTAAATATGATTCTCATTTCTCAACCCTTCATGTTTTGCTAGCAGATTCTTACTTTTACATTATGCACAAGCCTTATTAAAATTGAATTTTATAATAATTTAATAAAGAAATTGTTCTTAAGATAAATGTCGCTTTCTAGTGCGATGATTAGAGTACTGATGTCACCAAAGCGAAAAAAAAATTTTTTTATGCATTCTGTTTTCACTTTCCAGTAATAATTTCTGGATAAATACGTTGAGAAATCGAGATGAGTGTTGAACTTGTAACCTAATTTTGTAGAAAACAGTCTTTGTCATGGATTTGGCATTATATCTTTATATGGTGACCACCTACAGGACCGGGACCTAGCGCATTCGATCCAGCATCCTATTGACCTACCAAGGATAATTAGGTTTTGTCATAAAAGGTAAAAAATATGCAGAAAAAAAAATACAAAAAGTTGCAAAAAGTATAAAGACTATTTTTTTTAGTATTTCTAGATACAAAAAAGTTTAAGGTAAGTTTTCAAAGATTTGAGAAAGTAATGAAATTTTTCTAAACCATTCTGGAATATTTGTTTCAAGTTATCGCGAAAGTTTTCTGGGTTAAAATGTAATAATTTTGTAATTCTGAATGTGTAAGAGTATAATCGTTTTGTCGTGGAATTGTATATTAGAAATAGCCAAATATATCAGATTCAAATAAAAATAAAAAATAGGTTAGCAGGTAAATTTTCAAAGCGTTTTAATGTGGTAAAGGTTCGGAAAACGATTAAGTCAAAATGAGAAATCTTTATGTGCAACATATTACTTCACTCCTGTCCACATTGAAACTAGTAAAAAATTTTGGCGCAATTATTTTACAAAAACGGATTAACAAATTTATTACAAACTTAGCTTGATAAATTTCCTACCTCATCACCAAAAATTGCCTGAATTAATCATATTTTATTAAAAGTTATGAGACTACACTGAAAAAGTCTTTAAAAGTTTTATAAATTTTCATAAAATTGTATAAATATTAAAATGCAACCATCCATTAGAGTTACAAATAGGAAAATTAGCTACCCCCCCCCCCCCACCTATATGAAAAACTTAAAGTAACTATGTTATTATACTTTCACTTGAACCTACCCTTTAAATTTAGAGTATCCGGATTATTGATATACTTTTACATATACATAACAAAATACCATAAAACAGTAGCCAATAAACCGAATTTTACTTCTGTAACAAAAGATTAAATTGAATTGTGTTTTACATTTAAAATTGTTATCAAAATTACTATTCTACTCATTCAGAGTTATTGTGCTATTTTCACTTGACACCGAGTAATATATTAAGCATAACACACATGTGTCATGTGTTTCGCCCATATTGCCGGATTTTACTCTACTAAATTATATCTTTCTACGTGGCTGGAAATATAAGGCTTTTTCTATATAACAATTCATAACTTTTCTGCTTTTCATATAAAATTATGAGCATGAAGAAAAATTTTTAGTCAACGTAACTTATACATACATTTGTTTTGTTTTTGTCTCAGATTGTTTCCAAGTTTTATTTTTATCTCAAACGCAAAATTAAAATCCTAGTCGAAAAATTTATCAATCGGGTCACGATCAAATTTGTTACTTTTTTCTGTTATAAGTTTCATGCGTAGTGGCAAATAATTGGCAATCAAAATAAATTTCGAATTCTTCCAATTTTTGGCATCCGTGTTGTTGAGGGGAAGCTGGAAAACATCAAAGGGTCAGACAAAGAACAGTCACACCATTTGCTGTCTAAAGTTTGAATAATAAAATTTCAATTGAATTACCGGGCTCAGTTGTTTCCTTTGGCCCATTCTCGAGCCATCATCTTTATTTTTCGCTGTAAGCTTTCCATCTATTTCTGAATAGTGCATTATGGAGTCCAGATCATAACCTACATCCTTTGATTTTCCGTAATTTTGGGCAGGTGGAGATTTTACTCCGTAGTTGGCAGGATCTACACGGATTAAATACTCGTGTAAACAAGGCAACATGAAGAGAGTTAATTTTCACAAAGTTTGGTAATTTTGGCAGCAAAGTCACATGGCAGCATAAGCACAGCGGAGAGTAAAGCTTACAGAATGTCATGAAATTTGCACGAAATGACTCATAATTATGCTAAAAGTAAAGTGATATCACAGGGTAGGGCATGGTATATCGTTCGACCTCGACTGGTCAGCAAAGGTCAGATATCTGAATATTAAAGAAATTGGGCATCATTCGTAAACTATTGCCGTGCTCAACACGAATAAATCAATAGTTGACCTATGTGACCTAATATGTGACCTTGGAGGTCAGGGATGGTAGGATAAATTAAAGATTTTAACATAGCGATGTGTGGTATCGTTAGGGATCTCTCGCAATACCAAATGCGTACGCGTCATATGACTTTTTTTCTGACCTGTGGAAATAATGCAGCATGAGGCCGATATCAGAATGTCTTGGAGCTTTACTTATCATGTATTCGCACTTAGTATTGGAAGAGCTTTCAAACGATACCACACATGGTTTTGCTCAAATCAATATTTTTTGATGCATTTCCTGGCTTTCAGAGGTCACAAATGAGTTCAGAGAGCTAATCCATTCATTTATTCTGTTTAAACTTTGCAAAAGGTTTCAAATGATACCGCATTTGTCAATGTTCAAATAAATTATTTTTATGACATTTGTTGACGTGTATATACGTCAATGGGATAAACCATTGGTATATTTGTGATTGGTTTAGCAAGAGTTGTCCAATAATACCCTACTTGCCTTAATCAAATCTATTCATATTTTCGACCTAAGGTGACCCTTGGACGTCAAACAAAGGTACGCACCACCCTGTGACATATCACATCATTTTTAGCATTCTTAGGAGTACGTTTGTTGAATAATTCACAACATTCTGTCGGATCCGCCCTCCACTTTGCCTTTACAGCGTTATCATCTGATACCAAGACGGTCATTTTTAGTCCGATGTAAAAATAAAATATAAGTTCAATTCACTGATTTCCATGTCAGATTAAGCATAGAAAGCAGAAATAGATAATATTTTAGGCCATCAATATTTTGTACACAACTACGTTACCATAACTTTTGTTGTTTAAATTTATACTTTTAATTACAGTGAAAACCGGTTAAATAAATTACCTATATAAATCCAATTATTTTATGAGACTTGAATATATTTTATCGTTCTAGACCGGGCCCAACATATTTTCCATTGGAAGAGAACGCGTTATCATACCAAACGGCTTTAAACTGAATTAAAATAAACTGAAGCTGAATTTTTTGGCTTCTAAGACTTATAAGCGATGTTCACTGTATTACGCTAAAATTTAAATATTTTACTTATTTGTTAGCTGTTGATTAAACAGTTAAGTCATACTTCATTAACAAAATTAATTTGATATTTTCGACTCTTATATCGAAGGATATCCGAGTTTTACTTTTGCACTGGGGACTATCAGGAAAACTATTAAACAAAAAATTGACTTAATTTAATTCATCTATTCAACACCATGCTAGTGTTCAAAATATGAGTTTTGGGCCAATATTACCACAAGCGAGCAGAATCCCGATTTGAGTATCTCTAACCTCAAGACTTTTTCAAAGTGCCAGAGTTCTCATTCCGTGGGAAGTACTGTACCCGATAGTTTAGATTTGCCGGTGAGTCGGGGCAGAGTAGAATCCCTCCGCCAATCTGCCGACGGAGTTAGAGGATACAATTGACTCTTGATAGTGGACACTGGTGGTCCAGCGTTATTGGGAAAAGGGATTTTATGGCGGTTCTGTATCGACTAGGTGTGCAGATATGAGGACACTCGTAATCTCACAGCAGCCAAGTGAGGCTCTAATCCCCAGGGTTAATAAATATGAATTATAAACTCTCCTGTGAAATAAGGAGACCCATGGTCCTTTGTGAATTAAGGAGACCCATGGTACAGTGTAGAAATACACTGACTACTCTACTTTTTGATTCAATTTCCCCACATAACCACTGGTTTTATGCCACTGAAATCATTTAATTGTCCTCATTGCTCTTTATGAAACAGAATATCAGATATAAGAATGATTGCGACTTTGAATCCAAACAGAAATCAAAATTAACAAAGTGAATAGCAAGGAAAATAAGTTAATACTTTTGGAATTTTGATTTTTGCTACAGTTTAAATTTGCGTAAGTGTATAAAACGAATAGCCGGAATGGGTTCGCGCTCGACGGCGTCGCAAGACTATTTCATTCTCCATTCCACTCATTAAATTAAAAAAACATTGGGATAGTTTTTTTCGTCTTTTTTATACTGCTCATTTGCAAACGTTGACGTCGATATGATGGAGCTAGGATGAAGATGAAGAGTGAAGATGCAAAGAGATAAATAACACTTTACATATCATTGTTTCTATTAAGCATTATTAACTAATGTGGTTGTTGAGGTAAAATATTTAGTACGCTGAAACGTTGTTCAGACTCGATACAACGACCATTTACCATCTTTAGCCACTGTTGAGGGAATTTTGACATAGCTTCCTCTATCAGTCCGTGTATGTTCGTGCCATGAACCAATGGCATGGAGAAGCTCGTGTACGACGTTCCCATACCCTCTGAAACATTTGGGTCCATTGTCATTAGGTCCGGCCAATGTTTCCAAATTCAAATCTTGTTTTCCTCCAATCATCCCGACGTTACTGTTACAAACACCCTTAGGTCCGCGTTGAAAGCTGACGTAATTTGATTTTAAAGGGCGAGTTAATAGGTTAATGAACCGGACACAAGACTTTGATTCGATTTCACAGAAGGCACGAACAATATGAGCTATTTCATTCTTGCCTGTACATATGGTAAAATGATGAATTTTAGTACAGTCTTCATTGCCTTTGTATTTTCTAATCATTTACTCCATATTGGAGTCAAGATTTTGAAATTTCACTGGTAAATTGTAGTATTGCAGAGAACGGACAGTTCAAAAAGAAAAAGTTTATTATGTGAAATTATAGATAGTCATCATAATAGTGCTCCTTTTCTCACTCATTTTATGGTAATATATATTTTAAATGACTTTATAAGTCTAGAAGTTATAATGGTCTTTTGCATTGTTACCTAGTAATGTTACACTACTTCACTAAAATGGAAAGTGATCAGCTTGGTTTCATAAATACTAATAAAGTTCTCTACCTATATTCTATACATCTCAAAAATTTTTGATTGTATTTTACTATTTAGATTGCTCTGATTTCTGCTCGTACAGTATAATTTCTGATACTAGGTCACAATTGTAAATCCTTAGAAATCTAACGGAAATTATAGTAGTGACTACTAATTAACTGTTATAATTGCCTTTCATATATTTTACTTCAAGAACAGCTATATGATATTCTGACATTTTAAATTTGAATGTGTAGTAATAATTATCAAATATTCTTGAGTTTTTGATAAAAATTTGAATTTTATCCTAATTATGCATAATGAATTTGGAATTTTTCATGCTGATAAAGCTAAAATACTTAATTTATTGCCCCTTCTCATTTTCCAACCCTGCTACTGCTATGCTCCTGCAAAGAACAACTTTGTAGGTAATAAACAAAAGCGAAATATAGTTACACGGTTCATAAGACTCAAAGGTAAACAACTTACTGAATACATTTGCTGGAATAAACACAGGAACAATAGCATTAGTCCATGCTTTTATAACTGATCCTTCTTCATATTGGCTTCCACTTTCAAGTGTATCAGTCATAGTATCACCATTCTCTGGTCCAACCCTATCATCGGTTATACCTGTGAGTATAAAATTACATATAAAAAGAAATTGTAATTTTTTTTAAATTTTGAATTATTTAACTTGAAATTGGAAAATGGTGTTTCAGAAAACTATCGAAAATTATTTTAAAGTTTTCTTTGTTCTGTGAGATAAAAAGTAGAGCAGACGGTGTATTTCTAGACTGGACCATGGATCTTCTTATTTTGTAAGAGAGTTTTTACTCATACTTTTGATTGTCTCTGGGTATCAACGCCTTGTTTCGCTAATGTGAGAGTACAAATCTCCTCACATCTAAGCACCTGAGCGAAACAGAATTTTCCCTACAGCTCGCAAATCACAACAGGGGGTTAGCTGCCCTGGTGGTTGAAATTATTTCTCTCTAATAGTCAGTCATGGTTCGTGTAAAGTTGACATCAAAATGCACAAAAAAAAAAATAGGCCTGGGATTTTGTCCGTTCCTCGTCTCCGTAAACTAGTTACCGTAGAATATTCATGGAACGGATACTTATTATTCATGGAACGGATACTTATCACCACTCCAAGAATAAAAATGTTGAGTGGAAAGGAGTGACATCAATTACCGATGAAAGTTAAAAATTGCTACATAACCACTCTAAAATCTAAAGTAGTTATAATGTGATTTCTTTTTCGCAAGGGATTTGATTTCCGTAGCCTTTGGAGTGGGTTCACAATCAATACAGTTCAAAGGGAGTGCGAAATAGGCCCTATTGTTCAGAGTAAACCCTGTTACTAAAATGTACATATATTCCCTTGTTCGCTGTAGTGCCGGACGAAATTTTAAAACAGCGAAAAGTTATTTTTACCTTGTGCTGTTTGCTGAATTAAGTCATGTTGTATAATTATGTGTACCTTTTTTTCTTGATATTTAAATTTTTAAATATTTATCAGGAATGAATGTTAAAAAGTAGATTAGATTAAAAATCACTAAGTCAATGTAAGAGTAATAATTTATTAATTCTCAACTTTTTAGAACTTAATTTAGATACGCTCTAAATTTCTCTAGCTTTGAAAAATTCAGTACATGCAGCCGCTTAGCATATGGTTACCCAAGCGTTTTAACCGATTCATAGTCACATAATTTTCCAACATTAATTTTACAAAATTTAGTATGGTAACTGATAATAGATAACTAAGGTAACTAAAAATTTTGTATTGCTGAATTAGATCAAGTACAGTTCTTTATTTTCAAATTGATAAATATTTTAAGCAATGTCTCAAACTGAGAAATCACTATATTATAATGGCAATACTAAACGACGGTGGTAAAAGCTTTTCAATATTTCTCTAACTAGAAATGAAATGTAATAATTAAACATTCAAATCAATTTCAGCAATCCTTATATTATTTTGTTTACCTATTTTATCAGCTCGTTCTACGTCTCTGCCGGTAATCATGTAACCCTGTTGATGCAGGCATTTTTTTGTTAGAATTGTTCATTTTGTTTATATACGAAAAATACTTGCCTGATCGCAGTAAGCAATATGCGCCATTTGACAAACGGCGAAGATAGTATTCAAGACACAGCCATTGCTGTACATCCACATTGTAACCTCCATTATGTAAACAAGAATGTTTTTTAACTATTGATTAAATAAATTATTCCTTGTCGCAACAATGGTATGAAAGAACTGAATCTATCATTCTCTTCATGCCAGCCAAATATATAATGTAGAACATTGAGATAGACAGTGATGTGTCCTAGTACAATTTCGATTGTGGTACATGTCAAGGACATTTTTATTGTTTGCCTCATACCTTGCACTCCTTAGAGAAGCAACCAATCACAGCTATTAGCTGACCTAATTATTTAAATACGAAGATACGTAACGATAAACCTTCATGTTTGTAAACATTGTTTATAACCAATAGCCAATAATAATCCATCGTTTGTTTCCTGTTTTTATAGTTCTACATAGCCCGGGATAGTTTAATAGTAAGTTATGGGCTTGTTTTCAAAAATATTCATCCACATGATTCCAGAATTTTGATTTAAACTTTTTTTTATTGTTAATACGGTATGAAATTTTGGGCAACTCATTCATCGGCCTTACTCTTAGAGCAAATTTCAAACATATTCTTCAGTCTCACACTTTTTGCAACTAAAAATTAACTCGTTTTGTAAGTAACTAATTCAAAAAAATTTTTTAATCCATAATATTCCTTCCAAGAATAACCCATTAAAATGTCATTTGTTGTACTGACAGTTACCTCTTGTTTGTAACTATCTTGAATCTGATCCTTTTCCTCCGCCAAAAGAACTTGAGAAATAAATTTTCAAAATTAAGATTTTGTATTCCAATAATCAAATTTTGTCGGTCTTACTTCAACTAATATAACATGGTTGATTGCCCGGACTCTTCTACACTAACACTGACCTTGATTAGAGTCGATAAAATGAGTAAATTATACAGGGACAGGCANTCAAACATATTCTTCAGTCTCACACTTTTTGCAACTAAAAATTAACTCGTTTTGTAAGTAACTAATTCAAAAAATTTTTTTAATCCATAATATTCCTTCCAAGAATAACGCATTAAAATGTCATTTGTTGTACTGACAGTTACCTCTTGTTTGTAACTATCTTGAATCTGATCCTTTTCCTCCGCCAAAAGAACTTGAGAAATAAATTTTCAAAATTAAGATTTTGTATTCCAATAATCAAATTTTGTCAGTCTTACTTCAACTAATATAACATGGTTGATCGCCCGGACTCTTCTACACTAACACTGACCTTGATTAGAGTCGATAAAATGAGTAAATTATACAGGGACAGGCAATAACAACTGACAGGGGATACCCCACACTCCTACTCCTATCCTCAACCATAAATGGGCAAAGAATATCCCACTTCATAGATAATTTAATATCAATTAACATTTCATGTTGATTGATTTTTAGTGCAAAAAAGGTGTGTGAATAACTTAAGCTCATTAATGGTTGGCGGAAGGGTGATGAGTGTGACATCGGAATAATCGGTGTTGTAAAAGATAATTGAATTAAAACTATTCGCAATATTCATAATTTGGTGTTTCGTTTTTCTGGACATTCGTCCATTGTTTATCCGTCATGCGAATACCACCAAACTTGTGACTCATTGTAATCAAGTACCACTACCGACATCCGGACGACTCCCGCGCACTACGCAAATCTGACTAGAAACCTTTTGGATTCAATTTGGCCAAACAAGTGGATCGGAAGGCGAGAGCCTGAGGAGTGGCCATTTCGATCCCCGGACTTAAATCCACTCGATTACTTTTTTTGGGGGTATATGAAGTAGACAATTTTTAATCCTCCTCGCGTAATTAATATTTCTCAACCGAAGAATCGGATTCAGAACTTTGTTGATACTTTAAGTAACAATCTGCAGATACTACAGAACGTTAGAAGGGCATTTTATGACCGCCTTGGCCATTGCATTGAAAGGGATAACGGTCATTTCAAACATATGATAAACTAATTCAGTGTACAGACCTATTTCTAAAATTAACTCTAAATTCCAAAGGAAATTAATAAATTGTTTGCCGATTTGTGTAAGTTTGAGAGGGTGCTTGGTAGGAGTGGGGGTATCCCCTGTTAGTTGTTATTGCCTGTCCCTGTACAGTGTGTATTAGTAACGAATGAACGGGGATACCCACTCTAACCAACCTTCACCCACTTCCACCATCAGTTATGGGCAACAAATCTGGCTAAGGGAGTGACTTAAAGAGGAAGGGTTGATACATTGAAAGATTATATCCAAATTAACCAACGCTTTTCCATTCTACACTTCCACGCATTCCCTTGTTACTTAAATTAAGTCTACCAGATTACCTCTCGTTAATGAATAATTTGTTCGAAGTGTCCAAGTGTTCGATCCATTCCCAAAAAATGATTCAGTCGATCCTAAAACCTTTGTCTTACATTTCGCAGCAATCCATTATTTGCTGATATGACTCATTTGGGTAGCGGTAATAGAATTTTATAATAATTACACAAAGATTTGGCGAAAGTCCTTTGTTTCGAATAAATACGCCGCAAAAAACAACAAAAACTCAAACTTCACTAATTCGCGAAAGACAGAAATTATTAGTTAAAACTTATACCGGTTATCAAACAAATTTTGGTTTCCATCCTTTACTGCTCGACTTAAATATTACTACAATAAAACAAAAATTTAAACATCAAACTGTGAATCGTTGCCTATAACTGATGGTGGGATTGGGTGAGGGTTGGTTAGAGTATATATTGAATGTATTAGACTTTAAGAATTGACTCCTCCACGGTCGCGTGAAATGAGTCAAAACGCATCTTGTTTTAATAAAAATTATGTGCAATACGAGCTTAATCAAGCAAGCATACAGGATATCCGCGCCGAAATCTGGGTCGGATATCCCCGCCGGATATCCGTATCGGATATCCGCGCCGGATATCCAATAACCGGCAATTAAAAACGCCGGATATCTGAGAACCGGCAAACCTGCCGCATATACTATCCGCACACCCTTAACTGTATATAAATTGTACTCTTACATATTTTGGTATAAATAACATTGAAACGATTATACTTCTATCGAATTGTATAAAACTGTAAAGCCGGATTACAGTAATATTGTTGCAACATCGCTAAATATGACGGCAAAAATGCCGAGCAGGCATCCCAAACTGTCCAAAAAATTTGTGTTCGGCAAGGGTGCCGTTCGTGGAGGAGAGTAATTGACCTTGCCTAGAAGCCTGAGAAGAGTTAAGGAACTCAATGAATACTTTGAAAATAGAAAATTCTCTAGAGACTCAAAATTCGAGAAGATGCTAGTGGTTCCTACACTANCATGCCTAGAAGCCTGAGAAGAGTTAAGGAATTCAATGAATACTTTGAAAATAGAAAATTCTCTAGAGACTCAAAATTCGAGAAGATGCTAGTGGTTCCTACACTAACAATAAGAACAAAATTTTCATCTAAAGCGTTCTATGTACAGCTATATCACTATGGAATAAATTTGTACAAGTAAACAAATGTAAAGAGCAACAATCTTTAAATACGTTCAAAGAAATGTAAAAAATGGGTTAAAGAATCTAGGACAGATATTTACGCCTAAATCTAGACCTATTACACAACACCAACAAAAATATGATTGAGTAACGATAAACTTACGTGAGCTCAATGTCAAAAATTGTGATGAGTGCCACATTAAAACACTTTAATTTTAATTTTAATTCTTAATCTAATTAGGTAGGCTTGTTGCAGGCGTGTCTAATCAAATAACATTGTAAAATGATGACCTTGACACGAAAACAAATCAAACAAACACGCACCAACTAGTTGAAGTGCACGGCATTTTTTATTATACTTAACGCAAGTATGTAAACTTAAAACTCATTTTTCTAGCAGAAGCAAATTTCGGTTTGAAAATTCGAACCCACCATCGTACTCAGCACCCAAAAGTACATGGGGACAGTCGAATCTTTATAAAAATCAATGGGGATAAAGAGCGGGTATCCCTCTTAAGTCAATATATTCTTTTCCAAAGATCTAAGTGAGTGTGTACCTAGTTGCTTAACAGAATGAGACATAGCTGTAAAGAATATNATAAATCAAACAAACACGCACCAACTAGTTGAAGTGCACGGCATTTTTTATTATACTTAACGCAAGTATGAAAACTTAAAACTCATTTTTCTAGCAGAAGCAAATTTCGGTTTGAAAATTCGAACTCACCATCGTACTCAGCACCCAAAAGTACATGGGGACAGTCGAATCTTTATAAAAATCAATGGGGATAAAGAGCGGGTATCCCTCTTAAGTCAATATATTCTTTTCCAAAGATCTAAGTGAGTGTGTACCTAGTTGCTTAACAGAATGAGACATAGCTGTAAAGAATATGTATCTAGAATCCATATTTTGTTGTTAAAGTATAAAATACAAACAATAATGACAGAAAAGTGAAAAGAGACAGACAAGTGACAGAAAAAAAAACAATATCAACTACATAATTACGCGATTAAATTCTCGCAGATTTACAATTCCGATTTTGAATGAAACATCAGATTAAGGTATAAGTAAAAATCGTTTCTTAAAGACCAAATAATCGAAACTTTTAGAATAAATAAATTAAACGCATATAACTGTTTACTAGAATGTGACTAGCATAAAGAATATTCCATTTGTAACGTTATCTGCCAAAGTTAACTTCGCTTTTCCTTCCATGTAATAGAATGATCCAATTTTACACTTTAACACAGGAAGCGATCTAAGTATTTTCTTGAGTAATTTTCTTTGTGATTTATCTTCGTAAATGCAACAATATTTCATATATTGGTGGAATTCGCTAGATACATTAAAAACTTTTGACATTATCGAGCATCCAGGAAACAACAATATACTGTCCGAAATAAAAAATACAACTAAAATGCTAAATAGTATAAGTCCAATTGAGGTGCCCAATTTGATTATACAAAAGCAGGTAATTATTTGTGATGATATTATCAGCATTTTCATCATAGGGAGAAATATTGAACCAAAAGCCCTATTGTGCATCTCATTTAATAGTGACATACATCTGTAAACTTCTATAGATTTTTGGAATAGAAGAGTGTTTGGTGTTCCATAAACAAATGAAGTGAGCCATTTGGAACTGGAAACAACAAAGTTATTAACATTGTAATTTGCTATGTCTATGCTTGTATATTAAATTACCAGGATTTTTTGAGCCAGAATAAGCAAGTTAGCGTCGATGGGACGAATATGGCAATGATGATAGGAATAGCAATTGCTGTTAAAATATTTGCTACAGATATACAAAATATAAATGCAAAAAGGTACCACAATGATTCAAATTCATTAAAATGGACAATAATATATTGAATCACCACCCCAACAATTCCCAAAAACCCGTAAATTATCACAAATTTGTACACCTTGCCTCTGAATTTGTTTGTTTTCATTGGTCCACAGCTTTGTATTATTTCCTGTCCTGTAAAATACGTCACAAGTAATTAATAAGAATGGTTATCTTTACGCTATGTTTTCATATGTAGTGCGTCGCTTGCATAACTAGTTTATTATGGTAACCCCTTACACTTAATTTTAGTTTTTCGTTTCAAGTATAGAATTAAATTAAAACTTCCTGGAAATTGGACCAACATGCAGTCGTATCTCGCTGCAGGGCTATTGCACAAGCCAAAGGAATGAGCATTTTATTGTCTAAACGACAAACTCCAGTGGAGCAGAGTAAAGCCATTCAATACTTTGATGTGCTGCAATGTTGCTTTTTTTTTTTGCTGCAAAATACTATGACGTTAGAACGAGCAAGTCTGTTGTCATGTAATGTCAAGGGAACTCATTTGAAAACGTTCATGATGAAATGTATCCTTGACTCAACTCTTTCCGGTGTGAACCAATGGAACAGAATCCAGAGGCAGCAAGAGTTGACGAAGCTGGGAAAAACACTTTCCAAAATGTCAATATCTATCTCAAAGGAAAAGAAAGACTATGGACGAAAACCAGCCTACAAGCGAAACAACGCATACAACCATTTAAACTACGTCTGTTGCCTTACAGACCGAAACAGCAACCAAGCAGCAACGGGCGGAACAACCAACCAAAACAAAGCCGACATTAACTACACAACTGGTAATTCTACATTCCTGTAGATTACAGATGTTTGTGAATAAAAAGCAGGAAGTAACGCAAAACTCTAAAATAATGAAAACTATGAAAGTCTATAAAATACCATTTAATTTCCGCCATTTCAAAGGTCGCCATTATAAAACTTTCTCTCCAATGAATCAGAGATTGTTAAAAATTATACTTGCCTCTTGAAACTACTTGAACTCGGCTCAATTCAAAAATCAACTCATTGTCAAAGAGAATTATATTTCCAATATTTT
This sequence comes from Holacanthella duospinosa, assembly GCA_002738285.1. Taxonomy (NCBI): domain Eukaryota; kingdom Metazoa; phylum Arthropoda; class Collembola; order Poduromorpha; family Neanuridae; genus Holacanthella; species Holacanthella duospinosa. The sequence continues at coordinate 82,546 of NIPM01000368.1, read as the reverse complement.
ATATTCCAAAACCGAACATAAATATCGTTTTACTTTTAACTTCAAGAAACTTAACGAGCTTGAAGCAGCACCTCAGTTTCAAATAGAGGATTATCGGACTGTAAAGCACTTTTCTGAACAAAAATTGTTTCTTTGGTACTATTGACCTGAAAAAACATATAACCTAATCCCAATGACACAAAGACAATAAAAAATTTTACGGTTAGCGTTACTTCTCATTTTTGAGTTACTTCGCATCTCGAATCAAATACGATTTCCACCTTCGTACGAGTTATTAGCAAATCTTAATAGGAGACATCATCAGTTGAAATTACCCTGGTGATCGCAATTTTATTTGGAAATCCTTTCCTCAAAATGGAATTCCAGAATCAGCCATTTCATCATTGATTTTCTCAATCAATCTACTCTGAAACAGTATTACAATTCATACCAAAAATTGTAGGAATATTTAATCAACATACTGTATTGAGCTAACTGTTATCAATATTTTACAATTTTTGCAGCATGTTTTTTAACAAGAAGCCTGATTTAGTACGTTAGATACATATCGCTCAACTATTTTGTTAGTTCTCTAATTTAAAAAGGAAAGCATAGGCAAAAATCGGTTAATTGTGTGATTCATGAAGGGTATCTCAAATAAAACACAAGGTGCAAACCTTCGGTTCGAACTTAAGTTTGAAAGGTCACTGCATATTTAAAGGTTCGGGGTTCGAACCTTTTACTAAATATAATCTTAGTTGACATCAACCGCACTAGTAGGGAATGAGTTTCATTCAAAAAATTGTGGTAAACCATTCGAACCTTTTATAAATTTATTTTTTCGTATTGTTTTCTCGATTCACATAACAAATCAATTAGTTGTAATGTGTTATGGGTTTCGGAAGCAGCTCAGTGGTTACGGGAAATAGAAAATTCACCAAATTCCTTCAACCTATCTGAAATCCCACAATCATTCTGGAATCATTTTGATCGAATTAAAGACACACAACATGCGAAATGTAAAATTTCCGATTGTAAAACTGTTTTGAAAACCAATGGATCAACTACCTGCCTAAACAGGTGCTTAAAAAATTGTCATAAGATTTAAAAAAAGGTAGTATCAGTGTCTTACTATACCACTAACTACTATTATACTAGTGTAGAATTAGAAAGAGCATTTTCTTCGGTAAGACACGCATGCAACAATGTTCGTCCAAATTTGAACGACGAAATTCTAATTGAGTTTTGCTTTCTTCGCTCACATTTTAAACTGCTGGATTAGAAAATGGTATATGCCAAACTTCAATAAAATTTTGTTAATCACTTTGTTAAATGGGGTTCATATGCTAATTTCTTTATTAGAGAAAAAGTGCGACCAAAGGCTCGAACCTTTAGCATCTAAGTTCGAACAAAAGCATTTTCATCGAACCTTTATGTCTAATCTCAAAACTTGCACCTCAAAAACCTAAATACAAAGAAACATANAAAAGCATTTTCATCGAACCTTTATGTCTAATCTCAAAACTTGCACCTCAAAAACCTAAATACAAAGAAACATACGATACGAGTAAAGTTTTAGATCACTTACGAACACTTTGCCCATAAGAATCTGTTTCTATGGAAAGTCTTATTTCGAGAGTGACAATACTACTCGCATTAGCCAGCGGCTATGATTACAAACACTTTGCGCAACTGAAGTATCAAACATTCAGTACATGAAAACAGGAATTTCTAAAACTCTGAAAACTAGAAAACCTGGCTTACTACAACCAATGCAATGTAGACTTTACCAAAAATAGAATGTGATTAAAACATTTGGTTTTGCAATACATAGAACATTAGTTGGAGCACACAATAATGGCCAAGAAAAAAACTACACTAATCAAATTCTTATAAGTTTTAGAAAACAGTATTTACTAGTTACTAAATAAATTCTAAGTCGGTAGCTAAAAAAGACATGGTCCAACAGTGGAATTTTCTCTGTCCATAGTACGCCACATGCTTCTACGTCGGCGAGTGCTAGATCGGGACTATCTAAGGATCAAATTTTCAGTGCGGCTGGATGGTAAAGGATGTCCGGGAAGTAGAGGCACAACTTTGATAATGATATAAGAATGTCGCCTGACATGAAATCTGTCTTCCAAAAATAAGAAATAGAATTAAAATCGCATTTCGTACATAAATGTGAAGTCATGTTTGTGGTGATTTGGATTAACGAAAATGTCGAAAAAAAACGGTGAGATATTTTCTGCGGGGATTTTTAACTACTACGAAAATTTCTCAATCCATGACAAGAAAAGCATCATCCAAAATTTTGTACCAGAGCGCATGAGCAAACTAATATTTTATGATATTTTTAAGAGGTATTACGCTTCTATTTAGACTAACACCTGGCCGTCGTCCCGGAAAATTATCACCAGAGGAATTGAAGAAAGTGGAGAAAGTCTTTCATCGTTACTCCAACACACCTGTCTGCACTGTAGCTAAACGAGTCAATTTTACGAGGTCTACCAAGTTGGATATCAAAGTATACAAACTGGGGATTAAAGCTAAGACCATGAAACAGTCTCTGAAATATGTCAACGATAAGGAGCAGCGAACGATGACCAGCCTTAGAAAAAGTTTCAAAATTGCGCTAAAGAAATTCGTCATCACGGATGACAAAAATTACGTTATATTTGACCATTTAAATTTGTCGAGTAAAAAATCTGTGAATGCCTTGGATCATTCTACGTTGAATTATGAATACAAGTTTACCTAAGTCACCATATTCAGTCCAAAATATCTTGTTTGGCAGGAGATTGACGAAACTGAGAATGTNTACAAGTTTACCTAAGTCACCATATTCAGTCCAAAATATCTTGTTTGGCAGGAGATTGACGAAACTGAGAATGTGTATGAGTAATTTGTTTCGGTAGGGGTCATCTACCTTCGAGTGTCTGAAGCAACGATTACTTCCTTTCATTCATAAGCATCACAGATTAGAAGGCGTTTTATTTTTGCTTGAGCAGGCATGTTAACAATTCGCCACTACCGATGTAGACAAGCTAAGTCAGAAATTTGTCTATTTTGTACCAAAGTCTCTAAGCCACTTAAACATGACACAGGCAAAAATTGAAGAATTTGGACTATTTGCAAAAACCAGTACTGTCAGATACCTAAACAACCAAAATTCATGCTAGGTTTCAAGCTAATTTGGGACAAAATTTGCAAAAAAGCAACGAAAGGAGTAGGAAAAGAAGTAAAGGGACATACCTACTGGGACCTTCGACGAATCGGATTCAAAAAACTCATAGGGGCGATGTATGCCCTTATGGAACAACGGGATATATTAGTTATTATTTGTGACAAATTTTCATCCCGGTATACTTATTGGTTGTTCTACAATCTCAGTTTCAAATTTGTGCCTCTACTTATAAAAATCTGGACACCCTTTATAAAAATCTTCAACCTTTGCATAATACTACAACAAACCGTTATCTACCCTCACTTCAATTGCGAACTCTGTTTTCAATGTCTAATTTATACACTACCTAGACATTTGTGCTTAGTTTGATTATCGTATAAAATAAAATTCATAGATTAAAATATTTTATTCAAAAGAAGTAAGGTATTAACTTTTTGATCATTGTTAATTCCAACCATCGTAATGGAAACAAGGCATAACTTTAAATTTGAAATCCCACTGAAGGATTAAATGGCAGTTGGGTTATTGATCGTAATATTCAAACGTGATTAAGTTTGCAAAATTGTTTAATATTTTTTTTTGATAAAATTATTAGCTTTAAATTTTTGATTTATCGTAGCAAAGTGCGGTAATAGCTGCAAGATACTCATTATGCCATGTTTCCTTTATTCACATCACAATTTCTCAGCAGTCCCTTTAGATATTTCTCATCAACAACTTAGAAAATCTCAAATCATTTTGAGTGATTGACACTTGTTAAACCGGAATTATTAGTTAAGATCTTTAACGTCAAAAGAAAGAAAATACAAATCAATTTCAAAATGTTTCGAGTTGTTAGGTTTGTAATTGCATTTCGACGTCAAAATCTTCAAGATGTAAACTTTGGGGCTACACTTTTTACTACCAACCACTGCCAGAGCATGAGTATCGGACAACCAAACTCTTATACCAAATACACTTAAGTTATGCAATATGAATCAATAATAGGATGTGAAAATACAATAAAGGTTTCTTCCAGAAATGTTTTGATGTATTCATCGTACACTGTCAAGTACTACTCCTTCAATTCATCATCAATTACTTGATCAAGTAATATCAAATGTAATAATTGATATTTTTGCTTACCCAAAGTCTTGTGTATGGTAATAATGTTGTTTAATATTTGTACAAGCTCTGAACCGAAGAAGACTACTGTATACAACGAGAACAAGCAAGCTACAGATATAAGAATTAGCAACAATTGGATCGTCAGTGTAGCAGGAGCTAAAGAACTATAATTCACAATTCGGGATGATTCGAGTATTATATACAGGAGATGTATCACAGTTGAAAAACAGATGAGGCATCGACTAAATGGTTTTATTTCAAGTTTATGAAAACCGTCGCCATTTCGAATAACAGGCAACATACTCCACTTTCTGTTAAAATCCTTCATTACAAGCACAAGAAATTGAAGTTCATCTTCTGTCAACATTTCAAACTATTCGTTGAAACACATGCAATAAAGTTGAACAAGGTAAAGCTTGCTGTCATATCATGATATCTCACTTGGTGCATGAGCATCTTCGGAGTTTTGCTTTTTAAGAAAGTGAAGCAATTAAATTTTTTATTTATGCATTGTATAGACCTCGTGTTTTCACGGTGAAATCGAGTTGTGGAAAAAACGTTATCAAATAGTTAAGACCTCTGAATTCAGCATTGTGAAATTATGTGATGATACAATATTTACTTCACCCAAATTTTCACAAGAATAGCGAATAAACGATCTACTGCCTGGAAAATACTGCCGGGAAATATGTTCTGAATAAGGTTTTGAATACACATGCTGGAAAATATACGACAAAGAAAAGTCAGCCAATGAAAAATANATATGTTCTGAATAAGGTTTTGAATACACATGCTGGAAAATATACGACAAAGAAAAGTCAGCCAATGAAAAATATAGTCTATGCCAAATACGGTCTAATGAAAAATTCGTTTATGTGAAATGAGGCCTAAAGAAAATTAGTCCTATTAAAAACTCTTCCTACAGAAATTGGGCCTAAATTGTTATATGTAAAACTAATGTGAACTTGACTACAGAAACCAACTTGACGTCTGGTGGAATTTTTCACTTCCACAAGTANGCCATTTCAAAGGTCGCCATTATAAAACTTTCTCTCCAATGAATCAGAGATTGTTAAAAATTATACTTGCCTCTCGAAACTACTTGAACTCGGCTCAATTCAAAAATCAACTCATTGTCAAAGAGAATTATATTTCCAATATTTTATATTACAAAACCGAACATAAATATCGTTTTACTTTTAACTTCAAGAAACTTAACGAGCTTGAAGCAGCACCTCAGTTTCAAATAGAGGATTATCGGACTGTAAAGCACTTTTCTGAACAAAAATTGTTTCTTTGGTACTATTGACCTGAAAAAACATATAACCTAATCCCAATGACACAAAGACAATAAAAAATTTTACGGTTAGCGTTACTTCTCATTTTTGAGTTACTTCGCATCTCGAATCAAATACGATTTCCACCTTCGTACGAGTTATTAGCAAATCTTAATAGGAGACATCATCAGTTGAAATTAACCTGGTGATCACAATTTTATTTGGAAATCCTTTCCTCAAAACGGAATTCCAGAATCAGCCATTTCATCATTGATTTTCTCAATCAATCTACTCTGAAACAGTATTACAATTCATACCAAAAATTGTAGGAATATTTAATCAACATACTGTATTGAGCTAACTGTTATCAATATTTTACAATTTTTGCAGCATGTTTTTTAACAAGAAGCCTGATTTAGTACGTTAGATACATATCGCTCAACTATTTTGTTAGTTCTCTAATTTAAAAAGGAAAGCATAGGCAAAAATCGGTTAATTGTGTGATTCATGAAGGGTATCTCAAATAAAACACAAGGTGCAAACCTTCGGTTCGAACTTAAGTTTGAAAGGTCACTGCATATTTAAAGGTTCGGGGTTCGAACCTTTTACTAAATATAATCTTAGTTGACATCAACCGCACTAGTAGGGAATGAGTTTCATTCAAAAAATTGTGGTAAACCATTCGAACCTTTTATAAATTTATTTTTTCGTATTGTTTTCTCGATTCACATAACAAATCAATTAGTTGTAATGTGTTATGGGTTCCGGAAGCAGCTCAGTGGTTACGGGAAATAGAAAATTCACCAAATTCCTTCAACCTATCTGAAATCCCACAATCATTCTGGAATCATTTTGATCGAATTAAAGACACACAACATGCGAAATGTAAAATTTCCGATTGTAAAACTGTTTTGAAAACCAATGGATCAACTACCTGCCTAAACAGGTGCTTAAAAAATTGTCATAAGATTTAAAAAAAGGTAGTATCAGTGTCTTACTATACCACTAACTACTATTATACTAGTGTAGAATTAGAAAGAGCATTTTCTTCGGTAAGACACGCATGCAACAATGTTCGTCCAAATTTGAACGACGAAATTCTAATTGAGTTTTGCTTTCTTCGCTCACATTTTAAACTGCTGGATTAGAAAATGGTATATGCCAAACTTCAATAAAATTTTGTTAATCACTTTGTTAAATGGGGTTCATATGCTAATTTCTTTATTAGAGAAAAAGTGCGACCAAAGGCTCGAACCTTTAGCATCTAAGTTCGAACAAAAGCATTTTCATCGAACCTTTATGTCTAATCTCAAAACTTGCACCTCAAAAACCTAAATACAAAGAAACATACGATACGAGTAAAGTTTTAGATCACTTACGAACACTTTGCCCATAAGAATCTGTTTCTATGGAAAGTCTTATTTCGAGAGTGACAATACTACTCGCATTAGCCAGCGGCTATGATTACAAACACTTTGCGCAACTGAAGTATCAAACATTCAGTACATGAAAACAGGAATTTCTAAAACTCTGAAAACTAGAAAACCTGGCTTACTACAACCAATGCAATGTAGACTTTACCAAAAATAGAATGTGATTAAAACATTTGGTTTTGCAATACATAGAACATTAGTTGGAGCACACAATAATGGCCAAGAAAAAAACTACACTAATCAAATTCTTATAAGTTTTAGAAAACAGTATTTACTAGTTACTAAATAAATTCTAAGTCGGTAGCTAAAAAAGACATGGTCCAACAGTGGAATTTTCTCTGTCCATAGTACGCCACATGCTTCTACGTCGGCGAGTGCTAGATCGGGACTATCTAAGGATCAAATTTTCAGTGCGGCTGGATGGTAAAGGATGTCCGGGAAGTAGAGGCACAACTTTGATAATGATATAAGAATGTCGCCTGACATGAAATCTGTCTTCCAAAAATAAGAAATAGAATTAAAATCGCATTTCGTACATAAAAGTGAAGTCATGTTTGTGGTGATTTGGATTAACGAAAATGTCGAAAAAAAACGGTGAGATATTTTCTGCGGGGATTTTTAACTACTACGAAAATTTCTCAATCCATGACAAGAAAAGCATCATCCAAAATTTTGTACCAGAGCGTATGAGCAAACTAATATTTTATGATATTTTTAAGAGGTATTACGCTTCTATTTAGACTAACACCTGGCCGTCGTCCCGGAAAATTATCACCAGAGGAATTGAAGAAAGTGGAGAAAGTCTTTCATCGTTACTCCAACACACCTGTCTGCACTGTAGCTAAACGAGTCAATTTTACGAGGTCTACCAAGTTGGATATCAAAGTATACAAACTGGGGATTAAAGCTAAGACCATGAAACAGTCTCTGAAATATGTCAACGATAAGGAGCAGCGAACGATGACCAGCCTTAGAAAAAGTTTCAAAATTGCGCTAAAGAAATTCGTCATCACGGATGACAAAAATTACGTTATATTTGACCATTTAAATTTGTCGAGTAAAAAATCTGTGAATGCCTTGGATCATTCTACGTTGAATTATGAATACAAGTTTACCTAAGTCACCATATTCAGTCCAAAATATCTTGTTTGGCAGGAGATTGACGAAACTGAGAATGTTTATGAGTAATTTGTTTCGGTAGGGGTCATCTACCTTCGAGTGTCTGAAGCAACGATTACTTCCTTTCATCCATAAGCATCACAGATTAGAAGGCGTTTTATTTTTGCTTGAGCAGGCATGTTAACAATTCGCCACTACCGATGTAGACAAGCTAAGTCAGAAATTTGTCTATTTTGTACCAAAGTCTCTAAGCCACTTAAACATGACACAGGCAAAAATTGAAGAATTTGGACTATTTGCAAAAACCAGTACTGTCAGATACCTAAACAACCAAAATTCATGCTAGGTTTCAAGCTAATTTGGGACAAAATTTCCAAAGAAGCAACGAAAGGAGTAGGAAAACAGGTAAAGGGACATACCTACTGGGACCTTCGACGAATCGGATTCAAAAAACTCATAGGGGCGATNTGCAAAAAAGCAACGAAAGGAGTAGGAAAAGAAGTAAAGGGACATACCTACTGGGACCTTCGACGAATCGGATTCAAAAAACTCATAGGGGCGATGTATGCCCTTATGGAACAACGGGATATATTAGTTATTATTTGTGACAAATTTTCATCCCGGTATACTTATTGGTTGTTCTACAATCTCAGTTTCAAATTTGTGCCTCTACTTATAAAAATCTGGACACCCTTTATAAAAATCTTCAACCTTTGCATAATACTACAACAAACCGTTATCTACCCTCACTTCAATTGCGAACTCTGTTTTCAATGTCTAATTTATACACTACCTAGACATTTGTGCTTAGTTTGATTATCGTATAAAATAAAATTCATAGATTAAAATATTTTATTCAAAAGAAGTAAGGTATTAACTTTTTGATCATTGTTAATTCCAACCATCGTAATGGAAACAAGGCATAACTTTAAATTTGAAATCCCACTGAAGGANACACTTATTGGTTGTTCTACAATCTCAGTTTCAAATTTGTGCCTCTACTTTCCGGACACCCTTTATAAAAAATCTTCAACCTTTGCAAAATACTACAACAAACCGTTATCTACCCTCACTTCAATTGCGAACTCTGTTTTCAATGTCTAATTTATACACTANTAATACTACAACAAACCGTTATCTACCCTCACTTCAATTGCGAACTCTGTTTTCAATGTCTAATTTATACACTACCTAGACATTTGTGCTTAGTTTGATTATCGTATAAAATAAAATTCATAGATTAAAATATTTTATTCAAAAGAAGTAAGGTATTAACTTTTTGATCATTGTTAATTCCAACCATCGTAATGGAAACAAGGCATAACTTTAAATTTGAAATCCCACTGAAGGATTAAATGGCAGTTGGGTTATTGATCGTAATATTCAAACGTGATTAAGTTTGCAAAATTGTTTAATATTTTTTTTTGATAAAATTATTAGCTTTAAATTTTTGATTTATCGTAGCAAAGTGCGGTAATAGCTGCAAGATACTCATTATGCCATGTTTCCTTTATTCACATCACAATTTCTCAGCAGTCCCTTTAGATATTTCTCATCAACAACTTAGAAAATCTCAAATCATTTTGAGTGATTGACACTTGTTAAACCGGAATTATTAGTTAAGATNTAGAAAATCTCAAATCATTTTGAGTGATTGACACTTGTTAAACCGGAATTATTAGTTAAGATCTTTAACGTCAAAAGAAAGAAAATACAAATCAATTTCAAAATGTTTCGAGTTGTTAGGTTTGTAATTGCATTTCNCTTTAACGTCAAAAGAAAGAAAATACAAATCAATTTCAAAATGTTTCGAGTTGTTAGGTTTGTAATTGCATTTCAAAATCTTCAAGATGTAAACTTTGGGGCTACACTTTTTACTACCAACCACTACCAGAGCATGAGTATCGGACAACCAAACTCTTATACCAAATACACTTAAGTTATGCAATATGAATCAATAATAGGATGTGAAAATACAATAAAGGTTTCTTCCAGAAATGTTTTGATGTATTCATCGTACACTGTCAAGTACTACTCCTTCAATTCATCATCAATTACTTGATCAAGTAATATCAAATGTAATAATTGATATTTTTGCTTACCCAAAGTCTTGTGTATGGTAATAATGTTGTTTAATATTTGTACAAGCTCTGAACCGAAGAAGACTACTGTATACAACGAGAACAAGCAAGCTACAGATATAAGAATTAGCAACAATTGGATCGTCAGTGTAGCAGGAGCTAAAGAACTATAATTCACAATTCGGGATGATTCGAGTATTATATACAGGAGATGTATCACAGTTGAAAAACAGATGAGGCATCGACTAAATGGTTTTATTTCAAGTTTATGAAAACCGTCGCCATTTCGAATAACAGGCAACATACTCCACTTTCTGTTAAAATCCTTCATTACAAGCACAAGAAATTGAAGTTCATCTTCTGTCAACATTTCAAACTATTCGTTGAAACACATGCAATAAAGTTGAACAAGGTAAAGCTTGCTGTCATATCATGATATCTCACTTGGTGCATGAGCATCTTCGGAGTTTTGCTTTTTAAGAAAGTGAAGCAATTAAATTTTTTATTTATGCATTGTATAGACCTCGTGTTTTCACGGTGAAATCGAGTTGTGGAAAAAACGTTATCAAATAGTTAAGACCTCTGAATTCAGCATTGTGAAATTATGTGATGATACAATATTTACTTCACCCAAATTTTCACAAGAATAGCGAATAAACGATCTACTGCCTGGAAAATACTGCCGGGAAATATGTTCTGAATAAGGTTTTGAATACACATGCTGGAAAATATACGACAAAGAAAAGTCAGCCAATGAAAAATATAGTCTATGCCAAATACGGTCTAATGAAAAATTCGTTTATGTGAAATGAGGCCTAAAGAAAATTAGTCCTATTAAAAACTCTTCCTACAGAAATTGGGCCTAAATTGTTATATGTAAAACTAATGTGAACTTGACTACAGAAACCAACTTGACGTCTGGTGGAATTTTTCACTTCCACAAGTATTGGAATGTGTTGCGAACAGTCAGTGACAACTCCAACAAAATATTGATTCCGCAATGAAGCACTTATGAAATAAAAATTTTGATTCCCGGACGTGAAATTAAGTATTCAAGGAAAACTTCACGGAGAAACTGATTAAATTTTTTTTTTAATGGAAATAGCATTTTATAAATGCGAAATAAAGTTATTATCAGCAGAAAGTCAATGTGGAAACAAAGGTTCACACCAAACTTTACTTATAAAATTGATAAATCTTTCTAATAAATTATTAAAACCACAATTATAAAGACCTGGAAATCGATGCAAAAGTTATACAGAAAAAGTAATTATATCGATTTGGAAGATTTTTGTCTGCCAGTTGATGGAAATTAAAAAAAATAAGGACCTAATAATAATGCCACACATACTACGAGATGATTAAGTTCTAACTCCTTCATTCATCATTCATGTTTGATTTTACCGTTGAACTCTTTTATTAAGTTGATGATATAATCAGGGGCGGATAAATACTTTCTAAAAACAGTATTCTACATACTTAAATACTTACTAAAATTCGAGTTGATAGATTCATGTCACATCAAAGAGCAGCATCCTCAAGTATTCCCAATTTCCAAAAACCAGCAGAAGGAAGTTTATCGCTCAGCTACGGTTCATAAAATTTATATGAAAGGAGATGCATCTTAAACTTATTCCATATGCTTTAGATAAGTTGATTTGAACAAACTTTATAAGATTCAACCCAAAGAAAAATTTTTAATCAACATTTTTGCAATTTTACATACTATAATTATCCTAAATTCAGGAAGTGATAATAGTTAAAATAATTAAATAAAATTAATTATATTCGAAAACACAAGATGGTTTTTCACAAGCATATTTGCAGCATCGCTTGCAATCCTAACTAAAATTAGAAATCAAGCAAACAAAAACAACGTATTGTGTCTGAACACTTTGTATTTCAGGAATACCTAAAAACTAATTTTAGTTGTGAAATCCTGGAGCAAATTGTATTTTTAGCTAGGTAAAATATTTTTGTTACTTTATTTCCTATTACGGATTTATAAACATTTAAGATTTGGTTGTAAGAAATTTCATTTCTACCCTCAAGTAACCCAAATTCCTAAAATTGAGTTTAGCAGTAAGATGTCACTTTAACTCTCCTTACCAACCTACGGTATATATCTAAATTAAATGAATATGACTGTATCAATATGATTAACAAATGCCATTGTCACAACAATTTCGAGGTTAAAAAATGAAACTTGATCACTTTAACAAACCTTTTTTTTTTGTAGAAAAATGATTAGGAAAGGTGGTTCAAGGAATTGTTTATCGGTTGGATTTTATTAGATTCGTACAAATTATTTTATCCAAAGCATGCCAAATATGTTTTTAGCAAATTTTTTTTTCATGAAAGTTCTATGAGTTGATACTGAGCAGTAAACTTTTTTTTTGCCGATTTTTGAACATTTAGATTACGGCAACTGTTTTTTATCCTAGTCTTCTCGGCATAATGGTGACGAATTTAAATTTATGTGTGGAAATCCCTAACCTCTCTCGCTGTGTTACAGTATTTCACGATAAACAGTTTTTGTCTTTTATGATGAAGTGAAGGTTTCAATTTGTGATAAAATAAGTCAGATATATTTATCAAAACGTATGGGTGAAATCTGGGTACAATCCAGTGGTGTGAGTGGGCTGACTTTTCGAAAGCCCAGCCCGTTAAGAAATCCATTATTTTAGTCCACGACCCGCTGACCCACTGGGCCTTCGGCCCAGCCCAGCCCAGTCCACCAAAAAATTAATTTCTATAACCCAGCTCAGCCCAGCCCACAAAAAACCATTGACACTTTCTTATACTAATGCTCTTGACAATCGTGACAAATAATTGTTTTCAGCTGGTGAGTTTTACACACATATCGGGTGCATTTTGAGAATTGTGTGCGGGATGTAATTCTGCACACCCAACATCCTTTTTTTTGTTTCGGAGCTGCCGGATCAACAGGAGCAGGAATTGGTTTTGGAAGTTTTACACCCATCACTTCCAGTGCATTTTTGGTGTAGTCCTTCAAATAACCTTGAGTAGCTCTCCTTTCTATTTGAGGACGAATCAATTGATCTGAAAGAAGTTTCAAAAACTTTCTTCGTTCTGATTTTCTTTTTTGGCCCGGAGCGGTGTTGTGGTAACGCCAAATAATAAAAGTTTTCAGAGCCATTATATCAATACTGTGAAAAAACAACTTAGTTGGCCAACGTCGAGTGGCTCTTTGGCATGAGTACGTTTCGCACATTTGGTCAACAGTGTCCACTCCTCCCTTTGTAGCGTTGTAGTCCAATATAATTTGGGTTTTTTTTCCCCTATAACACTAACTGCTGCATCATGATGCATAGAGCTGAAAAAAAAAAGTTACCATGTCGCCAAGTTATTGACGTAAAAAAAACTTACCTCGACAAAAGGATTGATCTTTTGTGCTTATTTAGGTAAGATACGATGGTAATATTGTCAACAAATCCAAAAATAGAAGAAAGTTTTTCTTTCCTAGCAGTGTTCAAAAATGCATTTGGGACTTCCATTTTTGATNTTTCGCACATTTGGTCAACAGTGTCCACTCCTCCCTTTGTAGCGTTGTAGTCCAATATAATTTGGGTTTTTTTTTCCCTATAACACTAACTGCTGCATCATGATGCATAGAGCTGAAAAAAAAATTACCATGTTGCCAAGTTATTGACGTAAAAAAAAACTTACCTCAACAAAAGGATTGATCTTTTGTGCTTATTTAGGTAAGATACGATGGTAATATTGTCAAAAAATCCAAAAATAGAAGAAAGTTTTTCTTTCCTAGCAGTGTTCAAAAATGCATTTGGGACTTCCATTTTTGATTTACGTAGTGTCCCAATGTAAGTCAAATTTTGTTCTAGCAATGCCAAAACCAACTCTTTACTAGTAAAAAAATTATCGGCCGTAATGTTGCGGCTACTTCCGAAATACGGATCTACCAAATCTAAAACTACTCTTTTTCCTTGCCCTTTTTCCGCTTGTGTCCCAATTTTCCCCTCGTATAATTGCATTCTAAGCACATAACCCGAGTCATTATCCACTGCAGCCCATATTTTTAATCCATATTTGTTTGGTTTATTCTTCATATAAACTCTAAAAATGCAGCGACCTCGAAATCCTACCAACATTTCGTCCACACATAAATTAATGTCGGGTTCGTAAAGGCTTTCTATGTTAGGGAGAATCGCATTAAAATATTGTGAAAATGGGGCGGCTCGTTGGACAAATTCTCCATTGTGTTTTGCCGCTTTTCGCTGTAAAACGTCGTCAAAACGAAGAAAACGTGAAATAACACTAAATCTATCCCTACTCATTGTCGCTAAAAACTGTGGATGAAAATTATCTTTCTCAGTTGACCAAAACTCATATCGCGGTTGGTTTGAGGATTTGTTCCGTCCACTGAGGATCAATAGTCCCACGAAACCATAAAATTCCATTTCGTCAATTGGCTTCCAAGGGTATTTGGTGGTTTCCCTAAAATAAAAACAATTATTGTTGGTAGAAATCGATAAAATAAGCAAAGCGAGCCCAGTTCTAGGGTACTAGTCATGACTGAAATGAAGGGACCCCAGTTCTATGGTACTAGTTCGTACTTATAGTGAAGTGAACCCAGTTCTAGTAAAATAGGTTTCACAGCGAGTGAAGTTACGCTAGTTCTAGGGTAATAGTCGATAAAGAATTAAGCTAACCTAGTTCTAGTTTACTAGTCGGCAAAAAAAATTGGACTTACGTTCGTACGTTTCCATAGCGTACTTGTTCGTGTACTCAAGGACCATCCCAACTACCTCCGGCGTCATCATCAATTTAAAAATTTCCCTCGGGGTAAGTTCCGGGTTGGCTGCAACCCCTTTTGGCCCAGGATGGAAATTTTGAAGAATATTATGAGCCCTGGTACGGGTGGGAATCGGCGTCTTAGCACTCAAATTTGTGACTCCATCCTTACTCAAATAACCAACTATGACGCTGCTGGGTATAACTTCTCTCATTGGAAGGCCTAGGGAACTAGATGATGCTGGCTGGTAACCTTGAGGACGCCATTCTTCATAGCTCTGTGTCACTCGCACTAAGCACAGCGCCATCTTCCAAATCTCCATCACTCTCATCACCTGACTCGCCTGAACATTCCAAATCTTCACCAACTCCATAGTCCAGTCGAACTTTCTTTCTTTGTGGCCTTGCCATCCTACGTGTACTAAGATAAGTGAATTTTAGTACAATAGTGAACTTTAGTACAATAGGTAATTTCAGTACAATAGTGATTCACTATTGTACTAAAATTACCTATTGTACTAAAATTCACTATTGTACTAACGTCACTTGTACAAACAATCACTATTGAACTAAATTAAAAAAAATTTGTATAACCTCTACTTAGGGCTGCAACTTTAGGACTGAGCTTTGGAGTTCGTAGCTTTGTGATTGAATGGGGGTGAGTGGGAGGTAAACATGCGCAGAGGTCAGAACTAACTGCGAAGATGTGAGAACTAACTGCGCAGTAGTGAGAACTAATAAGTATGAGGAAAAATCAGGATAACTTCACGTGATTTCCTTGTGGCAGCACCGTCGACCAAAGTCTACTTGTTAGGACTATAACTCAATGAGAGGGGGTTTTAGGCAAAAGTCTAATCGTTAGGTATAAAGCTTTTGAGCTCAAATCATGCCGGAAGATTCAAAATGACCCTCGGCAAAAGCCTAGTCGTTAGTGATACACGTTTGCCCTTGTTGCCACGTCCTTGATCGACTGGGTTGGGTTAACAAAAATAAGCCCATATACAATGAACGGTTACATACTCCTTCAACGAATATATGCGTACTGCACACCGCCTAACCGTTCTCCTTACCACCCAACCATCTTTTCAGCGATAAACACACTTCATAACGCTCAAGCGCTCCACCCAATCAGACGAAAGTTAAATACTGATCTCAAACAAAAATCGATTATTGTTTCAATGCATACTGGAAAATTTATATTGCACTTTAAAATAAGTTGAAACTGTGAAGAAATGAAAATATTTCATATTAAAACGAAAAGCTTAAATTCAATTAGATGTTTCCAAGGAAATAATAAATTTAAGGTAGAAAAATATTTTTGGTCATTAATGTGGTTAAGTGATACGTCAATAAAACGGATCACCCAATTTCAATTAAAAAATCCATTCGCAAAATACGACAAAATGCAAGTAAGTAGCCGCGTCTACCCATGTAGCACTTGACTCTTTATTATCGGAATCACATGCAAACTAGATGCAAAGTGTAAAATTCCATCGGCAAATTAGCCAATTTTTCATATTATTGCTCACCTAATACATTTCAGCCAGCTGGAAATCCCGTGAAGATACATAAGAACGCATGAAACAGNTCATATTATTGCTCACCTAATACATTTCAGCCAGCTGGAAATCCCGTGAAGATACATAAGAACGCATGAAACAGGTTTAAATGTAAAATACAGGCAAATATTGAGCGACAAAGTGAGAGGTACCCAGTAAACAAGAGTACTGAATGCATTGTGCGGAAAAATGTTGAACATAAAGGTGCCAGTATATTTTGACGAATTATATCTTGTTAAAGACAAAATACAACATACGATTGGCTCGGCCAATAGACAAGGGCACCACGAATGTCTTAATCCAAAAAGTATCTGGTGCAACAATTTGACATTTTTGCTGAATTCCGATGTTCCAATGATCTCCACTATCAAATACAAAGTACCTTTCAAAGTAAATACTAATATTTCCACAAGTACTTACCTGCCGCTGACCGCAGTGACAAATATTTGTTAAAGAATATGGTGATACCTCGTGTATCACTCATCCAAATTTTCTGAGAGTAAATGACAATGGTGAACCCAACCATTAAAGCGACATCCAAAGCAAAGTAGCTGGGTCTATCAATGTCTGCAATCGCCAAAACAAAAATTAATATTGTGTAAAACACTAATAAATTACAGCTAATAGCATTCAAAATAGTAGGAAATGCGGTTGGCAGAACCGTCACTTTCCAAACCAAATTATCACACGTTAACAAGAAAGGAGAATAGTGTAACTTTAATCCTAATAAACCAAACTTCAAAATTTCAATTAATTCCATACTATTTTTGTTTATCCTAACAACTCAAATTAATAATTGTGAGTATAAACCTTTTTGGTATGGAACCAACACTGTTCCGAGAAGCGAAGCGATCATAATAAATTATTTCATTTATTTGGACCGAAGAGATTATAAATTAAAATACGAAAATGGGTCAACTTTGGTATTCAAATCACATATGCAACTTCAATGAATTCGAATACAAAGAAATCCGATTTGACCATAATGTGCAAACTACGAAGCATGCCTCAAATTGTTACATAAAAGTAACTCTTAGTTTGTCAACTGTGACCAATGGAAAGTGTAGCTTGGAATTTTGGGTTGCTGATAGTCATTGTCGGATAATTTTTGCAAATCAAATAACACGCAGTGGTAGTAGGAGTAGCCAAACAGTTGGGATATTTCTCCAATTGCGAGCATGTGCAGGAGTAGCCATTCACCCTTGTTGGGCTACTGCGCTCACACCAATTTAGACCATTACTTATCTTGTGACAGGTCTGTTTCTAAAATTATTTATTTAGCTTTTTTAGTGAAAATGCTAAAGCGATTACATCTATTATGAGTTGTGTTTTGATATCATTTGTGATAAAATAGAATTTCGTGTACTCACCTCCTAGCTTTCCTCATGGAGTATGTTAAAAGGTCTTATTGCAAAACAACTGGAATTCATTACAGAATTCAATGATATAATTTCCATTATGTTACTTTCGAGTAACATTTAGCAAGTAGAAAGATAAAAAAGGATTTGTCAAATATTTGTGCACAACAGAAAACTACAAGCCCTAGTATGGACAGCAGTTAAGCTTGCAAAGTCTAACGGTATAGATAACACATGAATAAAAAGTATGAGCTTTAGTTGGCTGAAGTGTTTCACTATGATTCATGATTCTTAATTTTGGTTATTAAATGAATTTTAATTTTAAAAAGATCTCATGGGATAATAATTTATGATAATTCTCGTTTTTCATTTCGATACTTTTCCTATTGCATTTCGACATTTTTTTTAAATTTCGTTTTCTCTTTCTCTCTATGTTGTTCAGTAAGTTCCTTAAGTTATTCATTCTCTTTCTTCTGCTTCTCGACTTCTTCCTTATTAGCCATCAGTTTTGTTGTACAGGGTGCTACAAAAGTTGATGGAGCATAGAGAAAGGTTTCTCATCCCAACTAAACCCCTAAATGATGATCCCACTGAATATTTAGAGTGTTGCACCACGCGCTAATGGAAATGTAATGAATTCAAACCTGTGTATTCTTGATCCTAACCGAATCCAGAATCCAGAGATTTGAAAATGAGAAGTGATGGTAGGTTGATGGTCAATCAATCAATGAATCAATGTGTGAGTGTGTGAGATTAGCGTCAGACCAGAAAATAAAGGAGCTAAAATATTTTGGCGCGCAAATGTCTGGCGGGAATTTGAGCGAAAAAGAGTGGATTGAGGGACGAACACGACGCGTTCTTTTTTGTCTCGTCTTTTACTAGCAATACTCTCTCCATGCTCCATCGACTTTTCTAGCAACCTGTATATCTACAGCCAATTCAGAAACGAATGCAGTAGTTTTTTTTTTGAATTGTGTGATGGTGGTGAAAAAAAAACTACTGCATTCGTTTCTGAATTGGTTGCATGTTCATTTGCTTCTTTGAGTCTTGCTTCTTTGCTTCTTTAAGGAATCCCCTAAACAAACTTATTTCTTAGTTAAAATTGTCGTCAACTTTTATCTCTTCAACTTTGCTCTATTCTATTTCATGTTACATTATAATAATGATATAGCGTGAAAAAAATTCCGTGCTCCAATATTTAAGTAAGATATAGATAATAAGATAAATATATATTCTTTTTAACAGTTTTAGATAGTAGACCGTTTGGATAGTATCATATCTTCTAATCAACTCTGTCAAGCGAATTTTACTGGCATTTTATATATGTTAATTTGGTATTTTCATGGTAAACATATCATGTTTTAGATAAAATTTTGCCATGACGCCAAGTTGATATTTCTGATGTAAAGACAGCATAACTGGATATAGTTTAGAACCAATAGGTAAATAAATGACGTTGAACCAAAAGATGAAAAATCCAGTCAGCCAGCACATTTGTTAGAGCGAAAAGTTATGGTACCAAGAAAATTCAATATTTGATTGCGGATTAATTTGACCCCAAATTTTTTTTATATAATCGGAAAAATATGTCCAGAATAAACTAATATCACTCATGTGTCCGCTGTTATATATAGTGCTAAGAAAGCACCAACTTTAGTGAGGTTTAAATGACCGAGAAAGCTTTACTTTTGAAAATCTCGGTAATGTCATGCACAAACTCGTTTATAAGAGAATGCCACATTCAGTCGCGGATTAAAATCAATGCTCCTCAAGTATTGCCTTGGACTTTTTCAACACACTTCCCACTATAATTAAAGCTATTTGGCCGAAAGCACAAAGAGGATATACTCCATCTTTGAAACATACTGGCATCCCATACCTGTCATACTGGCTACGGGTGTTTAGAAAAACTGAACTCAGGAACACGCAAAATACCAGAAGTGTGAGACGTCACAACGTTTTTTAGAGAACTCCCTAGAACTATTGAACTAGTAATTTCCAAAAGATAAATCGGATCAAATATCCTTTTTTAATTCTCAAACCCAAATGATTCAATAGCGAGTGCCGCTCAGTTCGTTACTCTATGAACCACTCATTAAGGATCTACCGAACCAACTGGGAACTAAACAAAAACTTCATGTATCTAGAGGATTCTAATGAAATGAAGGAGAATTGTACAAATAAGTAAGTGGAAAACTTAAAAAATTTAAGAAAATTTCCACAATCTTAAAGGCCCATGTGAATTAATGTGTGCCATAAAATGGTGAAGCCAAAATGGATGCTCTAAAAAAAAGGTGAACACACAAGATTGGTCTTGCCTCTTTGGCAAAAATTTTCAAAAGAAATTACTCAGGTTCTTGCGACATCATACCAGGAAATAAACAACAAAAAATAAAGGTAAAGAAGCTTACAACATACAAACCGCATAACCCGTGTGGAATCCCCAAAGAAATATGAAACTTTCCCAACAAAAAATCAGTCAAAGGGCATCTATCAGCCCATGACTACTGTATCGACATATGGACAATCCAGTCAAAATTGGAAATTGACCAACTACAGAACAAAATTAACAGGCCTCTACCTCTGCCTGCTTCCATCATACTTCAGGAAATGTAGAAATAACAAGCTAAAGCAGAAAATATTCTACAAAACTAACGATATTTCTATTAACTCTATCCTGCAAGAATGCGGCCTTCTAACCTATAAAGAAAGAGCAGATTGGACACGCCTTAAAAATGTACAAGCTTCCATAAACTCACCTGTCCCTCAAATAAAAAACTTCTTCGTCTTCTCAAAAATTCTGAGAAATTCTAGAAGCTTGCCACTACTCGAAATCGATCCTTGGTCTTCGGAAACATTTTGACGATCAGTCAAGTTCAAAACATGTAAACTCTGGAATGCTCTCCCCAAAAGCTGGATTCTAAATAAAGACGACAAATAAAAATTTAAGGAACAGTTGTACAACTATTTTCTAAATAGTTGATCTTCCATCTGGCTAAATTTTTTATTTCTAATTCTCAAAATTTTAATAATTACAAAACTCTCATAATTCGGCCTAAAAACTTAAAAACACAAAATCATTACATTTTAAGTTATATTACTATACTTATCATAGAATAGCACAGTCTCGCTTCGGTGAGAACAACTTATGTAATAGTTGACGGAGGAAAGACTGTTAAATAAACTCCTTTCAAATTCAAATTCAATTTANACTGGGAACTAAACAAAAACTTCATGTATCTAGAGGATTCTAATGAAATGAAGGAGAATTGTACAAATAAGTAATTGGAAAACTTAAAAAATTTAAGAAAATTTCCACAATCTTAAAGGCCCGAATTAACGTGTGCCATAAAATCGTGAAGCCAAAATGGATGCTCTAAAAAAAAGGTGAACACACAAGATTGGTCTTGCCTCTTTGGCAAAAATTTTCAAAAGAAATTACTCAGGTTCTTGCGACATCATACCAGGAAATAAACAACAAAAAATAAAGGTAAAGAAGCTTACAACATACAAACCGCATAACCCGTGTGGAATCCCCAAAGAAATATGAAACTTTCCCAACAAAAAATCAGTCAAAGGGCATCTATCAGCCCATGACTACTGTATCGACATATGGACAATCCAGTCAAAATTGGAAATTGACCAACTACAGAACAAAATTAACAGGCCTCTACCTCTGCCTGCTTCCATCATACTTCAGGAAATGTAGAAATAACAAGCTAAAGCGGAAAATATTCTACAAAACTAACGATATTTCTATTAACTCTATCCTGCAACAATGCGGCCTTCCAACCTATAAAGATAGAGCAGATTGGACACGCCTTAAAAATGTACAAGCTTCCATAAACTCACCTGTCCCTCAAATAAAAAACTTCTTCGTCTTCTCAAAAATTCTCAGAAATTCTAGAAGCTTGCCACTACTCGAAATCGATCCTTGGTCTTCGGAAACATTTTGACGATCAGTCAAGTTCAAAACATGTAAACTCTGGAATGCTCTCCCCAAAAGCTGGATTCTAAATAAAGACGACAAATAAAAATTTAAGGAACAGTTGTACAACTATTTTCTAAATAGTTGATGTTCCATCTGGCTAAATTTTTTATTTCTAATTCTCAAAATTTTAATAATTACAAAACTCTCATAATTCGGCCTAAAAACTTAAAAACACAAAATCATTACAATTAAGTTATATTACTATACTTATCATAGAATAGCACAGTCTCGCTTCGGGGAGAACAACTTATGTAATAGTTGACGGAGGAAAGACTGTTAAATAAACTCCTTTCAAATTCAAATTCAATTTANGGAGAACAACTTATGTAATAGTTGACGGAGGAAAGACTGTTAAATAAACTCCTTTCAAATTCAAATTCAATTTAAATTAACAAAATGACTAAATATTTAAATAACCAAAAATTATATAATTTTTGCCACATAATTTGATCATATTTTAATTAACATGGTAGACTCAGAGAAATAGTGAAAAACTTGTGAAATTGTGACGAATACAAAATATGTATCGAATCATATTTTGGTTTGGTTGATCACTGAAATAGATATTTTTATTTCTTGGAATAATGGTCGGATATTATGATTGAAAGAATTGTAAATTTTAGATCCTAAAGCAGACGATAAATTGGAATAAAATGTGAGGCGAATGCTTCTACATTGAGCACATTCAAGCATTGTAAATTCAAATATGGATTTTTTCAATAATTAATAACTTGCATTAAATTTTATTTCTTTCAGGATAATAATTTCCTGACAGAATACTTTTCTTATGCCTTATATAACAATGATTAAAAGTTTTCTGCCGTTTTATGCCGATTATAAAAGGAAATAGTAAAGAAAAGGAAAGAGTAATGTGTAATGAAGCAAATCATGTTCTTATTGTAGCAAATTCGACCTTTTGTAGCTGTGATTATACACCGGCTTTCTTAACAGGGTTTANAAATCATGTTCTTATTGTAGCAAATTCGACCTTTTGTAGCTGTGATTATACACCGGCTTTCTTAACAGGGTTTAGTGGGTACTGTCGGATGGAGTATCGAATCCTGGAAGTTCTTTATTGATTCTTGGCGTTAAGAATGTTTGAATAATTCAGGGAGGAAGAGATACGGGTTTCCGTAGCTGCAACGCAATGAGTTCATAAAGAGTTTATCGTCACGACAATTAAGGTTTGGTCGAGGCTGGTTAGTCGATTAGGAAAGAAACACGAATTGTATAAGTCACTTTCTACCACCTCATAATAAGAAATTTAATTAATTGTGCAATGGTTTATCTTAACTTCCAAATTCATATAAGTTATAATTATAATTATTGCATTATTGGTTGATGCTGGCGAAGCAAAAGGATAAAAAACAGTTTTCAAAATTTTTCGAGNGAGTTCATAAAGAGTTTATCGTCACGACAATTAAGGTTTGGTCGAGGCTGGTTAGTCGATTAGGAAAGAAACACTAATTGTATAAGTCACTTTCTACCACCTCATAATAAGAAATTTAATTAATTGTTCAATGGTTTATCTTAACTTCCAAATTCATATAAGTTATCATTATAATTATTGCATTATTGGTTGATGCTGGCGAAGCAAAAGGATAAAAAACAGTTTTCAAAATTTTTCGAGAATTTATAAAAAATTTTCTCGTCATTGTACAAAATTACAAATAATAAAATAAATTTTACAAAATAAAAAACTTGCCAGATTTTTTACTTAAAGACGAAACGCCTAAATCCAGGTAATTAAAACTATCAAGTTAACTCGTTTGGTAAGATTGACTAGGGGAGAAGTAAAAATTAAATGAAAATAGATAATTCTTTCTTTAAAATCTCAACTTTACTTGATTTCAATTTGTATTTTAGTTCTTGTTACATTTTTCAATAACAATAAGATTATTTTCTGCAATAAAATTTTCCGCTACCTCACGTCACACAAAATTTAACTAACGGAGGGCGGTTAATTTATAAGCCTTGTTATCATACCCTTAATCGACTGACTTCTTAAACACGCTATATTTATATCAATTAAAATTTTTTGAATTCTGAAATTATTAACGAAAATGGGAAATCGAGCTTTGGAGTTTAAAATTTGTGAATTTCCTGCGTTGTGAGGGAAAGTGAAATTTAGCTTATTCTATTTTATATTTTTCTTTTGTAATTTTGTCAAGTGAAAAATTTTGTTATTTGTAATCATTTTATAATTAATTTTTTATTTTGGTAACTTTGTACGTTGTACCGTGATACAAAGCTATAGGAGACTGTTTGCGAATTGGGATTAGGGGGACCAGTGGAAAGAGCTAAGGTTGTAACCCCTACCGAAATGACCAAATCCAAAAACCAAAAAAGTTTACTGACAGCTGATGCATGCAGCTTACTAACGGAAAAGATTGTATTAAAGTTTTTTTCTTTCGCTTTGGTCACATCACTACACTGAAAAATTAATTAAGTTAGAATCATCGGAGCAGGAACATAAATTTGATGGGGCTCCATCTCTGCATAGCGATGAAAACCCAAATGAAGACACATAAAGCCTAATAAGCAGTTGCAAAATATTTATCACTACCTTTCGTCTGCGGGGTAAATAATTGGTGAATATTACAGCGGGGTATTTCTAACAGGATTTGTAACAAAGCATTTTTCCTGAGGTTGTCTGTTTCCAGAGTTTCACTGAAGGATTTCCACCGGAAGCTTTCTGCAGAAAAATTTCACTGAGAATTTTGACGGGTCCAAGGACTTATGTAAAGTTAGAAATTCTTCAAAGATCACCATGGTTTCGGATTCCTTCCCTTGTAAGCATCTGAGGTAAGGTTACCGGAATAAGAGTTGCCGCAGGTATAAGTTTGCGAAANCTTATGTAAAGTTAGAAATTCTTCAAAGATCACCATGGTTTCGGATTCCTTCCCTTGTAAGCATCTGAGGTAAGGTTACCGGAATAAGAGTTGCCGCAGGTATAAGTTTGCGAAACAGATTTCAAGTTCAACTAAAGGTAATTTTGATTATGGTTTCACGTTGCTACATTTTTTCCGAGAGGTGACAAAAAATTCAGGTNGTTCAACTAAAGGTAATTTTGATTATGGTTTCACGTTGCTACATTTTTTCCGAGAGGTGACAAAAAATTCAGGTTAAAAAATGAGTTCAGAGACATAAACTACTAAAGTGTTTACCCATTAGATTTAAAGGCTTACAATTTGCTTAACATTACAAATTCAAATAAGAGGTTCAGGATAAGGTTCAATTTAGAGTATTATGTCACAATAAATATCCCATCTGATATATCTGATATTTCTCGATTTGTGTTTACAATTGTGAAGGGATTGAGCATCACCGAAGTACTTGTGAAGTGTCGTAATTTTAAGTTTGTAAGAGAACTTTTTGACAATTGTAAGATAATATGATAGCAGGTTAACACTGCTAACTACTTTTGAATTAAATACGTAATTTTTTTTAGTTTAATTTCTACATTGTATTGGTTCTTCAAACCTATTTGCAAATTAGATTAAGTTAATCCATTGAATGAATTCCAACGAGATTGTGAGAAATTTTTGGTTGGTACATTTTGCTGTGATAAAAATTGATATATATGTATAATGTCTCAACAAACCCCATGATCCCTTTCTCCAATTCCTCCTAANTGCTGTGATAAAAATTGATATATATGTATAATGTCTCAACAAACCCCATGATCCCTTTCTCCAATTCCTCCTAACTTAAAAAGGTGAAGAAAATGATTCAAACTTTCTCCAAACCTCTTTGAGAAAATCACAAATGTGTGAGTAGGAACGGTTTAAATTTCCCTCTAAAAGCTGCTGATGCGGGAGTAGCTATCATTTNAGTTTAATTTCTACATTGTATTGGTTCTTCAAACCTATTTGCAAATTAGATTAAGTTAATCCATTGAATGAATTCCAACGAGATTGTGAGAAATTTTTGGTTGGTACATTTTGCTGTGATAAAAATTGATATATATGTATAATGTCTCAACAAACCCCATGATCCCTTTCTCCAATTCCTCCTAAATTAAAAAGGTGAAGAAAATGATTCAAACTTCTCCAAACCTCTTTGAGAAAATCACAAATGTGTGAGTAGGAACGGTTTAAATTTCCCTCTAAACGCTGCTGATGCGGGAGTAGCTATCATTTATCTTCAATTCGATTTATTTGAAACACTCGTCACCTTCAACAATCAATTAAAGAACTAATGGACTTACATGCTGATCTCCCATCTATCTAACTAGGTTATGTTGTTAGGTTGTTATAAGAAGAAGGAATAANCCAATTCCTCCTAAATTAAAAAGGTGAAGAAAATGATTCAAACTTCTCCAAACCTCTTTGAGAAAATCACAAATGTGTGAGTAGGAACGGTTTAAATTTCCCTCTAAACGCTGCTGATGCGGGAGTAGCTATCATTTATCTTCAATTCGATTTATTTGAAACACTCGTCACCTTCAACAATCAATTAAAGAACTAATGGACTTACATGCTGATCTCCCATCTATCTAACTAGGTTATGTTGTTAGGTTGTTATAAGAAGGAATAGTTTTAAGTATAAAATTATAAGATTAGTATCAGAAATTATAATTTAACATATGAAGATTTTCTAGAGTTAATGAGTGCATGTTTAGCTGTGGAGGGACTTAATAGGTCAACATTAAAATCTCCAGATGAAAGTTACAATTTCTTCCAGATGAAGAGATCTTGAGCAGAGTAGAAAGTCATCAAAAGCTTTAACAAAAGGAGTATGAGGGACATGAGGTGGTTTATAAATTAAAGATAGGATGATTGGTCTAACTCCAACTACGCTCAATTTGAGATGTAAAGTTTCAGTTTGAACTGGAAACTAGACCAAAGTAGGGCAGTCAAGTGATTGAATAAATAAATATTGAAGGTATGATACCATGAAAATAGTATGGAAACTTGACTTTATTATCCTTTCTGTTAACGTTCTATTTGGCGTTAATTTTATGGGACAATTTCATTTAAAATTTGAAATAACAGACGCATGAGCAGGTATTTATAGACTCAATTTACAGGGTGAGATAAAATTTTGGTATCAAAAACTTGCGACATGGTGCAAGAATAATTGTCCGCTGTATTTCAGTTTGAACCCTAGCAGAAGAATTTGAATTTTTATTGCTTTATAGGTTAACGGTTTCTAACGCCAATGTCAAGAATAAATGTCAAATAGAAATACTTACCATTAGGTTGGCATGGGAATTTTTTCATACATGTTATTAAACAATTCCTAGTAACAAAACTCTTAAGCCGAAATCACACTTTCGTTTATACGTTAGATTTAGGGAACTAACCATAATTCTAACATGCTAAAGGAATGATTTTTCAGAAAAGTTTGTTTACATTTTCAATACTTAATGACAAGAAACTGTCTCAATTTCCTTTTGTTTCAACTTTCACTCAAACCATACTGTTTCGTACAGCTATTGCTGGGACGTCAACCATCGTAGTTGTATTTACTTTCTCGTTAGCCTCTTCTTCCAGAAAATTTATAAAATATTTTGTTTCAGAACTACTAAAACGAAACGAAATTTATCATCCGGTTTTAGTAAACATAATTAATTTTCACTTATTGGAAACACTCATGTGTGTATAAAACTTACTCCGTTTTCGTTTTCAAATACTATTTCTTTACTTCTGTTAAGACTCATTAATTTAATAATATAATAAATAGTTTTTTTTAATATTAAAAATTATTTAATTTATAAATTGATAATGATTTTAATTATTTTAAAGGAAAAATATTTCTTCCAAATTTTTACCAAAGGGTTGAGTACCCAAAATAGATGCTGAATTTCCACGTTGAATGGCCAAACTTATCCGCTGAATTAAATAGGATGTAGATCGTCTTTCTCTAGAGCTGATTTGAATAAATTTTCCAATTTTCTGCAATAAATTGAGACCTCTTGATCCCCAAACTCCGCTATATTCCACAGTAACCGGAACAAAATGGAATTTTTGTTATTGATTGATCAACTTTGAAGCTTACAGTTAATGCATTTGATACAAATTTAACCCTTCTGTGGTGCGAATTGAGTTTCCTTCTTTTTCTAAGTGTTATTTGAGTGGCCTTTCAAAACCTGCAAGTATCGGCGATAGTATACTCAACTAAAATCCCAATACCTATTCCGATACTTTTTTCAAAAAAATTTCCGATACCTAAACCTATACCTATACTTTTTTCAAAAAGAAACCCAATACCTATACCAATGGTTCTTTAAAAAAATTTCGATACCGATACCTATACCGATAATTTGACCAAAATATCGGTATCGGCTATACCAATCCCGATACTGGTATCGGGTTAGCAACTGTGCTTTCCCCCCAATATATGTTCAATTAATATGGAGTATTATGAAATGAGCGAACGGTAGAATTAAGCACAGTTTTATGTTGCTCTATCAAACCTCCAAAATTCAAAAGAGATGAAAAGATTACCTCACCTACTCCATACTCCGCCACTCATTCCCACACTTTAGCATTACAGAAACATTGAGTGAGATATTTGTATAGATATTCACTGTATTTTCACTTGCAAAACTGAAATTGTTAGTTACTAATAATTTCGATAATTTGAATTACATGAAGTTTAAAAAAATTGAATTCCTAAAAGCAAAGCTTTATTTTCTTCATCTCCCAACTGCAAAATTTTGTTTTGTGTAATTTGATTCTACTTTATCAACCGATATACAACAATTATTTCTCAAGCTTTAAATTTACCTTAACCGAGATACACCAATTTCCGGGCGTAGACTGAGCACTGTTACTTAATTAAGGACAAATGTTCAATAATAAAATGTTTATTAATACCGATCCAGCACTTTAACGGAAATCGGCAAAATTACAGTAACACAAAAGAATAAAATGATTGTTCTATTTGCCAAAAATACATCGTCCATAAATGCTGTTATATTGAAACCAAGTAAGTAGCAATTTATTCTGAAATTCCCAAGACTTTATTAGGTTTGAGAATATATTTGGGAATGTAGAAATTAATTGAAAAATGTAAACAAAGATGAATCAGGATGGTGTTGTAAATTATGTCTACAGTTATAATACATAAGTTTTCACAACCTGTGAGAAGCATTATTAATTCGTAAACTCATGTTATATGAGTAAACTGAAATTGTAAAAACTGATTAGTAGCATTGTAATGAGAATATCAACATTTTGAATGAGTGGTGTGCAGTTACAGAGTGATCGATGGCTTTCTCCAGTGATCTAGTGCTGTTTAGCCTCGTCAGTAAAAGAGTTGGAATGAAAAAGCTCATACTTTCTACAGTATGTTCCACATTAAAGTCTACTGTGCTTTCTTCGCCTTTCTTTAAAAATGACCAAGGTGACTTAATGTACCCGTAGAATCAAAAAGTGGAGCGAACTTAGCCAACATGCAACAAATCGACAACACCTGAGAATTTAAGGGAGAGGGTTGGGCAATCAGTATTTATTTCATGTAATCACTAGGTTAACCATTGATTAATTTATTCATAGTGATTATTAAATTGACCAGGATTTGANACCTGAGAATTTAAGGGAGAGGGTTGGGCAATCAGTATTTATTTCATGTAATCACTAGGTTAACCATTGATTAATTTATTCATAGTGATAATTAAATTGACCAGGATTTGATTTAACCCCAAAACTTAATAAGATCTAGAAAATAAATCACCGAAGGTTCGTTTTCATAAATTTCTGATAATGAGTTTAATTAATTTTTGACTGAAGATTAGGTTATTAATGTAAGTTTTCCTTCAGAACTCACCACTGCAGTTTAAGAGTTCGTGATGGACCATCACTGTCCTTGGCTAAGAATAAAGTTTGTAACCTGAATTGAAATGTATGCAACTGAGCACTGATTTTTAAAGCGCTTGCACTCTTATGTAAACTTATTGTTACCCATAAGCTGCAGTGTTGAGTTCTAAATATAAGGAATTTCATGAATACACTAATCTTCAGAGTCCAGAACAAATTAAATTCATTATCAGAAATTTATGAAAACGAACCTTCGGTGAGTTATTATCAAGATCTTATTAAGTTTTCAGGTTAATTCAAATCCTGGTCAATTTCCTTATCACTATGATCAATCAATCAATGGTTGATCTAGTGATTACATGAAATAAATACTGTTTTTCCAACTCGCTGCCTAACTTTTCAGATGTTGTTGATTTGTTGCATGTTGGCTAAGTTGGGAGGTGAAAAACTAATATGCACGCATAATTCAGTGGAACCTCATTTTTGGTGAAAGGCGAAGAAAGTACAGTAAACTTTAATGTGGAACATACTGTAAAGCAATACACGACTGTTTGTATTTTGTCGTAAGTTAGTTTTTTGTATTATTATTACCTTGTTACTAATTATGTTAATTCATGTATTTTTTCTAAATCAGCTATAAATAAAAATTTTTTGCTTCACAATTTGTGAAATGAATTCTCAAACTCCAAAACGAAAGGAACTACAGTGGTTTCATCATCTGTTGGTTTTATAATAATTTCATTTCACAACAGGAAGAACTGCAAAAAGTATTTGATTTGTAGATCTGATTAAAAAATTCCTCATTATTGTAGAATCATACATACCTCGATACCTTAAGTATCAAGAATTTGAATTTGGTATCACTGCGTATAAGCTTAGTTTGTACCAATAATTTCATAAACCAAATGCTGCGTAGTAATGTGTGTGATAAAAATAGCCACATTACCATTTATTCACAGTTATGTTTATGAAGAGAACTAACGGATGCACTCTTCTACAGAAAAGAATTTGAATTAGTTCAAAGATGAAACTATTTCTATGGACGTTTATTTGACTTATTGGCTTTCGACCAATCAAGAGGGCAGGGACTTTATCTGGAAATCCCACAGACTTGCTTTTTCGGTATATCTGCTGCCTCAAACCAGGTCCAGCTTTTTTTACGTGTACGTGTACACAACATTTTCAGGTGTCTGGAACTACTACTATGCATACTTTACCTACTTTACATGAAAGGGGGTGAGCTATTGACATTTGTCTTACTCTGTTGAGAAACTTTATAAGCTTCTTTGAATTTCATTGCATGGCTCCATACTCCTGATCATAAAGATACAGCCAGTCTGGCTCCATTCCTTGTCAAAATGCTTAAGAACTGAAAAATCAACAGAAACAGCTCTTGTACCAGTGCTAGGTTGTTAGGGTAGCTCAAGGAATGACACCGATCCAAGACCGGTAACTATAGCACACTGCTTAGCCCGCACAACACAATACCAAAATGTGTCGTTGGGCCACCCAACGCTGGCATAAAGATGAAACTATGATTCCTATTTATAATTAAATAAACTGCACCAAGCAAGTTGCATCAGGAACCATACCGTGTCGAATATAGAAACCCCGCAGAAGCAAAGAAGACTTCAAAAGATTTCTTTAGTATTACAAGTTAAGGAATAATCAGAATTCCCAATAATTCCCAGTTAGGCAAAAGAGGATGCTTCAGGAACTACAATTTGGATTAGATAGTTTAGTCTTCATAAGATTCTTTATCGAATTCCTACACTGTTCTTCAAGATGAGTTTTGTGAGAATTCAAGACTCATCCACAATTTTATATTCCTAAGCAGACGTTTATAGTAATACTCTCGAATGCTTGGGCCATCTTAATGAAGTCTTAAGAATACCATAAAAAAAACAAATTGGAATTAATTTGAAATTTTAGAAATTTTATTTTATTAACGTTGAAATGAAAAATAGTGACAAATTAATTTTTAACACCTTATACTTAAGAGTTGAATTAATGAATTACAAGATAAGTGTTGACATATAGTTCATGGAGTTGAAAGCATCAATTTTCCTTTGCACACGACTTTAGTTGAGCCTAAGCGTCAAACATGTTTGTAGTTATCACATTCAACTAAATTTAATGACAGTATTGTTTTAATACGCTACCTGTACTTTTGGCAATTCGGACAGCAGTTTGCTTGAAATAATTTTTGGTACAATCGTTGATTATTTTGTTTGTAACTGGAGGATCAGCTTTCATATTGGTCGCTGCTTTTAAATAAAATAGTATATTGTTCATATGTTGAAGTTATTTAACTGTAAATTAAATGAAATTATAGCTAACCAATGAGACAAAGGTAAATATTTGTTGCAGAAAATGTAACTCCGCTGACCGGTTAGACTGAAACATAGTGCCAATGAATCTGTCATAATATTTTGCATCATGCGCTTGACAAAATCCATTATTGGCCCACCCCGTTGGAAACGAAATACGCCGATGTAAATAGATAAACTAGGTTAGATTTTTGTCTTGGTTATCTTTATAATAGATATAAAGTCCTTACAAGTTGTTGCTGTTTTGCTTCACTTCCAATTAGTGAGGAATCAAATTCAGTAAATTTTTGTAAGGTAGTCAGTGCATTTTTTATCAGCAGGATTGGGACATCTGATTTTTGTGTTGACATGGAAATATAGTCAAGCTGTTGGCTTGAGTGGCTCATTTTGTAGTCAGTTGATTTCCATGAGCAACTTAATAATTTCAGCCTGGTATATCAAAATTCCTGTAATAAAATTATTTCAATTACCTCTACCCAAATTGTAAACAAAAATTTTATTACTGTCAGATTTTTCTTCAATTGTAGCTAATCTTGATTTGAAATCCGTAGTAGTGAACTATGCTGAGTAGTGAACTCAGCATAGTTCAAAGCTAGTAACTGTTGACACTTACAGTAATAGAGTCGTTCGGTTGTAAATAATTTTCTAATTGATTCCCGAAGGTTCAGTATCACCTCCCACTTCTCCATATGTGGTCTCTGTTGGAACTATTGTTTATACAATCTTATATAATCTTTCTGTATTCCTACTCCTTTAAACTGTAAGGAGTCTAAGTCTCCTTTCCCACGGTGAGTGGAGTCAGTGGTTCAAGTCCATTAACTTTTACTGCTACTTTAGCAAATCTTTAGCAGATGTTTTCCGTTTTGACCCCTATTTATGCTTAGGTTAATGGGTTTGAGTCCCACACTAAATCTATATATTCAAGAACTCTACATTGAATAAATGACAGTCTATTTTAAAGTCGATTCACGTAAATATCTCATGGTAGCAGACCGTGGTTCAGCTAGATACCGGAATGACTTTTTTTGTGGGGCAAAAATTTTATCCTATGTTTGTGTTGTTGAGTCAGCTGGGCTCAAGACTCTCATACAAGTACAATGATCGGCGTTTTTTTCTGATTCCGCTCCCGCTTCGACGCTGTCTTTTCTTTTGAATTTCGCTCTCAATGTTTTTTACTCCTAGGCTCCCAAAACCTTTTTTGCGGCTCCGCTTTAACTCTAGCGCCCAGAAAACTTTTGTGTGGGATTGCTTGAGGGTCTGAAGATTATGTTTGGGCTCCGCTCACTCAGACTATAAAAATATTTATTGGCTTAACAAGTTGATTTTTTGTTGCGCATCGTGCCGACTCTTTTCTTCAAAAAATATTTTTCGCAGCTCAACTCCAAAACTTGCCTCCATAAACGTTGATCTCCCAGCTACGTTTTCGCTCATTTATTTACTCAAGAAATTTGAAATTTTGATAAAATTTACATACTCTTGCACATGCTATATTATGTTAACAATTCAAGTCGGTCCACGAATGCATCAGAAAGCTGTATGACACTAAATTATGTCTAAGCTGATTGATCAAAAAGATTGTACTAAGGACAAGAAAATTGTAAAAATGACAACTTTAAAGTTGAACTTGAAGGACAGTGATGTAAAATCTCTTTCGAAAATTGTACACAATTTAACAATTTATTAA